>OZ038477.1:108676191-108713691 GCA_964036315.1 Acanthosepion esculentum | reverse complement strand
AAATGTTATTGATGAATTGCTATGTTTCTTTTTTTCATAATAAATATTGTTTAAAAAATGCCTGATAATTATTCAACAGCCCTATATATGTTTTATTTTATTTTTATATGTGCATTACTTAGTGGAAAGTGCTCAATATTAGTGATAGAGCTAACATATTCAATTGTGTGGTTATCAGTTTGTGACTCTGGATTTCATGCTACATTATATAGCTATATCTATATATATATATATATATATATATATATATATATATATTCACTTGTGTGCATATGAGTTTGTGACCTTGGGGTTTCACGCTTTTGCAATTATTTCCTCCTACCACCACCAAACATAAACACAAACGATCTTGAATAGATTAAACTTTTAAAAAATAAATCAGTTTGTCTGATGATCACAAAAGTGTGAAACCCAGGGTGACACAACTGAATATATATATATATATATATATGTATATGTATATATATATATATGTGTGTGTGTGTGTGTGTGTGTGTATAGAATGTGTAGGTGGTGTAATGGTTAGAAGCTCAGAAAGTTAAATCAATGATCTGATTTTAAATTCCAGTCATACTTGTTACATTGACTTTCATGCAAATACACTTCAGAAAAGTATGAATCCATCTCTTCTACTCCCAGCTATGGGTTAAATAGTAGGGCATACAGAACTTTTTAGCCTCGGTTGACAACCAGCCTAGAAGAAAGACAACTCTGAATTCAAAACCTAAGGAAGACTAGAAACTTCATGACACACTGTGCATCAGTTCTCTGTATCGAGTTCTTCTGAAAAGTGTGGCTAGTTCTGTACAAACCTTTACCATTATAATCAAACCATATATGTAGGTTGTCTGCTGGTTTGATTCTAAGAACTGAATTGTTAGTCCCTCAAACATTGTAATTGACAGGAGAGTCCTAACATATTAAATATAACATGTAAATATATGTGAACATAAATATATAAGATTTTATCTATATATATATGTATGTGTATGCAAGCACACTAAAACAAATACAAATCACAATATAAATGCATTTTGTAAATCTTAAATAAGTTTTTTTTTTATAAACAGGGTCAATATTTAATTTATTTTTTCTTCTATCATTTGAATGCCTATTAGTTCTCGGTATAGAAAATATATTTTCCATTCATCACAAAATTATAGTTTTTCAATTCAATCATTTTTTTTCTTTTACTATAGTTGATTTTTCTTCTTTTTTTTTAGTGTGATGTTAAATTGCTGGTATATTTTGATACTATTTTTACAGACTTAGTTTCTGAAGAGACTGTCAGAAAACAAGATCAATTTGATATGCAGACAACAGATGCAATCAGAATTCCAAGATGTGAGGTTGATTGCAGATATCTATCAACCAAGAACAACTTGAACTGATGGATTTAAAAATCTGACATTGAGTTCAAAGGTCACTGAATGGCATCACTGGAAAGAGAAGTATCTGAAAACCACTTAAGTCTTGTTTTCTTATTCAGTTTTTATTTGTTTTTGTTTTTGTTTTGAGGAATGGGGAGCAATCATATTAGTCAATTACCTCTATTTGACACATACACTGAATTTATATTTTGTAGAATCATTATCCTGAGTTTTGTATTTTAGACATGTCCAGGAGAATCTTGGAAGTAAAAATTACAATGACAAGGTCCACAGCAAATATTCTTTGAATTTATTACATGAAACATTGTCAATTATTAATTTTTGATCAATATTACTTTCATCTTAATTCTGTTCAATCTCTCAGATTTATTCAACAGTAGATTCAATTTATATTGAAACAATGATTTCGGAAACAAAAATGGTGGTGTGTCAGGTGTTTGAAGAAAATAAAGAATGACCAATATTTTTTGGTTAGATCTTAGCTTCTGGGAATGTTCGTGTTAGCTGCACTATCATTAAGATGGCTGCTCTGGGCCGGCAGAAGTTCTGAGAAAAATGAATACAAATTCAACTTTTACTAAAATGTTATTCTTTATTTCCAACCCAATGACATTCTGAAAGCTTTGATAAAAAGTGGTAGCATTAAAATGAAAGAAATATTAAAGTAAACTGGCAGCTGTTCTCAAAAATGATACCAATCAGTTAACTGAAGCAAGAAATGGCTTGTAAGTTTTAATGCCTCCAAAATGAAACTGCTATCCTTTAATCATTATAGAGAACCATTGTTGCACTCCATCAGTATGGCTGATGCTAACTTCCACAAAAGCAACTTATTGCAACTTCTTGGTCATAAGTTTTCTGAAGTAGAGCAATTATCTTGAATCAATTGTTAAATATGCTGCTAAGAAAGTTGGCTCAATGTGTCATGCCAGACAATTTTTTTCGTTTGAATCTTTCTTGCACATTTATAAATCTACCATTCATCTGTGCACTGAACATTGCTTCTGTATCTTGTCTGATGCTCTGTCTATGTATCTTTAGATACTTGACAAAATCCAAAGAAAGGTCTGTAATATTATTGGTCCAGACCTGGCATTTTGACTTCAGTCACTTTTCTACCACCATGACATCACATCCCTCTGTCCTTTCATGACAGTTGTTTTAATGCGCTCTCCATGTTGGTATCTCGACTGCAGGAACTTAAGTGTACTATGAGATTGGGAAATAGGTCTCATTGTTTTACCCTTGAAATAGCTAGATGTAACCATAATCCTATTCTAATAGTTTCTTTTCTTGCACTTCTTACCTGTGGAACTCCGGCTCATTTCAAATATAAAATGATGAAACCTCACTGTTAATCTAACAGATGCATATATTCATAAAGCCTTGGTACCAAAGAAGAAAGCTCATCAGAACAATTACTATGAAAATATTTATACAAAAATCACAGGGAAGCTACATTAAAAAAATCAAGATACCAAGTCAGGACCAATAATATTTCAGATTCTTCTTTGTATTTCATCAAGAATTTCTAAATATATAGCAGAAGCATCAGACCAGATGTAACAGCAATATTCACTGTATATGCAAGATGTACTAGTAATAAAATGGAAGACAAACTAACCAAAATGAATATGAGATTATTAAATATGCAAAATTTCAGATTCATATTTAATGAAAAGAATTTACCAACTGCAATGCCAGTCAGTAGAATATTTAAACATTTTTCAAAATAAATGAATTCAACACATATTCCTTTCCATCTACAAAAATTCAAAAATTTAAATGCAACATAAATCATCATCATCTGTCTTTTTAATACCTGTTCTTTTATTGTCCTTTCTCCTCATTAAAGCCTTTTTGTTCTCTTTCACTCCCATTAAATCCTTGCATTATTGCCTTTTTGGGGGTGAAATGTTTAAAATACATTAATATTATGACTCATTTTTATTGATAATTTTTTATTATGTATATCTTTTCTGACATTTAATTCTTAACTTTTGATGAAGGTGATGTTTTTTGAGCTGTTTGATATTAGGGCAATCTCCTAAATTACTCTTCACATATGGAAATAAAAGTTTATAGAGAAAATAACCTTTTAGATGATTTCTTTTCTAATGACAAAACTATTTTAAAATTATAGTAAAAGTAAGAGATTTGATCTTATGAATGGTAGTTTTATTGAACAAGTACATAGCAATTTGGTTTATCTTATCAAGTATGATGTTTTTTATTTCTTTTGAAAGACCTTTGGATATTCTTGGATATTTTTTAGAAAGAAAACCGGCAACTAGTTAAGTTTTGTTTAACTGAAAACCTCAAATGTTTATATGATGGCTCTTTTTCTGCTATCGACTATATTAATGTGATATAATGTAGAGTCGAAAAAGGTAAAGGAAACCAAATTTTAATAATAATAACAATTTGTTATTGTTGTTTTGAAGTATGCTTACAAATAGTATAAACAATATGTCTTAAGTCATTGTTATACCTACAATTCAACTGGTGTATACACCTTTGAATATTAAGTCATTGATTGTGTTATTGTTTAAACAGATAAAAATTCAAACATCTATTGGAACATATATAGGAACTGGAGAACATGTATATAACTTTTTTTTTTTTTTAAGCTTTCAACCCCAAGCAAGGTGGGAAGCCACTAGCATGCAAGGGGTTACAGAGAGTTAGAGTTAGAGCAAAGAGGAGTGATAGAGGAAAAGATGAAGAGAAGATTAGGGGCTATATTATAGCTATCAGGAAAACAAGAAATGGGGAGGGAGTTCAGCAGGCAAGAAGTGCGAGACATGAAGCTATTGGAGTAGAAGAGTCAGCTACATTTAACAGTTTCGTCAGTGAAAGTGTGAGAGCGAGATGCCAGCCTTGTTGAACGCTTAAATTCATGAAATCTGGGAACCAGTGAAAGCAGCTCATCGAAGCAGTTACCATGAAAGTATTTGTAAAAAAGACAGAGGGAGGCAACGGCACATCTGTGAGAGAGTGGCTGCAGACAAGATGCCAGATCAGGGCCAATTACATTGCATATCCGTCTTTGGATTTTATCAAGGACCTTGAGACAAACAGAAGGGGCTCCAGACCATATATGGCAGCAATACTCAATACAAGGGCGAATGGTTGATTTGTAGATTTGAAAGATCGACTCTGGCAAGAAAAATTTCGGATTTCATTTTGTGCTGTTCATGGGAAATGAGTTGTAATTATTTTTTAATGCTTGTAAATAGGATTCAAGATCAGCTCAATACAAGAAATATTGATTGGCAGAAAAATAATTTTTTTCTATACCGGCTTTTTTATTGCATTTTTCACCCAATACGTCAAATATCTACTAAGGTAGGAAATTACTGAATGGGGTTATTTTATGGATGTAAGAATTGTAGATTATGAGGATAAGTAAGCTCTATAATGGTTGACCCTAGACTTGAAGAAGTTAAGATTGTAGATCAGGGAAGTAACCCCTCAACAACTAAATTACCAAATTCACAAACCAATACTTTTACCCACTAGGTAATTGTCCCAAATATGGTGTAAATAATGATAACGCTTCATAAGTTAATTTATATATCCTTTTATCACACTATTGTTGGATAAATGTCTTTATCATATTGTTGGATAAATGTCTTAATGAAAACTACTTGAATAAAAATCTATGTCAAAACATGCATTATATAAATATATGGGAAAACATGGGTAAACGTGTCCGCAATAAGACAGAGTGTCAAAAGAACAGCTTTTCCCTATTATTTTAACTAGCTTTGCTCTTCGGCAATGTTTATTGTTTTAAAAAGTGATGATTAGAGTTGAAATAAAGCTTAAACATATGAACATGAATTTATACATTTTCTTTATTCTTGAGAATTGACAGCAAAAATAATAAACACTGTTTATTAGATTGTTTATTTACACTGTTATATTATTTATTGGAATGGTTGGCAAAACATCAGATAATTGCCAATTGATTCAAACTTTATAAAATGGTGCATAATAAGTATTTCCTTTTACATTATTTACATTAGTCGGACTATTGTCCTCATCTTTGTCGCCATATTTGTCACAACGTTTCGGCCGTTGTACACTCCGGCCTTCTTCAGGTGGTTGGAATTTCGAACTGAACCCTTTATTTCGATCACTGGGGTAGACTGTTCTAGTTCCACGTGCCATGTTTGATGGATGTCAGTTATCAGTTATCTCCTGCTAATTTTCCCTCTGAAAGTTCTCCACTGCCTTAACCGGGTATTGAACTCACACTCTTTGGGTCTGTCACTGGATCTAACCAACGCCTTTATCCACTGTGCCATGTGTCCTTGATGACGTAATACCTCATCTCAGAAATATAGACAGATTCCTTTTACATATTTTAATAATTTAGTAAATGTTTATAAATAAAGAAATTGTTTTCATATTTTTTCTTTATAAATTGGTAAATGATAAATATTGCATTGCGTTAGTTCTAATTGTATTAGTTTTTTTAAATTATTCTAATAATCTAATAAATGTACTTAATATTTTTAAAACAATAAATATTGCCAAAGAAGAGTGAAGGTAATTAAAAAAAGTGGTGCCATGGATAAACCGTTTTTCTGACACCATGTCTCATTGTAAGCATGTTTTTCCATCTTTGCCAATATGTGTGTGCATGTGTGTCTGTCATAACAATTTTGTTCTATTAACCATTTACTGTTTCACACTACACAACTTTTAAGTATATAAGGATGATTCAAATATTTATCTTCTTTAAAATTTGCTATATTTATAGGGGAACAGTGATTGGTATCAGAGACAGCACATTTATAGATATAGACAGTGTGAACATAGGAATCAACACTGCATCGTGACTGTCAGTTTCATGCTCTGTCCATAATATTGTCAGCATTCTTTTTTTGTAGAACAAGTTTATCTCTGTTGCCTCAAATTTCTTCATCTGCATGGAAATTGTCCAGTATTCACTACCGTATAAGTAGATTTATAATGCATAATAATTCAGCAATCTTTTCTTTCTTTCTAATGAAATTCTGTTTCTTTAATAGATTTTTTCGTTTTTGAAAAACATCTTTTGCTATTCCAATGCACTTTCAGATTTCAGAGTCACATTTTCTGTCATCTCTTAAAACACTTTTCAGATATTTAAATCTCTGCACTTGCTTGATTTTGACATCTTCAATTTGTTGCATGCATCGTGGGCGGTTCCTCTTGCTGACAGCTATAATTAAAATAAAGTTGTCTTTCTGTTGCCAGGAGTGCATATCAAACCCATTATGTTAGTGGATATCTAAACAACCATTTCTGTCTTGATTCAAACTGATATTATATTTGGAAAAAGAAAGCCAGGGATTAGAATTAGCTTTGAGAACTTTGACCATCTCAGTAGTATCAGGTTTGGAAAGTTTTCTCTACTTAATTTTCCCTCTTTGATTCTTTCTTCTATTTAAAATCAAAGGACACAGACAAAAATTGAATACGTAGGGTGTGTTGTATTAATGTTTAAAAATAGCTCTAGACGAGACAATAAGATAACAGGCTTTTGTTTTTTTGTTAAAGAGATCAACATACTGTAAAATCAGAAACTGGTGTTGAGCCAATGCGCAGCACATAGTTTTACACTGGTTCAGAGAGGCAATGGGTAAGGGTGGTGCAGGCATTGTCAATGAAAGAATAGATAAATAATTAAAAATGGGAAAGATTTTTGGCAGATTAATAATGTGTACCTACTTTTAGCATCTAAGACTTTTTGATTCTCTATTTGTTTGCCGCAATAACAAAAATCTCTGATAACAAATCTTGTTGGACAAAAATTCCCTTGTCTGTTGCTGGCTTGGTTTGCACATCTCATTTTATTGCTTTTGCCTTTATTAGACCATTCTATATTAAACTCATCATTTTTATAACCCATCCATATTTGTCCTAAATATGTTCTTCGATAATAAAAGAGGAAAATCATGGATATTAATAAAAAATTAAATGAAAAGAAATAAAGTAATGTGACAGATTTTGTTTTATATTTGTGTACATGATGATACTTAAATAATATTTTAGAATTATTTTTATAAGCTCTGAGTTTGGAAAAAAGTACTGAAAATGCAAAGTTAGTGATGCTGATTATTTGGATATGACAGAAAGCTGTAAAGTCTTTAAACTATATCTGGCAGCAATTCCTCTGATGAGGTTTTGAGGAGTGTTGATCCCTCTCTTATTTGTTGTTGTTACAATGTCCACCTTGAGTCAGAGTGTAGCACCCATTAGGGCCCCAGCTATGGGCAAATAGTGAACCCCAAAATTGGGGTCAAAACATGAAAATATAAAAATAGATTTTCATAGCAAAAAAAAAAAATTAAATAATAATAATAACAAAGCACATAAGAAAATAAAATTTCAACATTAAATAACCCATAAGGAGTTGATATGCAGTAAAACAAACCAAACCCTCTGCGTGAAAAGGGAAGTGTTATCAAGTAATGAAAGAAGGAAAAGTAAAAGTTATCAGGAGGACAGTAAATAGTGATTGACATTGCATATCAGTTCATGAATATTAAAGTTGGCTGGAAAGCATAAAGCTTGAAAGGAGTTCCAGAAGTGAGAAGTGCCAGAAAAGAAAATGCTAGCATAGAACATAAGGTTACATCTAGCCAGCTCTACTGTCAATTGATGAGATCTCGATGCCAGTCTAGTACTCTGCTTAAATTCATGAAGAGCTCATCTGAACAATTACCATGAAAGTTTTTATAGAAAAGGCAGAGAGAGGCAACCTTACAAGTAACTGAAGCCTATATTGGATATTTAATAACCAAAGTGGTAAAACAAACAAAAAGAAACTAAAAAGTCCATCTTGTGAGTCCAAAAGGTAACTTGTATTAATCTTACGATGTTTGAATAAATTTAGTACAGGAATTCCCCGATGAGTGTGGTTCATGTGGACATTGCTAATTATAAAAATAAAAATCAATTTTAAATTTCTACGGTTAAACTGAAGAATGTTTTACTGCACTAATCAAGTATTATGTATGCACTAACTGATTTTTGGTATATAAAAATTTTAGTGCACTATTTGAAACTGCATTAATCAAGGGATGCCTGTATTACAATATCTATACAAAATATTCCTTTCCTCAAGTGTGTATTCATTTTTCTGGTAGACTCTCTCTCTCTCCATATATATATATATATGTACATTTATATACTATGAAATAATATAGATGAAAATATAGTAGTAGATGAGCAAAGGCCATCTTATTTTTAATTTTACTTGTAATTTTATTTATTTTTCAAACTGAGCAATTTAATAAACTGATATTCTGTTTTGAGATGCTATATTTTCACAAGTTTTGACATTTGAATTTAGTTTGTACTTTGAACTATACATGTATGACTGCTTGGTGATTGTCAGTTTCATGCCTTAATGTGATCAAGTGACTAAGATTAAGTGATCTGAAGATTGCTTTCTGGTAACTGTCATTAAAATAACTATCATTCTCACACACTGAGGCATGAAACTGACAGTCACCATGCAGTGTTGATTCCTATGTCCACACTCTATATCTGTAAATAGTCTTATTCTGATGGTTGGTTGTTTGGGGTTTTATGGCATATCAACCACTATGGGTTATTTAATGCCAGATCCTGTATTTACTAAATATATCAAAAACGTATAGCTGGCAACATTATTGTTTCAAAAATGTATAGCTGGCAACATCATTGTTTCAAAAACATATAGCTGGCAACATCATTGTTTCAAAAACGTATAGCTGGCAACATCATTGTTTCAAAAACATATAGCTGGCAACATCATTGTTTCAAAAACGTATAGCTGGCAACATCATTGTTTCAAAAACGTATAGCTGGCAACATCATTGTTTCAAAAACGTATAGCTGGCAACATCGTTGTTTCAAAAACGTATCCCTGGCAACATCATTGTTTCAAAAAAGTGTAGTTGGCAACATCATTGTTTCAATGTGCTGGAAAAGACCTGGAAGTTCACTATTTTCCCATAGCTGGGACCCCAACAGGTGCTACCACCCCAGGTCAGGGTGGACCTGGGAACACCAGCAATTAAGAGGTGGTTCCACGCTTCCTCAAAACCTCCTGATCAGAGGCCTTGCTGTTGGATGCAGTTTAACATCATACCCAGGATGTCTTATTCTGAGCACTTCCCTTATGCATATAGTCAGTTTTAAATGATATATAAGAAAAAAACACTGCCTCTATAGAGTTCACAACTATCTGCCATTCCAGACATTGATTAGAGCTTTTCAAACATATCCCCTGCAGATAATGAGAAAGAAACCTATTCATCACTCAGAAAAATCAAACTGCAAATTTTCTCTGAAAAGTTATAACATCCAGTTTGATTTTTTTTTCCTGAATAAATTATTCTCTTGATTGAAATGTCCTTTAATTCACATGAGAATAAATGTTTCATCTGAATATTATTTTTATGCAAATGTTTTTTTTCTTTTTACAATAACAAGATATTCTATTATGAGATACATTCTTAAAACTTAACCTTCTTTTGTATTTCATCAGACATTGTATATGTAAACAGACTATTGATTTATATTCAACAATGTGGTTTGATCAAAGATGATCATGGCTGGCATGGTCAAAGGACATGTCATAAATATTTGGTAGTGTAATCTTTGCATCTTAGTTGCCATTCTTGGGGTGAAATGGTTAAGAAATAAAATTGTATGATTAAAAGAGGCTCACAACAATTATAAGACTTTAACCAGGGTATGTGTATAAAAGAAATTTAGATGAATATTCACTCATGCATTTTGTTCAAATTTAATAGAATATATGATGCTTAAATACAACACTGCCTTTGAATAGCAGAACAGACTTCCAAAACTAAACAATTTATTAGAAATGGGAAGATTTCATTAGAAACAAAGAAAACAGTGCTGAACTGCTATGTAAGGACAATCCTCACTGATGAAGTGGAGATTTGTGGCAGCAGAAATGTGATTCTACAGAAGGATGCTGAGAATACTATGGATGAAGTGTGTAAGCAATGTGGAAGTTTTAAAGAAAATGGAAGCCAAAAGAATCAGAAAGGAAAGAGGGCTTGGAGAATATGACACCAACAGGACATACTGAAGACAAGACTGACAGAGGGTAACCTATCTAACTAGCTTGCATAAATTGATGGCAGAACATGGAGTGAGACAGATAGTAAAAAGGCCACAAAGGATAGGAAGTTGTGGAGAGCCATAATAACCCATATACTGAATAGTCAAGGCACATAGATGTGCCTAATGTAAATAGAAAAATATAGGACAACCAGATCTCAGGGCAATGTTTCAAGTGTAAAATAAATTTTCACTATGTAGCAAGAAGCCCTTGGTTTTGCAGAGAAATTTGAGGCTGGAGTTAAAAAATGGCAGTGTCATAGACACCATCATAAAAAATCACAGACAGCATGACACTAATTCCGATAATGGCTTTACACAAGGGATTATAGCAGCCACTTGAAAAAAAAGAAAGAACAGAAGAAGATTAAAAAAGTTACCAAGAAGACGTAAATACAGTAAAAATACTTTCTAAAAACAAGAATCTATCCATCGCCTTCTCAAGTATGGTGGTGCTGCTGTGATTAAGGATGCCAGTGCTTATAATAGAAAAACAAAATATCTTGTAAAATATACTTCTCTGTGCTGTATTCCTTTAGAATGGGATGATCACAGCTCTCCACAACTTCCTGTCTTTTGTAGCTCTTAATAAATTTTGTCTTTTCACTCTCCCTCCTAATCCTTGTTGTGCCAACCATTTACACAAGCCTGTCAAGTAGGTTATTTGCTGCTTTCTTGTATCCCTCCTGCCTTGTGAGTGTTACATTCTACAAACCCTCTCTCCTCATTATGTGCCCTAGAAATTACAACTGTCTCTTTCTGGCTCAAAGCATTTTTTTGTTTCCATTTTCTTTAATACTGCCATTACTCACATGTTCAGTCCATGTTATTTTCAGTATCCTTTTGTAGAACCATATTTCTCTTAACTCAAATTGCTTCTTCATCTATGGAAGATTGTCCAGTATTCACTGTTATACAAGAGGATTGCTATTACATAACAGTTCAGCTCTCTTTTCTTTGTTTTTAATAAAATTTTTCTTTTTCTTGAGACATTGCTTAGCTTTTGGAAAGCATCATTTGCTATTCCTAGATATATAACCTTTCATACTTGCTTAACTTTTGGTATCTCCAATTTATAGTTCATATTTCAGTCTATTCCTTTGGTTGACAATGACAGAGTCTGTCTTTTAAGAATTGATATTTAACCCTTTCTTCTCACTTTCTCTTTAATACCTTCTCTAGGAGTTTTGGTTGTTTCCTTTCTGTGTCTGCTATCAACACTGTGCCATCTACATATCTTATGTTGTTAAGATTGTGAATTCCAACAAAGAATCTTGGTAAGACATTTAATTCTCTCTGGAGAATTTGAATAAATCCAGTGAGAAGACATCTTTGTCTTAAGCCCATTTTTATTTGTATGTATTCATTGTATATATGTATCAAGACAGTTTGCTCCCAGTATAAATTGTGGATTGTTCTAATATCTTTCCCCAAAAATAAGCTTACCTAGCAGTTCAAATAGGTTTTTGCGTTGTACCTTTTTAAACACTTTTGCGTAGTCTACAAAGCATAAGTATATATCACTCTGCATTTATATTTCTTTTTCTGATATCATTCTGAGTGTAAATTTATAAAATATTGAACATAAAATCAATAAAGAGACACACAAATTCAACCATTCCTTCAAAAAAATAAAAACAACAATAAAAAATGAAGACAAAAATTGGTCTGAAATTATAGAATATCATTAAAAGACAGCTAGACTCTGTGGCTTACTTATTATCTCTTCTAGAGACACCCCTTATAAATTAGCAAAATTTGAGCAAAAATTGCTATGCCTTTGTTTGGAACAGTCAGTATAATCAAAGTCATAACCCATTTAGAAATTAATCTTTACATCCTAATATACCAGATGTCAAATGCTTCCATTTTGTGAAGTCAGTCAGTTATGTGCCATGCATGATACACACTTAGGTGATCATGTATCTTTTGATAGGCAGATTTTTTCCTGCAGTAGGTTGCCTTTTTTTCTGCAGTAGATCAGTTGCCATCCAAGGCCATAGAACCTGGTCTGTCCTGCTATTTACCCAAAGCTGAGAGAAGAAGAGGAGGATTCATACCTTTCCCAAGGATATTAGCACATAAGTGAATGTAATGGATTCGACTGGAATTTGAACTTGGCTCTCTGATTCCTCAATCTGAGCCACTATCCATTACTCCACTATGCCTCCTCATTTTGTGAAGAACCTGCAGAAAATAAAAACATAAACCTCTGCCAACTATTCAATAAAGCAGTAGCATGCAGAAGGTAGGAAAGTGTGTGCGACGACCCTGGGCATCCATATCTGGAGGGCATCCAATCAAAGAGTGAAATAAAAATTAACTTTTTGAAAATTTAAATAAAGTGTTTAATTTTTTAAATTTTAAATAAAATGTTTTTCATTTTTTTATCTGTTTTTACATATTTAAAATGTTTTCCTTCATTGTATGAAAAATATTTAATATATTTGTGACTCTTTCCAAAATTATAGAAAATACTTGTATGGCTGGCTGCCAGTTAAGCCCTGTTGCAGACACTGGCTCAGGCATATTTGTGCTTGCTCGACGCCCACAAAGCCAACATGTGGTTTAATACTGCAAGTGTACTTAATGAACCTTAGTTTCAGTCTCTGGGAGAAAGCCCATAATATGACATGATTACGAGTTTGAACAAAGGTCAGTATACTTAAAACTTTTGGTTGTAATGTCTTGTGACATCTCACATTTCTCAGTGCTAGTCCCTATAGCCCCCACAACTTGAGTCTTAGGGGTATACATTCAAGGAGTTAGCCCCAGACCTCACCAAACCTCTGCATGCTACTACAACAAAGTTATTAAAATTTGTCGACTTTGTAAAACCAATGTTTTTTTAAATTCAATTATAGTTTTATAAACAACAATTTGGCTTCAAAATGCACAAAACCTAAAAAGAAAGTATAAATGGTAGCAAAAAAACTAGTCTATTATATTCCATTGCCATGGAGGAGAATAATATTTTTCCTATCAATGAGTGCATGGCAAACATTTAGGGACATACTGCAGCTGCTGGACGTATAAATGTGCATTTAGTATTTCATACTTAATGTCAGGAAGAAGCAGCTGAAGTTTCTGGGGCATGTAATGAGAAAGGAGAATCTGATACTTACAGGTCAAATAGAGAGAAAGAGAGACAAGGGAAAGCAACCCATGACATACCTGGAAGGCTTGAGCAAGTGGATGACAGAAAATGGTCTGGGGGAGGTGGCAGAGGGAGGAAACTTATTGAGAGCTACAAGGGATAGGAAGGAAATGAAGAGCCATTATTGCCTATATCCTGAAAGGACATGGCACATAAAAAGAAAAGAAATGAATAATATCCTGAGGATCCCACCACATGCCCAACATTATCTTTATTTCATGAAGCACAGCTCTTGGTCATTTTTAGAAATGTATTCTTGTAAGTTCACTTTTTTCATATGTAACACTTTTCTTAATCACCTGTTATTGTATATTTAACATACAGATAATTAAGATGGTACATTCATCATTACAAGTGGATCCTGAAAACAGAAATTATATATGACTCAGCTGCACAGAAACTATCCTGCACACACTTAACAAGTATGATTTAGAAAACTGAATATCTTTGCAAACTTTCTGTTGTTAACTATATTTTAGCTTTGGAAATGGATTGTTCTATCAATGAACATTTGCTATATTTTACTTTTTTCCATGAAGAAAAAAGTTTCCTTTTATCTCATAATACAAATGACATGATCTGAGAAATGAATTGCTCCAAATATTATACTCAGTTAGTTAAGCGCCACACGAGATACGTGCTTAGACAATCGAGTCTCTTTTGATTCATGACTGACTAGGTAGAAGATTTTTCTGCACTAGGTTGTCGAATCTTTATGCAGTAGACTCATTGCTAACCAAGGCTATAGGACCAAACCTGTTCTGCTATTTAACCCATAGCTGGGAGAAGGAGAGATGGATTCATACCTTTCCCAAGTGTATTTGCTCTTAAGTCAATGTATTGAACCTAACATCCAACACACATTCACTAAACCTTGTTCTACTGGCAGAAATACATGAAGAAAAGGTTAAATTGTATGAAAAATATTTAATATATTTGTGACTCTTTCCAAAATTATAGAAAATACTTGTATGGCTGGCTGCCAGTTAAGCCCTGTTGCAGGCATATTTGTGCTTGCTCGACACCCACAAAGCCAACATGTGGTTTAATACTGCAAGTGTACTTAATGAACCTTAGTTTCAGTCTCTGGGAGAAAGCCCATAATATGACATGATTACGAGTTTGAACAAAGGTCAGTATACTTAAAACTTTTGGTTGTAATGTCTTGTGACATCATGCTAGCACAACCATTGATGGCATCTGAAAATCTTTCTTCAATCCTGTTTTACTCACAAGATTTTGGTCAATCTATGATTCAGGCACTTCACAATGTTGCTGATCATCTCCCAGCTAGATATTATGAAGAATCCCTTCCTTGATAAATCGACCTGGGGTAAAATTCAAACCTGTGTCTCATGGTCAGAATGCTTATGTTTTAATCACTCCGCTATACACCCACTATATGCTAACAGAAATATAAGTATATAGATGCATTTTTTAATCAAGTACAAAAAGTTGTCGACTAATCATATAGATGTTATGTTTGATGATAGTTGCTTGGTGGAAGTATGGGGGGTATGCTATACATCTAAGGATTCAGAACACAGATTCGAATACTGGTTGTTGGCATTAAAAGCTAAATGGATAATAATGTTTCCAATTTGATTGATTGATATAAACAGATTCCGATAAATTTGTAGATAAATTTTAAAGTGCTGGTTTGATTTGATTTCAACAGACATGCATAAACTCAAACTGACTAAAATAGACATGTTTCCTCTTGAGCATTTGAGATTTTAATGATTTGGTTTGATTACCATGTAAATTATGTAATTCTTAATGTTATATTTGTTGGTGCAGGACATGAATTTCATCCACTTTGACCTTCAGAATGTCATTTTCTTTTGTTTACGCAATACAAGTGATACTTGAAGTAGAGGATTGTTGTCATGGAAGAAGAAGCAAGTTCATATTGTGAGGATAGGTAGGACAGAAAACAGTTGACCCTAGATTTAAAGAGGTTAAGATTTCATGGTTAGAAAAGCATCCTCTCAGGAGTATGTTCCACAAAATAATAGTTTTGGGGAAGAAGTCATATAGAACTTCCTCCTTACCAAAGGAACATGAATGGAACAGAAGTGATTTGCCATTGTGAACATAGAGTGAATCCTATCTTTGAAGGTCTGTTAGAACATTTGGTTCAATCGTGAAAGTTAAGCAATGTTGAACCTGGTCAGTAACAAGATGGGTGACTATTTGGCATGACCAGGTGCTGCAAGCTTGGATGTGCAGGTGGTGTAATGGATAATGGCTCAGAATTGTTAATCAGAGTACCAAGTTCCAATTCTCATTGTGTTTGTTATATTCACTTACACACAAATAGGCTTGGGAAAGGTATGAATCCATCTCTTCTCGCATAACTATGGGTTAAATAGTAAGACTTGTACCACTAAAACATCATTTTGAAAAAAATTATTACAATCTAAAAATATTTTCTTGCTAATCAAGCCTCAGCAGGTTATTTAAACCTGCTGAGGCTTGATTAGCCATAGAAAATGAATGAATCAATCATAGAACATTTGTATAGCAATAGAGTAATAAAAGAAATGTTTCATCTTGCAGGGTGGAAAATAATTAATCCCCCACAAGGCTGTGTAATTGCTTTTGAACTGTATCAAAGCCGGACAGCAAGGGCTGGGTAGCATCTGTCCAGATATGGTAAAAATATTCCATTCTTGGAAGGATCTGACTCTTGTAAAGAGAGAGCATGGCAGCAGGAGAGTTAACTATTTTCTGGAGCAATACAAGGAATCAGCCATTCATGATCTGATATGAATAAACGAGTTCCATTTTATATTTGTCTCTTGTTTAAACTCTAAATCCTTGCATCAAAACAAATTCATTATCATTTTACGAAAGTATCATGCTGTGTAAAAAGGATGGTATAGCTATTAAAAATCAAGAACTAAGAAAAAATAATGAAGTTATTTATTAGATTAAGCTCACTTTTGCACAATTCTAGATGCTGTAGCATACCTATGGATGATAATGTCCCCATTCACACAAAAACAATAGTAAATACTGTATGTTGGTCTGTAGTTGGAGATTCATTGTGGAATTCACTTGACTCACTTCTAGCAGTTGACTACTTCTATGCATTGCTGGCAAATCTTATATGTGTTCTTCTTGTCCTAAATATTAGGTTGGTGCAAAAATAATGTTGTTTTTTGACATGATCTTGAACATCAAAAAACGACATTATTTTTGCACCAACCTAATATTATTGTTCATTACCAACTCTCATGTGATTATTCTATTCAGTATCCTTCCCGAGGTTATAACACTAGATTAAAGGAACACTTAGGAGCAATAGATTTCAAGTTAAGGTTAACAAGCACTTTCTCTTGACATTTTAGTGTTCATTGTTCCACCAGTGAAACATATTTTAAGACATTTTTATACTATATAGACAAGCATTAATATTAACAATAGTATATCAGAGTAGGTAGGTTCACCTATTGTCCAGTTTAGATTCCTCTCCAGTTTTCTGAACAGGAGCAAAAGTTTATACCTTGTTTCCTGTTTAGGTTTCGGTTTCTGATTTCTTCTAAACTGTACTTCAATTCTATACTTCTAACGTCTCTACCTAAACCTTGAAATTTATTACTTATTTACATTTTATTTACATATTTTATCCTCCTTCAGTAGGAGTAGATAGGTTCATCTGTCATCCAGTTCACACTCCTCCCCAGTCTTTTAAACAGGAGTAGAGGTTTATCTCTTCTTGTTTAGGATTGGATTTCTGGGTCCTTCTAAAATATTTTCCTTTATGTTATATTCCATGCTAATAGGAATATATACTTGAAAAAAAAAAGGTGAATAATATAATTAAAGGTTTATTGTAAAAAACCAGTACAATAAGAATAAAGGTAACAGTTATGCACAAGGTCGTCGCAAGTCAATCCAGTAGTGAGTGCTACTATTGGAAGGTCGGTAGTTCTCGCGCAAGTCTGAGTCATACTCAACAGATCCCAGCTAGTGATATCTAGCTACCCCACCACGAGGGTTGCATGTGGCACAAGGCCGGGTTTAATGTGAATTTTCTGAGCCTGTAGGCTCGGCCAAAAATATTTCCTATTTGAACACGTAAAAACAGGTTCAGGGAGAGTCTACCTCCCCGAACATATCTGACCTTTGGTGGAGCCTCATCCGGGTTCCTCTCTGCCTTCGGGCAGAGAGTTTGACTGAATAGATGGAACAGATCGCAGCTAGTTTCTGTAGTCCGTTGACTTACAGATACTTATAG
Organism: Acanthosepion esculentum; assembly: GCA_964036315.1. Taxonomy (NCBI): domain Eukaryota; kingdom Metazoa; phylum Mollusca; class Cephalopoda; order Sepiida; family Sepiidae; genus Acanthosepion; species Acanthosepion esculentum. The sequence goes on along the minus strand of OZ038477.1, from coordinate 108,695,759 downwards.
GAAGTTACTACCTATAGTGTAGTCACTCATGGGGGTGACAGGTTATTCCATTACATCACTTTCCTTTCACATCCAGTAGCACCTTGTGACTTACTGGTGTCATCACATTGCTTGGGGTGAACTGATTAAAAAAATATTATTTAGTAAAAACTTATTTTGACTGTAAAATTTATTATGTAATGAAAGGAACTTTTAAGTGATGTTATATTGAAATTATGTTGAAAACTAACATCTGCAACCATATCAAGACATTAAAAACGTTAATGGAAGAAAAACAAGAGACTAATGAAGTAGATAGAAAGAGAAAAAAAACGTAACTGACACACCAAAGCTGTTGCATTCATTTGATACAAATACTCTTAAAAAAAACAAATTTATCTCTTCCACTCCCTACACCAACTCTGGGTAAAATAGTAATGTAGGGTAGACTAGGTTATGCAGCTTTAGTTGAGCAACCAGTCCTGGAGAAAGAAACTCTCAATTCAACAACCATGGAGAAAGCAGCAAGAAACCACAATTTTTCCCCAAGAACAGGCATGATAATTTATAGATATTAAAGAAAAGGAAACTATGAATGCCCATAATCACATATGCCTGAAGGGAAATGGTGTTGAATTATTTTTTTTAGAATCATTTACATTAAATACCAGATGAGTTACCTAGGTCCTACAAAAATTTCTATACTAATTCAATAAAAAAAGGAAAGAAAAGTGTGATAGTAAATATTACTTTTACACCTTCAAGACTTGATTAAATAAATGAATTTAATCATTAATAAAACATCTCCTTATAATTACTGCATAAAAACATTCTGAATAATAGACTTATTATTTCAGACATTGTGCTATTAGGAACAAAAAGACTTTCTTTTCTTCTACAGACTAGTCTCAAATTATACAATAATATCAAGCAGCCATAAGAGGGTCTGGTGCTAATTGTATCACTTGTGCTGTGAGCACCTTTTATTTTTCTATAAACCTATTGAGTGGACATAATCAACAATGAAACACCACTCCAATATATTCACAATGCCAAAACCAATTGCTGAAGACATATATAGACACTAAAGAGGTTTAGCAGTAAAAACTACCACAATAATATCTAATGAAATAAAAAAAAAGAATGGGATAAATAAATATGGAAGAAAAGAACACATAATGACATTTGAAATTCAACAATATATATATATATATATATATATATATATATATATATATATATATATGTATGTATGTAAGTATGTATGTATGTATGTATAAGTAGGCGTAGAAGGTGGTAAAAGGAAACCTAAATAATGCATATAAAATGGCTTAATACCTGAGGGCATGAAGTAATGAGAAAATGGAAAGTTTTAGTAGCTAAAAACAACAAATTACAATTGTTGATTGTCATGCAAAACCCATGCAGTTATGTATGCATTATAGAATTGATGCACTACTTGAATCATAAGACTAACAATGGATTCTTTCCGGAACAGTTTGCGGTCATGTCATTTCAGCATAAAAATAAAGTTACAATTGCACAAATCAAGTTTTATTGGAGTTTTTCAGTTGATTTTATTTGTCCTTTCCATCCTCTGTGTGTTCGGGTTCTGTGTATGTTTTCTTTATTAGCATTTATTTAATTCTATTGATTTTTGTCTTATTTATTTTTTGAGAAAAGTTTCTTTTGTTTCTATCAAGAGCAAATTCTTTCATTTTCTTTATTTCTCTTCAAGCTACCTTATTTTCTTCTATTTTTATTCCCCATTCCTTTTTAATTTAAAAAAAAAATCTCAGAGCATTTATTCTTCTCTTCACTTTCTTATTCTTACTTCTCTTACTCTTCTTCTTCTTCTGCTCCTTCTTTTCTTCTTCTTATTATTTTTCTTCTTATTCATCTTTTTCTTCTGTTATTCTTTTTATTCTTCTTATGATTATTCTATTATTATATCATTATTATCATTATTATTCTTATTATGATTCTTCTTCTTAGTATTATTATTTTTCTTCTTATTCTATTATTATTATTATTATTATTATTATTATTATTATCATCCCTTTTCTTTGCAATGGTTTTTCTTTTTCTTTATTTCTTTTCATTCTTTTATTCTTGTTTCTCCAACATTCATGCATTCACCAATTTCTCATTCATATTACCTATCAATAATTCCATTTTTTTAAATGTTAGTAATTTTTTCTTTTCTCATTCTGTTTTATTCTTTTTTTTCCTTTCTATATTCTTTTGAAAATATTTTAACAATTTTGTATTCTTCCTTACTTTCACAGGAAAGTCTCTGTGAGCCTTTCACATTATTCACATTTGAGTTTATTTACAATAAAAAAACTGGGAGCCTCAGTTCACTGATAAGGAAGAAAGTGATACAATTTTGCTGGACATAATCGAATAAAAAACTAACAAAAGTTTATTTTTCCAATACAATTGTCCATCTGATACTTAATATTTTTTTCTTCTTACAACCAAAAGAAGGTGCGGATTGGGGTAGTAGTTCTCTCACCATGGAAAACAAGAATCAGTAAACCATGTTTAAGTATTGAATAAAGCTGCTCATACACTAAAGGCATGAATCCATTATTTCTTCCTCTATGAATAAATACCAAGGCTGTTGGAGTGCTTTCAGTCTTGTTAAGCAGTCCAGATAAGAAAAAAAAACCTCCATCCTGTCAACTACCACCCTTAGTCCCAAGCACATTTAAAAACAAACCTATAATAATTAGAAAAACAATTTCCAAGGAGGAAATCCCAAGTTGTTTCAAATGGAGACAGATATTACTCAATATGCCTTAATACATATTAGGATTTATGATTACCTTTCAGCCAAATACAAACTTGATAACCAGGACATAGGTGATCATGGCTCTTCACAATCCTTGTATCCTTTAGCAAGTTTTGTCTCTTTGCCAAGCATCCCACTCCAGTTTTAGCATCCAGTCACACAATCTTGTCAGGTAGGTGGCCAACTGCTTGTCCTTGTCCCTTTTACCTTCAATGTCCTGTCTGTGTCAAATTCTCCAAGCCCAAGAAATTTCAGTTCTTTTTTTTCTAATTCTGAGTACAGATGGTCTTTTTGTTTCTGTTATCCTCAAAGCCACTTTAGTGCTTATGCCTTGCATCCATGGTATTCTCAGCATCCTTCCTGGTAAGTGTTTTTGATAAACAATTTTTTTTTTTAAAGACAGTAGGATTGTTTTTGGATTTAGTGATTTGCTAAAGGAATAAATCTGTTTATCCTTGACACATACTAATTTCACAAAATCAACCACTTTTATATGTCATGTCCTTTTAAATAATGAACAAGCTTGTCTAGAAGTGACATAGTATTTAAAAAGCATTTTAAATTAAAACTATATAAGTTCTTCCTAAAAACCTCTTGTTAAGGTTGTGTTCTTGAATAAAGAAAAGAAAAATTGCATTCACAGCTCTTTCTCTATATTATTTTATTAGAAAGTATAAAGACCTATGGCATTTCTTATATGTGGCATGTCCTTGCAGTATATGGACAATCATATAAGCCTTTGGACTTCTGTGTCACACATTCCATTATTTGTTACTAAGTTACACATTTAAATTTTAGTACCTTCTTGATTTTGAAATTACCATTATGTAGTTCAAACATTTGGCAGTCTAACCACTAGTAAATAAGTTAGAAACAAAAATAACTCCTAGTTAATTCTGCAAGTAAATTTTCAAACTAACATATTTTCTGCTTGTCTGACACACATGTGCATGTATTTTATGGCTTCATTGAAGCTTATATAAACAACTATTGTAATGTAGACATTTTTTTCATGGATATTTTTTAACTTAATTTGTAAAGCTGTTTTTGTTAAAAATGATTCTGAATCATAAATATGCCAAATGGCACAAAGGAAAGAAAATGAAGCCAGTGCTGAGGAAGCAACTGAACATCATTTTTTTTTATAGTTTAATAAATTTAATTTACCAAAACAGAATGTAATAAGTATCATCAGACAATTTCTAATGATAAACCTATATATAATCCCCAGTATGTTGTCAGCAATTTTGGTTGTCTCATTTGTTAACAACCACTAATAAATAAGTTAGAAATAAAAATACTTTCTACTTAATTTTACAAGTTAATTTTTTAATTAGTTTTTACTCTAGTAAATTTCATTTTATTTATCAAAACAAAGCCTAAATATTATGACATAAACAACTTGAATAATAACCTAACAAAAAAATTTACCTGTGATGTTCCAAATATTCAAGGCAGTTTTATTAAATTGTAAGTAATTTCTGTTTTGGGGAACTGACTTTAATGATACATATATCATCCTAACAGGCCATTCCTTAAACATATCCTAGCAGGTGATGAACAATGGGTTGCATACAACAATGTTCAATCCAAATGGTAGCAGATTGATGAAGATAAATCTCCATGACAAACCATAAAATCTAAACTCCATGGAAGAAAGGTAATGCTGGGCATGTGGTGAGATCACTAGGGTGTTATATCATTTAGAGATCTTAAAATGCAATGAAATACTAAACGAACAATTATAAATATAACAACTGCAACATGCTCATAAAAAAGCCTGTGGAATTTTACTTAAAAGAAGTATCTGTTAAGTGGCAATAAGTCATTGCAAATAATGGTGAATATTGAACAAAATGTAATTGTACTTTACTTTATAAAGAATAAAGTTGATAAGAAAAAATGTAATTTATTTATGATTCAACCTAATCTTATAATTCTTCTTGTCCCTCTCTTAGTTAACATGACCATCATGCCAATACCTCATAAATAATAGACTATTCTGTTTTGATCACATGGAAAGACAGAAAAGACATATCAGAGACACTACTTTGTTTCAGTGAGAAAAATATTTAATATCTCCTGGCAATATTTCTTAAATAATGTCCCATTTTGATCGTGTGCAAAGATAGAAATGATGTATCAGAAACTCTATTTGGTTTCTGTGAGAAAATGAAAGAAAGAAAGTAGGGAATATAGAAGTGTTTAACAGCTATTTCAGTGAAATGGATAAAAGTTATCAATTTTACATTTTTTCATTTGTATCCTCTTCTTAAAATAATGACCAGCATTCATATTTTTGATTGTTATTTCAATATTTTGTTAATGTTGTTAAAGCTCAATGATTATTTTATTGTCGAAAAATTCAGCATGAGCTTACTCAATCATTAACTTAAGAATTGAGATTCATCGGAAAATTCAAATAGGAAAATCGTGAAATTTTCATTGGTACTTCTAATATATTACAAAGTTAAAATGTTATAGAAAACTGCAAAAATCTCATTAGATTTTTATATTTTGTGGTGGATACATGTGTTGGCAAAAATTAGTAGGATTTCTATCCTCTTATTGGTATTTTCTAAAAAAGAAAATACTGATAAGCCTTAATTATTAGACTCTTTCAAAGTTCTGCTGAGAAAAACAGTTTTGATTTAATATATGCTCAAAAAATGTCATGGCTTCCAATTTGTTAACTTGATTTCAGCACTATCACTTTTCTAAAACATTTTTATCCCCAACACATTTACTTTATCTTTCTTTATCTCTCCACTTGAGCCTTCTTTCTTGGTTCTTTTACTTTTCTCTCTTTCTTTCATTCTCCTTTTGAGTGTTTGTGATATTTTCTTAGTTTTAAACTAATTCTCTAGTTTATCCTATTCTCTTTCTTGAGTTGTGATTTCTGTAACATTTTCCTACTTTTTACAAGTTTGTAATTAATTTCATTTTTTGTTTGCTTTTATTTTTTCAGTCTTTCCTTCATCTTACCTTCAATATTCTCTTTTCATTTTTCTTCTTTTTTCTACACCAACTTGTTTCCTATTTTCTAATTCTTACCCTTATTTTTCTTTTTCATCTCATCCTGCTTTTCATTCACACCCACTTCTAAGTAACCTAGATGAATTCTATTGTTCTTTTTCAAAAGTGTCTTTCTGCTAATGGATTCTTTTAAACTTCATAAGATTTCTTTTTGAAATCATTAACCAATTCCCATTCAACAGCTCTTCTAAGAAAACTATTTCAAGCTCTAAAGAATCTTACTGATTTGTGATGATACAAAATTTTAAATAAAGTGACACTTTTTCAAGAGTTTGAGAAAGTATTTAAAGCCAAAACAATGGTGTTTTTATTATTTATAAGAAAATTTAGAGATTAATTTCTGACCTTATCTTCAAGATTACTAACATTTACCAGTGTAGCTACCTTACTTTGATTTTGCCTAAGAAAATAGTTTTCTTTTTGAAAATTGGTCAAAATGTTAAAGAACTCTTTAAGAGAAAAAAAATAAAAGAGCTATAATATTTGTATATGGGCATCTTTAAAAGGGCTGGATAGCTTAAAAGACTCGGTTCATTTTTTACTTCTTATTTGCTGCAAAACAATTCTTTACTGAACAATCGATTCCTTCAACAAAGAAAATAAGATTTAAGTCAGCAGGGTATAGAAATGGACATCATATCAGATCCTCAACACAGAAAAAGAGGCACACGAGATTTAAGGTTCATAAATTTCATTGCCAGTGTCCGATGGGACATAGCATGGTTCCTGCTATTAAGTTTGTCTTGTTTCTTTGAATGATGAGTTTGCGGGGCGAGGCAATGTGAAAGTTCACTGGTTCATTAAATAGCATTGTAGTGGTTAGTGCAATAAAATGGACAATTGTGATTGTAGAATTTTATGAAATGATTCTGAATGTAGCAAGAAATAAGGTGTGGAGGTAAGAACAGTATAAAGCCATAAAAAACATCAAGGATTCCATTTAAAGTTCTCTGGAGAACACTGGATGTAATATACACCTGAGAAAAGCTGAAAATTCATTGGTTGAAGTGTTTGCAACAAAAACAGCTGAGTTAAAGATAATATATTCATTATTTACAATAAATCGAATTTCCTCATCATTGTTGTTATGATCACTGTCTTTTCGCCATTGGGCACTGCACCCTTCTTCAGGTGTCTAGTGATTCGAGTAGCAGGTCATAAAATCAATTCATGTACAACTAAAACTACTTTCAGAACATGAGCATTCATTTCTTATTAATGACAGCTTTTTAAGTTTGTAGGTAAAGGTGTCTTCCAAAATTTAAGCAAATTATTAAGAAACAGAAAAATTTCATTAGAAACAAAGGAGTACTAAACTATTATGTAATACCAGTCCTCCTATATGGTACTAAATGTTGGACAATCTCTACACAGATGAAGAACGTCCTGGGGACGACGTTAAACTGCATCCAACAGCAAGGCCTCTGATCAGGAGGTTTTGAGGAAGTGTGGAACCACCTCTTAATTGCTGGTGTTCCCAGGTCCACCCTGACCTGGGGTAGTAGCACCTGTTGGGGTCCCAGCTATGGGAAAATAGTGAACTACCAGGTCTTTCCCAGCACATTGAAACAATGATGTTGCCAACTAAACTTTTTTGAAACAATGGTGTTGCCAGCTATACGTTTTTGAAACAATGATGTTGCCAGCTATACGTTTTTGATATATTTAGTAAATACTGGATCTGGCATTAAATAACCCATAGTGGTTGATATGCCATAAAACCCCAAACGAACAAACAAACAGATGAAGAAGAGACTTTAAGTGACAGAAATGTGGTTCTACAGAAGAATGCTGAGAATACCATGAACTGAACATGTGAGCAATTCTGAAGTTTTAGAGAAAACAGAAACAAAAAGGAGACTTATATTTATCATCAGAAAGAGAGAGTTGAAATTTCTAGGACACATAATAAGGAAAGCAGGCTTGAAAAATTTGAAACCCAGAGGATAAACTGAAAGCAAAGGGACAGAGGAAAACAATGCATAACATACTTAGTAAGCGCTAGTAAATGGATGGTGGAACAAGGTTTACGAGAGATAACAGAAAAACAAAATTTATTAAGAACTACAAAGGTGAGGAAACTGTGGAGAGCCAGGATCACCAACATACTCAGGGTATATGAAACATAGAAGAAGTGGTCATTATGAGGACACTACTTTCAGGTTTTTGTTGAAAGCAACATTTATTTTTGTAATGTTTTGCATACATTCTGTACATGTTTTTATCTACATCAGTACCTGTCATTTTGCTGATGGAAGATGATCAAATTTAGAATCTAAGTTGTTTTCTACTAAAAATACTACATTTATTAGAAATATATATTCACATTAAATGTGTGAGAAGTCGTAAAAATGATTCCAGAAGTCTGCACATTTTGTCTTATATTCTCTTTTGTTAACCAGGAACTGTAGATAGAAAATAAAATTAGCCCTCATTTCATAGATATGCATTTCAATTTAATTTTTATATATATATATATATATATATATATATATATATATATATATATATATATATATATATATATATTTTTGGGTGTGCGTGTGCCTATGTAAATTTGCATGTGTGCATATATACAGTGCCAGCTCAAGGTACTGGCAACTCTGGCATTTGCCCTGTGTGCAATCATGCTGCCATGTTATGTGTTTGGGATCTTCCAAAACTAAAGCTTATAAAAACATTCTTGCAGTCATTTATGATTCAAGACAGATTAAATTCTTTATGTTATTTTCTTGATAGAAAATGATTTTGTTAAAGAAGATAGATGTAGAAAATGCCATGAAAAGATTTGCGGCTCTAAAGGCTAGAAAAAATGTTTTAGGTAGAATAATGAATGTTTCTTTTGTTTGTATTAAGTTGTATATTATTATAAACTCATTATTCTACATTTTTAGTTTTTCTCCTTGTGAAAATTTGAAAAAATTATACTATTAAGGATGTCAAAATTCAGTCTTCCCAGGGTGACAGCAACCCTATGGATGTCACTGCATATATATTTGAATCTCTATCTATAAAAGGCAGGATGTGTGTGTGTGTGTGTGTGTGTGTGTGTGTGTGTGTGTGTGTGTTACGAAAGCACGGCCGCAATTTTCGATGGATTTGCACCAAAGTTAGTGAAAAGGCCAAGACATTTGCATTTCCCAACTCCCATCGAAAGTTGAAATAATCGATTTTTTCATGCTTCTATGGTAGTTTTCATGTAGTTTGCAGCCATTTTCTACTGGCCAGAATGAGAGCCTATAGCTGGCTGCCACGAATAGGCAGGAAGATTCTATTGGCCAGCATGAGAGCCAACAGCTGACTGACATGAATGTTAACTAGCATGCTAGCATGCAAAAAAAATCATAGCTGCATTCGTCACAAGTGGGAAAAATTAAAATCTGCATGGCACTTTACGCCAATTGGCTCATTCGCTTGCTTAAACTCAACGTTGATTCTGATTCCGCAAAACTGGGTTGGGTGTGAAAAAATATTTGTTGTTAACATTCTTTTTTCATTCAGTTTTTCCAGTTATGAGTCCTTTTTTAAAAATTTTGGTTTTGTGTTAATTTTTAGTTCTTTTTTCGTAACAGATTTAATGTTTAGTATAGAGCTTAGAAAAAATTTGCAGTGTGAGATAGGCAAGAAGTAAGGCATGTAGCAACATCAGCATGCCAAAGGGCACTCCTTTAAAGGCAAGGAAGGGCAAAAATATTTTAAGTCAAGTGATAGCGATTGCTGTATGAGTTGTACGATTTTTGAATCAAGCATGGGCAACACCGGGCCATGCTGCTAGTTAAAGAATAATTGAATCATTTTTGAAAAGTTCAATAAAGTCTTATGACTTAAAATTTTTTAAGTGTTTAAAAAAATAATTTTTTTACCTTAAATTTTATGATTTTTATTATTCAGCTCATGGTAGGGGCTTGTCCAGACTAAATGAGAGGGGAATATATTCTTCCAATGTCTTGTTTTAAATGCAGTTGAATCATATGTTTATGCGTATCTGCATGTGCTTGTATATACATTAAATGACACAAGCACATGTAAGTTGCTCATATAAAGGGTAATCTTTTTAAGGGACAAGTGCAGCCATGGTTAAAAAAAAATCAATCAAATGCTTTAAGAAAGATAACTTATACATGACAATTCTCCATTGCATTTGGCAAAGAAAACCAATGAATTAAAAATTTTCAATGCCACTCGTTTAATGAATGCTCAGCTTATTTACCCAAATTTAACCCAAATGAAAAAATTATTCTGAAACCCAATGGGAAAATTTTTGTATATCCTGAAACCCTATCAAGTTAAGGTATTACATTTGTTTTCCTTTGAAAATCAAATAATAAGCAGCTATGGTTCCATTTACAAATAAAATAAATAATTTTTCATTATTAGTTGTATAAGAAATATATTGAAGAAGATATTTTTCTGTTATATTCAAAGTTATTTTTTTCCAGAGAAACACCTTCTAGTATTATACATGTGTGTTTGCAGTAACTGTTTATAAATGAGTACCTTCAACAAGTGTGTCTGGCTGTCACTTAATATATGTATATGAGATATATATATATATAATTCAGATATCTGTTCATATATATATATATATATGAATTTATATGCATATTTTTAGAAAAGTTATATTAATAAGAGATATATATGGCTCTATTAAAAATTATTAATACATATATTTCTATAGCTTTCTCTCTCTCTCACTATATATATATATATATATATATATATATATATATATATATATATATATAAACAGTATAATATATAAATTTTGTATGCTTAAATGAATATGTGTTTGTGAATTGTATAAATTGTGGGTGTATATATATATATATATATATATATATATATATATATATATATCTCGTGTGTGGATTAATAAATTTAAAACCTCTAACCTTCTAGGAAATGGCTAAATGTCTAGCCGAAAGCGATGGATAAAAAGAACAGTTTATATAATAATTTATCACCTGAAAAGAAAAAAATATTAGATCACCTGAGAAATTCTATAAAAACTAAATAAAAGCACCTTGTCTGTCGTTTTTAATGAAATGTGCATGAAAGAAGGATTGCTGCCTAAGTACACAAATAAATATATATATATATATATATATATATATATATACACACACACACACACACTGTATAAAATATATATGTATGTTCTGTATATATTGATAAGTGCTTAGATAAATATTTTTGCCAGACATTCTATCAAAACACATTTAGGCTTGTGGAGAAAGTTTGCAAATCATAGATAAATAAACAGAAATTGAAAAAGAAAATATTTTTGAGAGAATACATCCTTTAAAGTTTAAAAAGCCACAGATAAATGCAATAGTGATTTTGTTGAAAATATTGCTCTTGGCTAGTGAATCTTTGGGTACAGAACAATTGATAACACTGCTGTAACAAGAAAAAAATATGTGATTGATTTTTCTGATTGATTTTTGCGGGGGCCAAGAAATAAGTATTGCTGTGTCAAAAATGTTTGTTGGATGATGTTAGATGTCATCCACTGGCAAAACTACTTAGACTTTCATACAGTTTGATTTGTGTTTTCTTTTTAGTGCTTGATTTTTTTTAATATTTCATTTTTTTTTGGCATTTTCTTGTTTTCATTGAAAGTTATATTTTCTTTTTATTATTTTTATTGATATTTCATATTATTTTTAATATCACCACTATGACTACCACAGAAATGACAATAAACACTACCTTTATTTTGACAATATACTTCCAGATTTTCACTTTGATAAGATTTTTTTTCCCTTCTGGTTTCCCCTGTGACTATGTTATGTATTTTTTTTTTTGCCAAAAATGCAAGTCAGTTTGTTGCCAGGTGTTGTTTTTATTGGAAGCTAGATTTTAAAGAAATAAAGAAAATTACTTTTACTTAGTCAGCCATTTTTCACTTTTGTTGACCCTGTTTTAAATTCTTACTAAACAGACTAACATCAATAACAGACGGAGGCTGAAAGTTCATATTGAAATGCTTTGGGGCCAGTTTTTTCCCAATACCTTTTCATGCAAACTATTAAAAATCTTGTTTCTCTATTAATGATCTTCCCTGTTTTTACCTTTTACTTATGTTTCTTCTATAAAGCAACTTAGCAATAAAAATGTATCACTTCTGTGGTGTAATTTGCATGGAAAAATGTTCAGATGAGCTCCACTCTTTAGTTCGAGATTTTAAGACAGGAAAATATCTTTAGAAACGAAGAACAGAATACTATACTGCTACATATTATCTAATCACCTACATGGCAGTGAATGTTCATACTTGAGGAAATTCACAGTTTCCTCACAAATAAAAAAAAAGACTTGAAGCAATGATTACTGAGAATGCAATTAACAGAGAATGTGAGATATGAAACATGTTTTCATCCCTTTGTCTTATACTTTTATTTTCGTCACATTTGACATATTTTTCACAATTTCTTCTTTCATGACTGTAGAATTTTTCCTGACTTTTCTTTGTATACATTACAACAATTTTTCCTTCATACTTTTCATTCATTTTCAACACCTTTGACTTTTCCTTCGCAACTTTTCATTCATTTTCAATACCTTTGACTTTTCCTTTACACTTTTCATTCATTTTCAATACCTTTGACTTTTCCTTTACACTTTTCATTCATTTTCAACACCTTTGACTTTTTCTTCGCACTTTTGATTCATTTTCAATACCTTTGACTTTTCCTTCAGTTTTCATTCATTTTCAATAGATTTGACTTTTCCTTTGCACTTTTCATCCATTTTCAACACCTTTGACTTTTCCTTTGCACTTTTCATTCATTTTCAACACCTTTGACTTTTTCTTCGCACTTTTCATTCATTTTCAACACCTTTGAATTTTCCTTCGCACTTTTCATTCATTTTCAACACCTTTGACTTTTCCTTCGCACTTTTCATTCATTTTCAACGCCTTTGACTTTTCCTTCGCACTTTTCATTCATTTTCAACACCATTGACTTTTTCTTCACACTTTTTATTCATTTTAACACCTTTGACTTTTCCTTCACACTTTTCATTCATTTTCAACACTTCTGATTTTTCACACTCCTTTCATTTTCCCCCTCCATTGGCTTTGACATTTTCCACCCATTCTTTTTTGCCACCTGACTTTCAATTTCTTCACTATTTTCATTTTTTTTTTACATTTTCTTTCTTTTCTGTAACTTTTGAGCTTCTCTTTTTTTTTTTTTTTTTACAAAACCTTTGACTTTTCCTTTTCCCTTTGTTTAATTTTTCTTAATGCTTTTCATAGTTTCTGCAATGTTTTCATATTGTTTTGTTTTGAAAGATTGAATATATTTCATTTTTGTTTTCTTGAATTAATAGAAAAAGAAAATTCCATTTAATTTCATTGTTTTAAAGCAGATTTCCTTATAGAGAAGCATAATTAGAAGCCAATGAATATATTCGTTGAAGATTAGTGAGAATTTGGGATAAAGCTTTTCACATGCAAAAGTATAAAGCAACATTAATGTACCCTTTCTTTACTTATAGTACAGATTTTGAAATTTTACTGCAGTTTAAGCAAAATTCCTTAAAATAATACACCCATGCATGCTCAAATTTAGAAATATATTTGTTTTAGTATTTTAGTTAACCTTACTAGAGAGACAGATTTAAAATTTCAGTTTGCAACAATCATTATCCCATGGCTAATTATTAGTTAGCACATAGACAGGGTTGATAATGTTAACATTTCAATGATGAGATCTTGGTACAAATCTAACCATGGTTGATTTATCAGGAAGGTGACTCCTGGATAATACCAGTCTGGATAAACACTCCCAGGATGCAGTGCCAGTGAGAGGTGTCAGAAAACCATACCTCAGGTTTATCCAAACTTTGTGAGTAAAATTAGATAAATGAAATTGTTCAGAAGTTGTTGACTGTTGCATTAGCTTGAAGTCACATGTCAACAGGACCATGGGTATAAGCATATTGGTCTCATTCAAAGTGGTGATCTCACCAGATTATGTGACCTTTAACAGAAGTCAGCAACAGGTTGGCTTCTGTAGATGTTGAAGAAACAATAGCTACCTAGATAATTACCCTAGCAGAGAGATATAAGCAGAAACAAGTTGCCATATCTTCGCTTGATTATTTTCTTTGGTTTATCAAATCTTTGTGGGTTATTTAAAGCCAGAAAATACTTTCAGATTGTAAGAATTTTTGTTTTGGAGATAATGATTTAGTGATACAAGTCTTACTAATTAACCCATAGCAGGGGAGGGAAGAGGTACATTCATATCATTTCCATGGTTAATTGCACATACGTGAATATAACAAACCTAAATGGAATTGGAATTCAGTTATTCGATTTCCAAACTCTTATACATTACACCACCCACAAATCCAAGCTTGCAGCACCAGGTATTTTCAAGTTGTTACCAATTTAGGTACTGACTAGGCTTGACATTGCTTAACTTAGGTTATTGTATGGGAACTGATAATGTGGCTGTAAGCCTTTCATATGCAATCTGTAGACAAGTGTTAAGCTAAGAGCATAAATAAAGAAATTGATTCTTTGCAAAAATACTTCATTATGTTATAGACTTTATGATGAAACTATGTATGTGTATATTTGCATTTATGTGCATGACCAAGAGAGTGAAGTTGGCTAAAGATCTGAGAGAAATGGAAATAGATATATATGTCAATTTAGAAAAATTTATGTGACAAGTTTCATCAGTTGCCTGGCATCATTAATAAAATAACTTTATTTTGCAAGAACAAAATGTAGTGTATATTTTATTATTGTGAAATAAAATTCTTTCATAAAAATTAAATTTTACAATATATATATCAAGTTATGAATTGAAAAAAACATAGCATCTCACTTTTATAAGTATTCACATATAAATTATTCCAATTAAATGGCTATACATACACACACATTATATATATATATATATAGGATATTATTTTAAGATTACCAAATCCAATATACACAACAGTAATGTGGGGGAAAAATCAACACAGTTGCAGAATCAATCTGAAGAACTGATGACGCCAATGAACTGTCTGAGGATTTCAGTCAACTATCTAAAGGATTTCATGTGTTATAATTATAGGAACAAATGAAATAATTACATTCTTAAATCCCAGTTTATCTTTCTTGTTTCGAGATTTTCAAATAAATCATTAAAATTTAATGATTTTTTTTCCCAATTTTTCTTTTCTTTCTTTTCAAACTTTTTACAAAAATAAAAAAAAAGTATTAATATCCAGCAAACTTTTTCTGCATTTTATATTACTATGTAAAAATGTCCTGGAAAGAGAATTTGTTAATGCAACAATTATTAGGTAAGTATCAAAGAATTTATAAGTACATTCATGTTCCTGATTTATGCCTTGATATGACCACCATGTTTATCAAATATTTATCCTGGTATAAACATACTTTTTTCTAAACAGTATTATCTGGTATGTTCTAAAAAAAAACTCCCAGCAACCACTTTCTTGAAAATTAAGCACAAAAAACACATAAATTATTTTTTAAAATAAAGAATGCTGAACTCTTTTGCACAAGCCTAATCTATTGCAAGGCTGATGGCTGCCTGTCCAGTATTTTGACACCTGAGCTATTCCCAGAGATACCCAAAAAGTTATGGAAGTGAAAAAGTTGTATTACTAATAAAATGTTCCTGAAAATAAATAACAGTAAAAACAAGTAAATAAAATTCAAGCAAATTATTATTTCCAATATGTTTTTCTTGGAGATTGTTCAGGAAATAAATAAGCAAGTGAAGTAGGCAAGGGCAATTTTGATTATCTTTTAATGGTCTTTGCCCTCTATTATTGTGGGAAAGGCTTAGGGAAGATTGTGTCTAAGAGCAATGGCTTACTTGATTATCTGCCCTTTTATAACATCAGGTGACCATTTTCATGAGTTGCATAAGAAAGAGATAAGATCAGAGCTAGGAAGATAAAGAGTGTGGCAGAAAGAGTGAAAGAGAAGGGAAGAAGAAAACCTGTAATGCAGAGAGAGGGAGAAGGAGAAAGAAAGAGATGATGGTAAAAGGTGAAAAGAAAGAAAGTACTGAAGGAAGATGAAAAGAAGAGAGTTCAAGTTGGTAAGAACTTAACTGAAAGTATGAGGAGAAAGAATCTTTTTCTTTTTTTTTTTTATGTGCCATGTCCCTTCAGGATGTAAGTGATCATGGTTCTTCACTTCCCCCTCTCACTTGTAGCTAAGTGAAAAAAAGGGAGAAGAAAGGAAAAAGCGATAGAAAGATAAGGAGGAAAATATAATGAAGCGGTAGGAGGAGAAAAAGTAAATGAAGAGAGGTTGGTGAAGGGAAGGAAGAATAAGAAAGGGAAGAAAATCACAAGCAAAAAGGAAGTCCAACTTGAATATGGAAGCAGGATAAAAGGAAGAAAATATAGAATAAGAAAGTAAAATTTAAGAGAGAAAGGAAAGAAAATGATAAAGAAAATCCTTGTGAAGGAAGGCAGAGGAGTGGAAATTAAAGAATGAGGAAAAATTTGGAGACAAATTAGAAATTGCATATGAATATGATGTAAAAATTAGGGGAACAGTAAAGATTTAAAGATAATTTGTTTATATTACAATGGTACAAACACTAATAACAATATACAAGTGACCAAAATGAATTTATCTGTCTGTGTATTATATATATATATATATATATATATATATATATATATATATATATATATATATATATATATATATATATACATATATATATATATATATATATATATATATACATATATATATATATATATAATCATGGTGGAGTAATGGATAATGGCTTGGATTGAGGAATCAGAGAGCCGAGTTCGAATTCCAGTTGAATCCATTACATTCACTTACGTGCTAATACCCTTGGGAAAGGTGTGAATCCTCTTCTTCTCCCTCCAGCTATGGGTAAATAGCAGGACAGACTGGGTCCTATAGCCTTGGATGGCAACTGGTCTAGGAGAAGGACAACTTTGAATTCAAAACCTGCGGAGGGTTGTTTGGGGACCTTGTAGCACTTAGTGCACCAGGTCTCTGTATTCGACAGTCTTTGTATAGTTGACGGGCAGTATTAGCTTATATAAGTTGATATAGAGGGTGGTGAGAGATGGTATGAGAGACATGGTTGAGTTTAGAGAGGGAAGGGAGAGTTTTAAAATTTATTTTTATATTTCCTTTTATAATACTTAATATTGAGGAAGGAGGAGGTAAGGATCAGACATTGACCTATTTAATCGGTCAAGTCAATAATTTTTTCTACATACATACATACACATATATATATATATATATATATATATATATATATATATATATATATATATATATATATATATATATATATATATATATCAGGTGTAACAGCAAAATTGTCCATATCGTGTAACAGCAAAATTGTCCAATTGTTAGATTAAGCTTTGAACTGTTGTATCTTAGATATCTTACTGGAATTCTCTGAGGTTTGTATAACACAATTGGACTCAACCTTGAACAATAAGAATGCATTTGGCTATAAGTTGAAATGATGATCCCTCCTCCTGTTGTGACCTCCTGATCCAGTTTTCCTCTCTACTGCTCCCTTTTTTAAACTTATTCACTGTTCTATTGATGGTTCTTGAATTGACTTTGAAGATGGAAGCCAGAGTATGAATGTTGGTAGCATTACTTTAATGATCTTTTTCTTCTCACCATTGCTCAGTTGGGAAGATATAGTGTGGCTGACACAAAGCAATTTTAACCTGTTATCTTTCTAACCAAATAACTCAAGGATTTTTCAGTGATTCTTACAACAAATAGTGTCAAGATGGCTAAAAGAATAATCTGAAAACCTGGAAAAAAGAAACTCAATTAGCTTAATGTTTTTTTAGATATTAAACATTTTGTGCAATGGACAATTATCCCATGCTGCTATACGATTTGAATAATTTTGCTGTTACACCTGGTATATAGTGTGTGTGTGTGTAAGACGTATACACATTCTTACTGACTTAACTTTTATATTTTGTTTTAATATTTCCCTTCCAAAATTCTTGTTAGAGAAAATGTGCCTCCTGGTAAGAAATTAATCTATATTCCCTTTAAAAGTGGTTTTCCGAGATAAAGAAAAAGAGGTTACAGGTTAAGTTACTGGCACAAGACACATTTTCTTTAGTAAGATTTGATTTCTTGATCGAGAGACATTAATTGTACTGTCAAAGTACAAGCCATGAACTATTAGAAGACAGAATATATGATTGTCAACAAGAGAAAGCCAAAGGAATGAACTGTTGATGGCCTGTGTTGACAGCTTGTCCAATAGTGAAAATGTTTAGTGTTTGCGGGTGTGTAGAGAAGAAAAGTGGGGTTGATTCTCAATGGTTTGGAAAGAGTGAATTAATGATAATTATAATTGTTATAATTATTTTTGACACTATAATTAATTTTATTTATTTATTTTTTATGAATATGACACAGTGACTGTATAATAATTTTTTTATTTATGTTTTTATTTTTGGATATGACAAGGCCTTACAGGAACTAACTAAAATATAGAGACCTAGGAAAATTTCATTAGAAACAAAGAAAAGAGACCTGAACTGCTATATCATATATATCCTTAAAAAAAAACAAAAAAAAATTATCATAATATATATATTCTGTGTATTTAGGCAACAAATGTTTTATCAATCAAATGTTATTTATGACAAGACATTTTGTGCTAATGAATTTTATTGATTGACTTTTTCCAAATCACAAATAATCCTTCTCAGATAAGGAGGAAATTCAGTCAGAAATTGTCATTTAAGAAGAAATATGGTCCAAGCTTTTAACTTTCTTAAGTCATCATCAGGGTTGGTAGGGACAAATGGTGAATTTTGTAGAACTAGTGAGTGTAGTGACAGAGGCAAAGAGTGTTGTGATATAGGGAAGGTGTAATGTGCATGTGTTTTTTATTCATTTTTGTTCTTTATATATATTTGAAGTCCAGTTTTCTTTAATTCAATAACTGTTTTTAATTATAGATGTTGTTTGAGTACTACTTCAAGGGTTGTAAGTCTGTTTTTACTGTTTGATTTTGTGAGTATTTTGTATTGTTTGTGAGTAGCTGTCTAATATTACTATGAGTTATCTATCTATCTATCTATATATATATATATATATATATATATGGATAGATAGATAGATAGATAGATAGATAGATAGATAGATAAATAGGCAGATAAATAGATAGATAGATTATAATTATTTTCTTTTTAAAAATATGATTCATCACAACACAGAAAAGTTCCATGTTTCAAAACTGAAACTAAATTTATAAATTTAATTATAAAAATTAAAGTTAAAATCCACAATCTTGTTCCATTGTCAAGTGATGTTAGGAATAACTTTCTAAGAAATTTACTTAATTTATAAGCACAGACACTATTAATATTATGAGTTGTTAAGGTTAAGGAAAATTCAATATTTGGTTTTTAATTTCCTTAGACAGCTTATGTATCCAATATATGTTACTTACAAAGTCAGGTTGAGTTTAGGTGGAGTGGGGGGTGTCTGCTAAAAAATGTATACTTCTGTTATTCACCGAGTTGGCTGGGTTTTCAATGACAAAAAAAATTTTGGCATTTTTATTCATCAGCTTAATTCATATTTTTATACACAAGGATTTTTTTTAAAAGGGTCATTTAAATATGTGTAAGTCATATTTTTAATAATTAAATTTTATTCTTACAGATTTAAAGTACCATTCAACCTTCTAATAACTAATAGAATATATGGTAT
>OZ038477.1:108648691-108668691 GCA_964036315.1 Acanthosepion esculentum | reverse complement strand
CTTTGCTGTTGGATGTAGTTTATTGTCTTACCCAGGACACGGATGCAGTTTATCGTCTTACTCAGGACATGGATGCAGTTTATCTTCATACCCAGGACGTTCATTTGCTCTTTCCTACATTAATATAAGTACACACAGTAACCCTCTACCTTCATTGACTTTTCGTCTTGTATTAGGTGAAGATTAGTAAAAAATAAATTAAAAAAAACTAGGCCCTCTACTCTGATTTTGAAAGCTGTAGAAAAGGCAACAGGAAACTACTTTTTCCAAAACTTCATGACCATTCAGAGATATATTTTTTTAAAGCTTTTTACCCCAAGCAAGGCAGGAGTGCCACAAGCACACAAGGGGTTACAGTGAGTGGGAGTAAGAGTAAGAGGTGTGATAGAGGAAAGGATGAAGAGAAGGGTGGGGAATAGATCAAGGGATGTGGAGATGTCGATTGACATTGCATTTGAATAGTTGGAGATTATAGCTATCAGGGAAGCAAGTAAGAGGAAGGGAATTCCACAGACAGGAAGTGCGATACATGAGGCTATTGGAGTAGAAGAGATGGCTACATTTAACCATTTCGGCAGTGAAAGGGTGGAACTGAAACCTAGTAGAAGTTCACTGTGTCATGTCAGATAATTTTTTTTGGCAGAATTCATCTTGCACATTTATGAATCTACCATTTTTCCATACATTGAATACTGCTGCCATATCTGGTTTGAAGCTACTACTATATATCTGGAAATTGTCAATAAAATTCAATGTGGGATCTGTAATGTTATTGGTCCTGACCTGGCATCTTGAGCTCAATCACTTTTCCACTGATGTGATATGGCTTCCCTCTGTTTTTCTATAAATATTTTCAGGGCAATTGTTCTAATGAGATTTCCTCCTTGGTAACTTTGCCCACACGAATTTAAGCATATTATATGATTGGCAACTAGGTCTCATAATTTTACTGTTCAGATAGGTCAAAGTAACTGTAAATTCTATTCTAACAGTTTATTTTCTCACACTTCTCAACTGTGGAACTGTCTTCTGGTTTCTTGCTTCTCTGTCACCTACATTCTCCCAAAATTTAAATGAAATGTCAATTGCTCTCTTCCTTCTGAATCCTGTTACTTTATTACCCTTTCTCCTCACAGCAGACTTCTCATTTTCTTTCATTCACAGTAACATCTACGCGTTTTAGTGGCATTATTGCCTTGCTTGGGGTGAAGTGATAAAAAAAATAAAGCATTGTAAATAATAGTAAGCTATCTCACAAATATTGCTTGTAAATTTAAAACATTGGTGAAAGTGTGTAATACATATTATTATAGATGAAAATATTGTTGGAGGAATTGGAATTCAAGAATAGTTTTTAACTATCTACTCCCAGTACAAGGTTCCTGTAAATTTGTAAAAATAAATATGTTTGTTTATAGATTCTTTATTTTGATATTTATTAATATTGACTATACTTTGGACAAGGCTATACAGAGTGGCTCAAATTCATTATTAATTCTGGTGAGACAGGATCACGAACAATGCCACCTCAGCAAGGTGCTTTAGGAACCTGTTTTGACAAGACCTTAAAATTGAAGAAAAATAGTTTTACATTGCATCAGTCAAGCAGAATTTTGACAGACATTATACAGTCTTAAATGATATGATGGTTTAGAAGTTGCTTATAAAAGAATAATTTTATTTTTCCATATTTTACCATCTAGAGATTCCAGATTTTTACTCAGCAAACTTTAAAATCTTTCTGAATTTAATCATTATATATTGATGCTAGTAAAATTTTATTTAAAAATATATATCTATGAATATGTTTATGCATATAAATACACGCATGTACATACATACATAAATATAAGTATATGCACACAAATATACATGAATGTAAAAACATGTCTGTGCATGTATATATATATATATATATATATATATATATATATATATACACACAAACATGTTTTTCACAGACACTTTTACTCATATATATATATATATATATATATATATATAAGTAAAAGTGTATATCCAAATATATATATATATATATATATATATATATATATATATATATATATATATATTCTTAGATGGAGTATATCTGTAGAAAAGAGAAAATGAATGAAAAAACAAGAATAGTTTTCCTCTTGTCTTTTCATTCATATGTATGTACTCAGCTTTTTATCTAATTTTCTTGTGTTAGGACAAGTGTTTTCTTTTCATGGACACATGTAAAAACTGTCCAAATGTTTTGCATATTTGAGCGTTTTCACCTATTCTTATCAAGGGCAATTTATATTTTTTATGTATGTGTCTAAAGTTATACGAATGTTTTATTTTCCAAACACGGTCAGCACATTGTGGCCATGTTCATAGTTAATGTTACTGAGTGTTGACTTTTCCTTTTTTAATATTAGGGCTTCCATTATTTTTAATATTTTTTAACATGTGGATGAGGCTATTATATTTGTATTTTCTACTTGTATGTTTTTGGTGGAGACTGGTAGATTTTGTGTGTGTTTAAATGAGTACTGATGGAGTTATAGTCAGGTAGGCATAACGTAAGTCATCTAGATAGGGTTGTAGCAATGTGAGCAATGTAATTATTTATGAGTTTGGTTTGATCAGGAATATAGTTCCTTAAGGTGCATTTGAACTCTTAAATAAAAAGGTCCTTTGTAGTTTTGATTTTACACGTGTGTTGTTATTTTTGCTGATAAGGTTAGCTGTTTTCAATTTTTTGTAATTAATTAATTTTCTTGTTCAGGTAGACTGGGGTTGTGTATTTCTTTATGATATATCTAAGAGAAAATTAATCTTGCATATAGTTAGCATGTATTTGGCTTTTGTAGAAAATGTTAATGTTATTGTTTTTTTCTGTATGTTCAGTATTGTTATTACTTACTTTAGAAAGAAATAGTCTAATCTGATGGTCAATGAGGTAGTTAAGAAAACCATTGTTAACTATTGTCAGGTTACATTATTGAATTCTTTAAGAAAAAGTTAATGAGATAATGAATTCTTGTTTGCTCTCTTTAGGAGATTTTTGTAACTACTATTTTGTATCTAAGTAGGCATTCACTCTTAAAAACAGTTAAAAATAAAAAAAAATAAAAATCACCCTTGATAATGGCTAAAAGAACAGACAAAAGTGTTTGAATATGCAGAACTTTTAGACAGTTTTTACACACTTTGTGTCCAGAAAAGAAAACACTTGTATGAACACAAGAAAAATTAAATAAAAAGTTCATTCACAGTACCTTGTCAGTTGTCAGTTGTCTTTAATGAAACATGTATAAAAGAAGGCTTTCTGCCTAAATACACAATACACACACACATGTGCAAATAAACAAATAAATGTAAATACATACATTTATAGATATCGCTATATTATATATGCCCAACTTGACAGCTTGTAGTAATCCCCAAATAGTATAATGATCAGAAGAGAATCGTAATACATACTGTAGTAGAGTAGAGACAGTGAACATATAGCAATAGTGGGTAGACAAGAAGAGTGGACAGTGATCGTATAGTCATCACCCTATTTCCTATTTATTCACTTCCTTTATGATCATGTGATCTACTTAATAATGGAATCGTCTCTGTTACTCACTGGTGATCTAGTTTCAAACCACAGTGTCAGTAATGATACTTACTCTTATACAACAATATTGAACAAGTAACCTACAGGGAATTCTGAAATGAACCCTTTATTTAATCTAGATGGGAAGTCTGTTCTTGTTCCACTGCTCATGTTGAGGGATATCTCATCTAGTTCTTATTTTTACTACTACTCAGTTGTTGCTCATCTGGTTTCCACTGAGTTCAAGTACCCACTGCCTGGCCCAGAGATTGAACTCATAATTACTATGCCACAAAATTCTTGAAGTAATGCTTTAATCCACTATGTTGTTGTCTCATATTGTCTGTAGTTCCATTTTTGTGTGTCTGTTTATGCAGCAATTTTTGGTAGCATCAGCTGTCAAATTCATTATTTTTTTTTAAATTAATAAGATAAGCTGACGATGCATTAAGATGTGAAATTTATTATTTCAATGTCTTGTTAAAATTTTTAGTATTTCTAACTTTTAGTTTTTTTCACCTAATTCTCACCAGAATTGGTGATGTTGTATTTGATTTACCAAGTCTGAGTTTTTTTAAAGAATATTCATTAATCAGTGCCAAGGACAATTCTGAATATTTTTCATTTTTTTTGTAAAATAACAAGAAGATTAAATGTTTTGTTTATAGCCAATCCTATGACAACGAGGTAGTCCTTGGAACATTGGATAAAGAAAATCATAATTTCTTTTCTTTATGTCAGAAAGTTTTTGAAATATTAAAGCAATAACAAACTGAAAATAATTCTCCATTTAAAGATATTTATAGAATATTCAGTGATTACATGTCTATTTGCCAGTGTGCTTGTAACGTTAAAAAAATCTGAGAAAGAAGTGTAATTTTTTTAGAAAAATCTTACAAAAATAAATTGATTAGTTTATCTTAAATTTTTTTACTTAAAGTCTTTTATTTGAAATTTGGAAATAATGATTTTTGGTAATTATAAGTGTTTTAATCATTCCCTGTAGCTATCTTGAAATCTCTTTAAAATCTGAAGATTACAGACAAATCACAAATAAACAACAATACTATTCGGAATGGTAAAATATTCTGCAAATAGTACAAGATCAAATAAAACTATAATCTTCTGACAAAAATACACAATTTTTTATCTAAAGCATATCCCATAATTCCAAGATCATAAAAAATCTAAGAAGGTAAAAACTTGTTTTTATTTCTTCTGCAATTGTTCAAATATATGATAGTCTGTAAAATTTATATTAACCCTATGATGCTGAACTTAGGAAACAACATGTATGTATGTAGATATTAAAGGAAGGTACATGAAAAATAATTTGATAAGTTTTTACTTGCATTTGCTTCATCAAGCATCTGTGTTTCTTTAATTTTTTACTAAAGTTCAATTAATACAAGGCCAAAGAGGCATTCAGGATAGAGTGTAAGTGAATGAGGGGGTGTATGGACATAAAAGGGAGGAAGTGAAAATTTCAAGAATATGGTGGACAAATAATTTTTGTCCCCAGATTAAAGAGGTTAAGCAAAGCATTCATGAAGGAGTCTGTTCCACAAAGTAGCACTTCTTGAGAAGAAACTTTTGGAGGGGAAATGATCATATATATATATATATATATATATATATATATATATATATATATGATCATATATATGATATATATATATATATATCTTCGAATGTTATTTTTAGCATGGACCCATATTAATAAATAAAATGTGCCCTCCTGCAGTATTTGAACTAGTGTCCAATATATATATATATATATATATATATATATATATATATATATATATATATATATCTCAATTGTGAGGAATTCACATATACCTTGGACTTTTTGTATAATAAAAGAATATTACTTTTACTCTTCTTTTTGCACCAATAATCATTTTTAAAATCTCCCATTCCTTCATTTCTTACAATAAAGTGTGAACAAGGGACATTAGTAGAGTAGCAAAAGCAGAGAAGATCTCTCCATTTGTATATCAGCCTGCCAACAGTTGTATACACAGGCACAGAGAATGTGAAAGAATGCTGAAAGATTCAAGCTGAATGAGCAAGAAGAGTCAAAAAATAAGATAAAATAAAAGTGGGGAAGTTCTTCTTGTTCTCAAAATGACTAATTACATTTTCATTTCTATGAATAAAAACTGTTTTGAAGCAGATAAAAGTAGAATGTAGTGCTGATACTTTTTACAACAAAGTAATCAACAAATTTACCAAAACAAAACGAAGAATTGAATTAGTTTATAAATAAATTTTAAATGCCTTGTTCTTTGTTGATTTTATAATTTTCACATATTTCTCTCCTAACTATTAATGGTCATCATGAACTGCATGCCCAGATTTTAAATTCATCCTTGGACACTGATATATATATATATATATATATATATATATATATATATATATATATATATATATGAATTTTAGCTGTATACATCAAGCACTGTTTTATTACTCACCAGCACTCAATTTGCACTATTTTATATATACTTTAGGCTAATAGATCCATTAAGCATAAAATGTACTAATGTTACAAATCCTATATTTTCATGTACTTATGGAAAATGTCTACTAAACTTTCCAATATGTACATATTTGAAAATGAACTCTTTAATGGCTAAAAATAATAAATATCAGACATGTGTATAGAATGATATAGAGAATTTGCTCTGACAGTTTTTCTTACACGTACTTGAGCTATTCATGGCTACAAAATATTTTCTATACATTGTATGGCCACCACTTTTTACTTTTTCTCTTGCATCTTTTACCAGAACTAAGTTTTTTCATCATTCCAGTTGTTCTATCTTTTAGAACTTCTGTTGTTATCACCATCATCATTACCATTAATCTAGTTTCTTATTTTCTTCCTTAATTTCTTCTTCCAAATTTTTACAACACAATCTGTGATTAGAGTCTGTCTATATTTCTGAGATGAGGTATTATGTACAGTATTTACATTAGTCGGACTATTGTCCTCATCTTTGTCGCCATATTTGTCACAACGTTTCGGCCGTTGTACGCTCCGGCCTTCTTCAGGTGGTTGGAATTTCGAATTTCGGGTTCGGTTCGAAATTCCAACCACCTGAAGAAGGCCGGAGCGTACAACGGCCGAAACGTTGTGACAAATATGGCGACAAAGATGAGGACAATAGTCCGACTAATGTAAATCTGTGATTACTTTGTTTTTTTAAAAAAGATTATTACAAAAGTTAATGTAATTCCTAAAGAATTAATGGATTTTATATTTTAATCTAACATATTTTTATTGCTTCAAACATTATTTTTAGTGGATACCCATATGAGTAGATTCCCTGATTTTAGACAGTGTCTATTTTTTCTATCATCCTGCTTACTCAAGGAAAAATTCACAAAGAAAATTTGCCCTCTGGCAGGACTTGAATCTGTGTCCCCCTTTGCAGGAGAAACCACCATCTGATCTAGAAGGCTTTGACTGCATATGGAACCTTGCTTGAGAGTGAAGCTCTCTGGATCAAATGATGGTTTCTCCTGCAAAGGAGGGTGCATATTTGAATCCTACAGAAGGGTACATTTTCTTTATTAAATTTTCTCAAGTGTACATGCTAGTAAATTAAATAAACACTGCTTAAAAAACGTCAATCTACTCAAATAGGGATATCCGCTAAAAATAATGTTTGAAGTAAAAAAAATATCAGTTAAAATATATTTTTAAAATATCTTAATTAAAATGAGTAAAAAGTATTTGTATTAATTTTAGTGATGAAAATATCATATTTAACTCACAACATATTTGCTATTAATATATATAGAGAGATCAGTAAAACTTGTATCTGATGTTGAAATTGTTTATGCATGACCTGGTTATATGGTTAGTCTTTGAGTAATCAAATTTTTCCAAAACAGAAAATTATTTAAATCAATAGTACTTTTTGCTATGAGAATTGTTGTAACATAGAAAAGTTTACTGAATGAGAAATAACCAAAACAGAGGTTGGAAATGAAATGGTAACCTTTATAACATCAATAAAATACAATACTCGCCAGCAGCGGGAAGTAGGTAAACCACTGCTAGTGCTGGATTACTTAGATATCATATTACCCCCACTTACAATAGTGTCCAGTGTATTTATAAGGATTAGGACATACCCATTAGTGTTCATAGGTGCAGTATATTACAAGAATACAGCCAGAGATTTAGCCAACAGAAGTTCCTCATATTTAGTCATTTATCAGAATAGTAATGAAAAAGGTCAACTTCTTTTTGTGTCCTTAACATGATGATTTCAGTTAGAATTACCTTAGTGAGAACTTTCTATGATTCATGAGGTCATTTAAATTTAAAATCTTCATTCTGTAGTTCAAATATTCAGGGAGAATTTCTCAACATTAATTATTGTTGTTTTTCGTATCTTAATTCTACTCTGAAATTGCAATCTGATTTCGTAACTACCATCGCACCATTTTGCCCCAATGTGAATCCATACTGAGATTGTCCACGGATAAATAATTGCAAACATAAGTTGATTCTTTTTGCAAACAAAGCTGCATGATTACAGCTATATAAACCAGTATTCATATATAAGTCATTTGTGTTTTATATCTGCTGTTCAATAAGAAATATTTCACCAATTATAATTACCAACTGCAAAAAAATGTATTGTGATAATTGATTCATTATCTTGGTTTCTCTGACTAAAATTAAGATAATTGATATATCACATGGGATCTTTTTTTTGATATTTCAAAATTCAAATGACTTTCAGTAGAAGATAGTATTTAATGATGTTAGCTACAGAAATCTATGATGCTCAGAATCACATAAATCACTTACTTCCAAATTTTCTGATAGAAATACATTTTCATCATAAATTGATACATGTGTTTATATATAATAGAAAATTATGATGTTTGCAGGAAGAGTGAATATTTATTTCATAATTTTTTGCATAAACATCTACAGCTTAAAATTACCTGAATATGAATATATAAAAACAAAAGATTTCTGCATCTAACTTCATGTTCATGATCATGTCTTTGTTTTTCTCGGCTTGCTGCAAAGTAAAATTGAAAGTAGCCTTTTTTATCTCAGAAACTGAAATGGATGGATGTATGATCACAAAGAATAACTGCTTAATTTTTTCATGATTTGTTATAATCTACATTATAGTAATATAATAATATAAAATATAATAATATAAAAGTGCAAATTCATAGTTACAAAAGAATAATGAAAGTACAAAAACAATCAGCACCTATATATTAATGTAGATATATATATATATATATATATATATATATATGATATATATAATTCATACATACATATATGTGTTTGTGTGTTTGTAGTAATGTATATGATCAGTGCAGTGAATAAACTGAAATAACAAAAGTTGTGTTACACCAAGTTAAAAAATGGTCAACCAGGATATTCCTGGAAGATAACATTTTGAAAATAAGCAGTAGGGGTGTAAGTCAAGGATGTGTCTTCTAAATGGAGTTATTCAACCTATATAATGAGGCAATTCTGAGAGAACTAGGAATCTTACCGAGATTCATCATTCCTGGCCACAATCTTAACAATGTAATATATGCAGATGTCACAGTGCTGATAGCAGACATGCAAAAGAAACTACAAAACCTCCTACAAAAGGTAGAAAAGGAGAGCAAGAAGAAGGACTAAGCATAAAATCCAAGAAGACAGCTTGCATGGTCAAGCAGGCACAGAAATTTAAATATCTGGAAAGTATTCAGAAAGTGCAACACTGAGATCCAAAGAAGTATTGGGATGGCCAAAGATGCATTCCAAAAGCTAAGCAGAGTATTAAGAGACATGAGAGTTTCATTGAAAACAAAGAAAAGAGTACTGAACCGTGATGTGTTGTCTGTCCTCTTGTATGGCAGCAAATGTTGGATAATCTCCTCAAAGATGAAAAAGAGACTCGAAGCAAAAGAAATGTGGTTCTACAGAAGGTTGCTAAGAATACCACGGGCCAAACATGTGAGCAATGTTGAGGTTTTGAAGAGGAAACTTAAGCTTAACATCAGAAAGTTGAAATTTCAGGGACACATAATGAGGAAAGAGGGCTTTGAAAATCTGATACTCACAGGACAGATAGAGGGACAGGTGAATACAATGCATGACATACTTAATGGGCTTGACCAAGTGGATGGCAGAACAGGGACTGAGAAAAAAAGACAAACCTTATTAAGAGCTACAAGGGACAGGAAGCTGTAGAGGTCCAAGATGGCCTACATCCTGAAGGGACATGGTATATAAAAGAAGAATATCAAGAGAGTGAGAGCATTATGCATTATT
The DNA here is from genome assembly GCA_964036315.1 of Acanthosepion esculentum. NCBI lineage: Eukaryota > Metazoa > Mollusca > Cephalopoda > Sepiida > Sepiidae > Acanthosepion > Acanthosepion esculentum. The sequence continues at coordinate 108,658,795 of OZ038477.1, read as the reverse complement.
GAAATAAATAAAATTAAAGGTTCACTTAGCATTCCCTACTCTGAGTTTGGCAAAAAATTGCAATCATTTGTTAGGTGTCCTGATAGTAAAATTTTATGCCGAAATTCTCTGATGAGCATATGCCATTTCCTTGATATTCAGACTAGGAACAGATAAATCAACATTTAAAATTTATTTATGTCTATTATACACACACACACACACAATATATATATATATATATATATATATATATATATATATATATATATAAAAAAGGGAACATAGCTCATATCTCAAATGACAACTTAAAAGAGACTGTTTGACCAACACAAGGAATGTTAATAAACCCATGTTAAAAAGATAAAAAAACAAACAAATAAATAAATAAATAATAAAAAAACAAATGAAAACTACAGACAAAAGTTCATTTTCTTCATCAAGACATTCATTTCTGTAGTTTACTGCTACAGCAAGCAGAAACATTTTTTTTCTCCCGATGATGGCCATGTTGGGCGAAACTAGTCGAGGAATCTAAATGAAATAATAATAATAAAAGCATAAGAATATTAATCTACAACCCAGTATGTCTGAAGATTTTAATTGATTTTTTTAATAATTTTTATCGTTCAAAAAAAAAAAAAAAAATATATATATATATATATATATATATATATATATATATATATATATATATATATATACACACTCTCTCTCTCTTTCTCTATATATATATATATATAGAGAGAGAGATAGATATATATATATATATAGAGAGAGAGAGAGAGAGTGAGTGAGTAATGTATATATGAGGGGATATTGAATAATTTGGACCCAACAAAGAATCACGTCCTCATCAAATTCTAGTTTCTGTTTCAATTTTCAAAAGTGAGACAGGCCAATAAATATTCATTACTCTCTTATATATATATATATATATATATATATATATATATATATATATATACGCACACATGTGTAAATAAGGTTGTGGGTATATGCTCATTAATATTTTAGTGTGTAGATATATTGAGTATATATGTTTATTTATATAGCTATTTTTGAGCTTGTTGGTATTTTTATATCACTCATATGTATGAATGAATTTTTTTTTTTTGTTTTTATAAATATTACATACATGTCTGTTTTTTTGGAGTTTTTATATTTTTATTCTAAATTGTAAATGGATTTTCAGAGTTCGAAGAATCATTGTCAACAAAAAGTATAGTCTAAGCAAAATTTTGATATCGCTACTTGAACAAGTATTACTAGTGAGGATATTATTGGAAGCTGTTACTACTCGTACCAGAGTATACAATGTCTAGAATATAACGAGCTTTCACTTGACATAGTAAAAGTGATTCGTGAAGCCATCCAACATCACAAAAAATATACAACTGATGATGGTCAGAGGACACAATGGGCAAAATGTTGTGATAATAGCAAAAACGAAGACAACAGCCCAAATGTTAAGAGTGTAAATAATGGTAACTATTCATCCCATAAATTCAGACTGGAAAAATTGAATTATTTAGAGATTAACTTTATCTGATTTTTCTAACATACTTTTAAGAATTTCTTACTGAATTACTGGGATGAAGAGTTATCATTATATACATTATTTACAGTCAGAGTAATGTCCTCATCTTTTTTCTTTTCACAATGTTCTGGCCATTATGCCCTCAGGTGTTTTATGTGTATATCAATGTGACACAACAGTAATTATTAGTGATGAATATAGAGCTACAATGGATGGACAAGAGGTTCAGCCAATAACCTGACAATTGTTTAGAAAATCTACAAGGTAAAGTGTATGATTTTATCTGGGCTGGGTTTTATGATTCCATAGATAGGAAATTCTAGAAATGAGAACTTTAAAACAACCAACCATTGGCTAAAGGAAGTGGAAATTTTATTTTATTTTTACAGTAAGGTTACAGTAAGAGGCAGTGTATGCAGATTGGAGGGGAAGATAACATTTAACCCTGGACTTGAACAAATTAAAATTGTAATGATCAGGGAAACATCCTCTTGGGAGTCAGTTCTACAGAGAAGTTAGGTTTGCAGTTAGAAGTCCCTGATCTGGCATTTCGTTTACAGTTGCTCTCTCACAGACATGCTGTTGCCTCCCTCTGTCTTTTCTACAAATACTTTCATGGTAACTGATCCAATGAGCTACTTTTGCTAGTTCCCAAACTGCATGAATTTAAACATGCCAATAGGTCGGCATCTCAATCCCACCCTTTCACTATCAAAACGGTTAAATGTAGTTGTATCTTCTACTCCAATAGTTTCATGTCTCGCACATCCCATCTGTGGAACTCCCTTCATCTTACTTGCTTCCCTGATAGTTATAATCTCCAACTATTCAAATGCAATGTTAATCGACATCTGCAGATGCCTTGATCTATTCTCCATCCTTCTCTTCATCTTTTCTTCTTTCATGCCTCTTTACTCTTGCTCCCATTCTTTGCAACCCCTTGCATTCTAGTGGCACTCCTGCCTTGCTTATAGTTAAAAGTTTTTTTGTTTTTTTTTTAAAGTGGAATTTACTTCTCACCAATGAAATACAGAGGAATGTGGTTGCTTTGTTACAATGTGAGTGGCATGGCAGGTTCTGGACATGAAGGTTAGAACTGGCAGAATCAAGGTGTGCAGTTCATCCGAGCACTTTCCATGGAAGTAGCAATAGAGCAGTGAGAGGCTTGTCGCATCCCACCTGTGAACGAGAGGTTGCAGGGTGGAAAATAATTTGTCACCCACAAGGACTGAGATGTTTTTGGATTCTATCAAGACAGCAAAGTGAGGACTGGGCAGTTCCAACCAATATACAACAGTACTCCATTTGATCTGACTCTTGTAGAGGTAGAAGGTAGCATGAAGAGTCAGGCACTTACTGGAGAAGTATAGGCAACTAACCATTTTCCCTGCAACTTTAGCAATGGATTCTATGTATGAGTTCCACTTGAGGTCAGGCATGATTTTAAGGCCCAACAGTCTCTCAAGGCATGGATAAATAAAAATCTTTGGGATCCATTGCCACTTGGCCGGAGGTGAGTCACAGTTAGAAGGGTCAGATTTGGAGACAACTGTCAGTGCGTAGCAGGCTGTCTGTAGAGATGTAGAGAGGCAGAGTTAGAAAGCCATATGTTGTGAAGTAAAGATGGACAGTGAATGGTATGTGAGAGTTGGCAGTCAGAATGATTGGAGTGATATAGATGAAGTCCTCATTGGTTAAAGGATAGCTCTGGAGAAATAACAGCATAGATGTTCCAAGTTTTCTCTACCTACCATTAGACTGTGTTTGGAAAATCCATGAATAAATAAACAATATAATGGTAACAAGATTTGCATTGTTTTGTGCATACCCATGCAAGAACGAATCAAATTACAATGTGGGTGTGATTTGTCCAGTTGATGAAAGACTGACAGTGTTAAATAATAATTTCAGACTATTATTTTTAGTGGCGGTGTATTTGGCTCAGACCTTCTGAGGCTGACCTTGGGGTCAGCTGATAGACAAAATAGGAATGTAGATTTTGATTGGCTGAGCCGAACGTGGGAATGTTAGCGTTAGAAAGTGATTTTGGTGAGTGAAGTTTTATGCATCAAAGAATGCTTACATGTTAATTTTGTGTGCAGAAACTGCTCCCCAGTGGGGTGGGATAGCAACCCCACTGGGGAGCAGTTAAATGTACATGTCGACATGTTTAATAAAATAGATAAGTTAAAAATCCCTTTTGTTGAAGTTCTCATTTTACCTTGGAATAAAACAGCTAGTGATCACCCGGTTGGAAGGTGACAAAAAGAAGAAAGCAAGATATGAGTGAATCAAGACCGTCGCCCTATGACTACCCCCAGCACGAAGGGGCTATACAACAAGAGGGCTAATGTGTATGTCAACATCGAGCTCAGTAAATTTTGGGGAATTTTGAATGAGACTCTTTATTCAATCTACAAAGTTAGACTGTTCTCATTAAACTGTCCATGACACTTTTGTTGTTTCCACTGAATTTGTATATATCTATACTACCCAGCACTGAGATTGAACTCACAATTTCTATGCCACCAAGTTCATTCACCAATACTGTAGCAGAAAAGATGTAATTCAGTAGCACAGACACTAGAAACACCCTCGCAACGAATTCTGAAGTATGATTGATGCACAAAAGTCCTTCTGCTGACTCAACAAGAACTCGCCTTTTATATGTTCTTGCTGAGCCAGAGAATTTGTATATTGGGAATGCTGCCAGCCTTGATCTGACTCACTGACGCATGCACCTCGTCATTCCAGTGCCAGTGCTCGGAGAGTCTGCATCACAAGCAATTTTCTCGCACATATAGGCTATGCTACTCTAGTCCTCTTGGACCTACAAGGTAATTCTCCACAAATACATAGTTCTTATGTTCTTAAGTATATTAAGACATTTATCTAGAATGCAATGCTCTGTGAACTCATTTGGTTTATATTGGTGATGCATTTAATCCTTGGTTAGGGTTGTATCTGTTAATTGCATTTCAAAGATGAACGAGTTAACTATTATATCTATTTAGAATCTTTCAGAAATATTATCTTCTATCTCTTTCTCTGTATTTCTTGTTAAAAGGTTGGAGAACCCAGTGGGGAAAAATATGACAAAGAAGCTCATTCAAAACAAAACATAGTTATTAAAGTGAAAGGAAAGAATAATAAAAATATTACCATTTTTTCTATAAAGAATAAAATATTAAAAGACTACAGAGAAAAAAAAAGTATGTGAAATTCCTAAGCACTTAATGAAAATTGTGATGAATAACAGTAATTTATTATCAAGTAATAATTCAGAGAACTTTTGCCAAAAGACTAATTGTATGTTTTTCACAATATGCTTTGACAATTGTAACCCAGGCTACCATTATCAGTATTTGAGAAATTGAAGACCCTGTTCACACTAAGTGAAGCACAGTCATTTTGCAACAACACAGACTGTATTGATAGAATGGTGAAAAAGTAAAATAGATTGTTGTCTAAAGATCTGTGTTTTAATTATTCAATGAATTATTTAAACTTTGTTTTCATAAGTATGGTTGAAGATATGATGTGCACATGAAGAAGGCTGGAGAGCCCAGTGGTAAAAAATATAAAGGAGATAATCAAAATTCATAGGCAAAAATGAAATTCAAAGTCATCTTTTCAAACAAGCAGCTAATGAAATAACAAAACTGAATAAGTGTAAAATCTAAAAATATTTATAATTCTGTACAAAAACTAAATACATACTATAAAATCATAATACATAATACAAAATCTAAGTATATAGGTAAACTAGAAGATTACATTTAGGTACCATTTAGATATTGTATTGTAAGTATTAAAACAAAGCCACTTTTTGTAAGTGGCAACAAGATGATACCACAGTATTAGTTTGTTCTTTACTTTTATGTACCTTGTTCTGTCAGGATGCAGGCTATCATGGCTCAATTTCCTGTTCTTTGTAGCCTAGTAAAGTTTATCTTTGCATTATCTCTCCTAATCCCTTTTCTGCTAACTATTTACACAAGTATGTTAGGCAGGTTATGCACTGCTTTATCATTCCTCAGTATGTCCTGTGTGTGTCAAATTTTCTAAGTCCTCTTTCTTCATTACATGCTCAAGAAATTTCTACTCTTTCTGATGTTAAGTCTAAGTGTCCCTTTTGTTTCCATTTTCTCTAAAACTTTGTTGTTGCTCACATGTTCAGTCCATAGTATTCTCAGCATATTTCTATAGAACCACATTTCTGTTGTCTCAATTCATTTTTTCATCTGTGAGGGAGTTGTCCAACATTCACTTCCATATAGGATTAATTTTACAGAACAGTTCAGTACTCTTTTCATTTTCTCTAAAACTTTATCACATGTTTGGTCAGTGGTATTCTCAGCATCCTTCTAAAATCCACATTTGTGTTGCTTAAAGTATTTTATTCAACTGTGATGAGATTGTGCAGAAGACGTTAACATTTCACTTCTATATTGCTGTAAATCAAGGGACTAATGTGACAAAGAGAGACAGTAAAAATAAACTTTAACATAATAATTCCACATTAATTTGAATGGCTTGGAAATCTGAATGGTATGTACATTCTTGCAATCTCTCTGAAACTGGAACATTAAATTCTGGATTTCTTACTCAATTTTAGGAGTCAACAAGCTAATTTTGGAAGGCAGAAAAAATACTAAGTAATGGAAGTCTTTGAATACGTTAATGTCATAGAATTGCTGATTTGCTTTTTAATTCTACTGTTGGCAGATGTGGAGAATCCCTGGAGCCAGTTCTCTCATTATGGTGTCCTGAAAAGTTCCAGCATGGTTTTCATTTTACCCAAACATAAAATTGTTGTTTCATACCTTGAGAGACTTGCTTAAGGCTTATCAGGTGGAACATATGCACAAAGCAGTGAGGCAATACAAATCAATTATATATATATATATATATATATATATATATATATTGTTTGAATGGATCTTTATATATTTGTGTTAGAAAACATCAAAAAAGGTATATAACAGATATATATATATATATATATATATATATATATATATATATATATATATATATATATATAAGAATGCATATTAACCTTTATATATAAATTACACACTGAACATATTAAAATTATGCGCTTACCTTGAAGCAGTTATTATGTGTGTGTGTGTGTAAAGATATCTATATATTCATGTTTATGCGCAAAAATATGTTCCCCCGCCACATTTATATTGATTTATAAATATTGATGTTATTACCTAAATATATATTCAAATGCAAAATTCTTTGTATTCACATACATTTGTAAACATATTTGCACATACAGAAATATGTATATATATATATGTGTACACAAAAAGCAGGAATCAATTTTTTCACAAGCCATTAAAAATACATTGCCATTGCATTCAAGGTGCAACAGATATTTTCAAAGCATCTTATTTAACAAATTATTATAAAACTGTATTTTGGTCTTTTGCCCAACTTGAATATTTCTGCTGGTTTTGCCAAATAGAAGTAAAATGTTATTAAATTTTGGAACTCATATATACATTCCATCACTAATTGCACCGTTCCAGGAAGTACCTGACTCCTTCTGCCATGCTTTATCTTTACAAGAGTCAGATTAGGCCAAAAATGGAGTATTGCTGCCATATCTGGTATGGAGCTGCCCATTCCTCACTTTTCAGTTTTCAGAGTTCAAAGTTGTTTATCTGACCTTCTTGGAGGATGGCATATTTTCCACCCTTCAGTCCCTTTCCCCCCATCGACACAACATTGCAAGCCTATCATTACTATATCTTTTATGCTTTTTATTTTAACTGAGTTCACCCCAAGCAAGGTAGTAAAGCCACCAAGACACAAGGGGTTACTGGGTTTGGAAAAATTATAAAAAGAAACATGACTATAGTGCAAGAACAAAAGAAGAGTAATCAGGGAGATAGCAATTGACATTTCATTTAAATTTTTGAAGATTAAAGTTGACTGGAAAACATGGAGCTAAAAGGGAGTTCCACAAGGCAAGAAATGCAAGAAAAGAAACTGTTAACATAGAATTTACAGTTACAATTAGCCAACTCAACCGTAAATTGATGAGATCTAAATACCAATCTAATACTGTGCTTAAATTCAAAAAGTCTAGGTACCATATCAAAGAGCTCACCTGGACAATTACCATGAAAGTATTTATAGAAAAGGCACAGGAAGGCAACATTACAGTGGTGGGAAAATGACTGAAGCCGAGACACCAGATCAGGACCAATAATATTGCTGATTCTTCGTTGGATCATATCAAAGAGCTCAAGGTAAATATCAGGAGTACCAGACCATATGTGGCAGTAATATTCTAAGCATGGATGAATGGTAGACATGTAGATATCTAAGAGATTCTGGAGAGAAAAATTGTATCACCAGACATAGTGAACCAACGTTTTTATTGGCTGACCTAGCAATGGATTCAATATAGTGTTTCCACTATATATTAGTCAAGAACATTAACCTGAGAAGGCACAATGAGTCACTTTCTTGGAGGTTAGCATCAGCTATGCTGATGGAAGGCAGTGAAGGGTCTCTCAGATTATTAACAGAGAGCAGTTTAGTTTTGGAGGTGTTAAAGTTAACAAGCCAATTAACAACAAACTAAAGTTCATTTTGGACATCAGCTGCCAATTTGATCTTATTGAACTGATCAAACTTACTATCAAGACAGGAGTAAATGGTTGTGTCTTCAGCAAAGATAGTTGAGAGCTGATGCCATTGGAAAGATCATTAATGAAAATTAAAAACAAAGTAGGACTAAGGATGGTTTTAATGACGAGTTCAGACCTTAATTTGCCAAAGACCTGCCATGCTAGGTCTATGGAACTGAACCATCTTCATTCCATCTGTATTCCAATTATAAGGAGGAACTTAGCTTTTTTACAAGAAAAGTTGTTTTGTTGAACAGACTTTCATGTTGATGCCTTCTCAAACACTACCATTTTAACCTTTTCAAGCCATGGGTCAATTGTTACCTATTCTCATAATCCTCACTTCATATTCTTACATTCATATCACACAGCTCATTCAGTAAGCCTCTACCTTGAATTGTCCTTAAGGCTTATATTGGGAGAACATTGTTTTTTTTTTAAATTTCAACATTTATGCATAACCTCATAAAAATCTTTTTTTGTATCCCAGAATGCATCATCAAGCATAGAAGTGAAATGATATGTCTGATGTTGCTAAAATCTATGAAATGAACTCTGGTTAGAACTGGTAGGTTCATTATTATTATTAATAAATAAAAAAATAAAATATAAAATAATAATAAATATCCTAAATAAAATAAATTAAAACAAATAAGATTAAAACTTTGTTTTAAATAAAATTAAGTAAAATCAAAATAATAAAAGTTCTCCCAGCATTCAATGGAAAACTTTTCTGACTGAGAAATGGATTCTTCATGCCAAAAAAACTTAAAACACCCTCTTTTTGCAATCCACCCTCAAAGAGTCAAGACATTCATTTTCTTTTCTTGGCACCTGACTTGATATAAAATGAAGTGACTTTGTTCCTCTATTGCATGCAACCCTAAAACACATAACTAAAATGCATGTGTACCAGTACACAGAAATAAATAAAATTATGATTTAAATTTACAATTTAATATATTTTTAGTGTTATTTCTTTGTATGTTTTTATTCCTGCTGGTATGATGTGAGTGATCCCACAAAACTAATTCTCATATATTTACGCTACTTACATTGTTCAGACTGTTAACCTTATGTTTGTTGCCACATATTCTCATATACTTTTGATGAATAGCAACTAAATTATAAAGTACTTAATTGCTACATGTTTAGTACTTATTCATTATCTTAAGATATTTTTTTAATTAAAACGTGATAATATTTAAAAATTAAATATTGACACACACTGCAAAAACAGCTATCTCTCCATTACATTACATGTTCTCTTACAAGATATGGAATAAGAAAGCTGCTAGAAGATTAAACAGATATGCTGCATGAAAATAAATTCTAATCAGGATTTATTGCAGTCTGCAATTTCATTCAAGTACATGTTCAATCATACAAATATTTTTTGGTAGGAAAATTGGAGGAAAAAAAAATGAACTATTAGGCTTCAAATGATTGGTTAAATTATTCACAGACTAAATTCTGATTGGCTCCTGAGTTAGGTATTGACTTGGTAATATAGAGTGCATGCTCACAATTTACATAGGGTATGTTTCCTTTGAAAGGTCTAACATTATTTATTTGTAAGTATATTGCATTTCATTGGTTTCATGTAAATGCATACACAAAGATGTGTAAGCATTTCTGTATATGTGTATAAATGAACTGAAGTAATAATTTCTAAAGCTAAACTATGTTTTTAAGTTTCTGGGTTTATTTAATTGAACTACAACTGATAATCATTTACTTTTATTTTTCTACTGTTCTTAATATTTTTATTGGTTTTAATGAAGTAGTGGGAAAATAAGAGGGAAAAGAAAAGGAAATTATGGAGGGAGAAATAGTAAAAGAGGGAAAAGAAAATGGGAGAGAAGGGGAAAGAGAGAGAGAGAAAAGAGAGAAAGTGGAAAATGAAAGAAGGAAAGTGATAGGAAGAGG
>OZ038477.1:108479611-108648491 GCA_964036315.1 Acanthosepion esculentum | reverse complement strand
AAGCATTTGCCTACATATGCAAAATGCTTTGAAGAACTAGAAATCCAAGAATGAACTGAAATTATCCCGATGACAGTATTATTAAAATCAGCAAGAATACTTTGTAGATATTGGAGTATTGACTTGCTGAGACTTAATCTTTTGTGAGAGCCATTAGATATTACTTGTATGAAAGCTAAATTAATACAAAGTGATCTAAATTGTTTTTCTGCCTATATGCATGCAAGATTATTATACTTTTCTGCCTTGGATCAGAATGTAGCATTTGTTAGAATACTTTCCCTTATGAATTGATAAGATTTTCTGACCAAGAAATGTACATAATTATAATATTATGTGGCAAGAAGTAGGAAAATTTCTCTACAACTTTGATCTCTCTTGTATAAAAGTGAGTGAAGTTGAATCAGCAGTGAACTTTGTCTAAAATACTTGTTGCTAGGAAACAAAGTAAGCATACCTACAACTTTTCGGTGACCTCACGCGTATGTACTGCATGATATCCTTTCAAGTTGCCAACCATCTCAAATTACAAATGGTAATTTTATCTTTAAATTCACACACGCCTGGATTTGCAACTATTTCCGACCCAGGTGAACCTGTCCCTGCTCTCTACTCCTTTTCATATCCGTTTAAGATTGATACATTCATTCATCCATCTATTGAGCGATTGTTTGTTTGTTTCTTTTTTACATTTTCATTTGGCACTGTTTTTTGTTTTTTTTTAAACAATTCTATTTTACTAAGTTAGAATACAAAACTCAAAAAAGAAGTTGGAGATTTATTTATCTAATTAATTATAATTTTTTAAAGCCCTTCAGAGATTCACGGCCTGCTTCTTGGCTCTCCAGGGGCCCTGGACCGATGTACAAGCTGAATGAAAGCTACTGTTTGATATCTTTTGAAGTTTGAACCATCTCAAATAATGAATTGTAATTTTATCTTTAAATTCCAACACTTTCGCCCGACCCCCATTCCAGGGGGTGGGGGGTGCATATTCCACATTCTTCCATCACCCTCCCTGCTTATTTATGTCCTGTTCTCTTTTTTACTTTCTCCCTTTTATTATTAAAACAGTGAAATAAAGAGTTCAGTTTGACATTCCAATCACCCGAAAAAGGCCGGAGCATACAATAACCAAAACATTGTGATAAATATGGCAACAAAGATGAGGATGATAGTCTGAACAATGTAAATAGTGTACATAATACTTCATCTCAGAAATATAGACAGATATTGTCTATGTTTGTTACTTTATTGCATTTTTATTTGATATAAGAGGCTCACTTAATCAGGGGCCCACTTAGCATTCAGCAAGCTGACAACCTGGCCAGTCTGCTATTTGAGCTGGATACACAGGTTTTTTTTTTAATCATTTCACCCCTATCAAGGCAACAATGCCACTAGAATACAGGAAGTGAAAGTGAATGAGAAGACTGAAAGTGGGGAGGATTTAGGAAAGGACAGAAAAGGAAGAATGTTCAAGAAGACAAAAGATGGTGATTGAGGTTGCATTTAAATTTTTAAAGAGTGCAGCTATTAGGGAAGCAAGTAATCGGTAGGGATTTCCATGGGTGGGAATAACAAAAAAAAACTCTGTTAAAATAGAAATGTTAGTTGCATCTGGCTAGTTCAACAGTAAAATGGTAAGACCTAGTTACCAATCTAGTAGTATGCTTAAATTCATGTAGTCAACGCACCAGGGAAAAAAAGCTCATTAGAGCAGTTACCATGAAAATACTTGTAGAACAGACAGAGAGAAGCCACATCATGTCGGTGAGAAAATGACTGGAGACGAGATGCCTGGCCAGGATCGATTCTATAGCAGAATATTTTCTAGATTTTGTCAAGAATTTCAAGATGTACAATGGGAGCACCAGATCAGATATAGCAACAGTATTCAATACGCAGGTGAATGGTAGATTTATAAATGGGCAAGAGATTTTGCTGAAAAAAACTTTTTGGTACAGCACAGTGGACCATCTTTACTTGCAGCATATGTAGCAATTGACTTGTTATGGTCATTCAAATATGAAGCCAAGAAGACAGAGTGTTGCTCTCCTAGAGTTCAGCATCAGCCATCCTGATGGCAGGCAAAAAAGATTTATTGTGGTGATTAAATGAGAGCAGTTTTATTTTAGAGGCATTAAAATTTACGAGCCATTTCTTGTCCCAATTAACCACTGATTGGAGGTCCTTTTCAAGAGCAGTTGACAGGTTTACTTTGTTGGATCTGTCAGATTTGCTACTTATGACATCAGACAGGGAAGCTGAAATATTTGTGAGTTTATATCTAGTAACCAAAGTATTAAATATAATCAGGTAAATTTCATTAGAAATAAAGAAGAGAGTGCTGAACTGCTATGTAAGATCAATACTCTTATATGGCAGTGAATGCTGAACAATTTCTGCACAGATGAAAAGAATCGAGGCAGCAGTGATGTCGTTCAACAGAAGGATACTGACAATATCATCATTGGAACATTTGTGCAATGAGGAAGTTTGAAGGGAAATGAGTTCATAAAAGACATTTGTACTGAAATTCAGAAAGTGATAGTTTGATTTTCTGAGATATATAATGAGGAAAAAAGGCTTGGAGGATTTGACATTCACAGGAAAAGAAAAGACCAAACAAAAGAGAGGCAGAAAAAAACATCAGGTAACCTACTGTTATAACTTACTCCTAGCATTTATAATATTATGTCTTGCTTAGGCTACTTATCATGACATCATTAGAATTCTCTCCAACTGACTCTGAAATATTTGTGAGTTTATATCTAGTAACCAAAGTATTAAATATAATCAGGTAAATTTCATTAGAAATAAAGAAGAGAGTGCTGAACTGCTATGTAAGATCAATACTCTTATATGGCAGTGAATGCTGAACAATTTCTGCACAGATGAAAAGAATCGAGGCAGCAGTGATGTCGTTCAACAGAAGGATACTGACAATATCATCATTGGAACATTTGTGCAATGAGGAAGTTTGAAGGGAAATGAGTTCATAAAAGACATTTGTACTGAAATTCAGAAAGTGATAGTTTGATTTTCTGAGATATATAATGAGGAAAAAAGGCTTGGAGGATTTGACATTCACAGGAAAAGAAAAGACTAAACAAAAGAGAGGCAGAAAAAAACATCAGGTAACCTACTGTTATAACTTACTCCTAGCATTTATAATATTATGTCTTGCTTAGGCTACTTATCATGACATCATTAGAATTCTCTCCAACTGACTCTGATGGACTGGCATTTTCCCAGTCTCCTCAATGAGACAAGATGTAACACAAAGTTGCATTTAGTGTAGTGAACCAAAATGCGTACACTTGGGTCAAAGGTCAAAATTTAAACAGCCCCTGCAACAATGAGACCAAGAACTTTGCACTGTCTACTTTTCTCAGCCCAGTCTGCGTCCATAGACAGAACCCCAATTGAGTTGTACTCTGCCCGAAGACAGAGAACTGCCAGATTCTCACAGACTTGTATTTACCCAATCTCCATACTGAAAAGCGATGTGACACAAGGTTGAGTTTAGTGTGAGGAACCAGACATCAGACTGCCTGACTCCAATGGACTTCTGCTGACGAACTGAGTTTTTTTTTATTTAAGGTGTCTTGCCTAGTTCATTTATGCTAATGGGGGTGTCTTATTTACTCCACAACATCTACATAAGTGGATGGCATAAAAATGACTGGGACAGACAGTAAAGAAACAAACAATAATTAGAGCTACAAAAGAAAGGAAATTATGGAGAGCCATGATTGCTCACATTCTTTTGGGGTGTGGCACATAAATGAAGGTGTGTCAGCGGCCAGGATTTAGAATGCTTATATTGATAAAATGTAGGAAATTGGTCCTGTTTATGTTTTATATTCATACAGTGGTCATCATATTTAAATGCTTCTAAAATCTACAATACTTAACAAGCTTATTTCATTATTTCTTTTCTTCTTTTTCTCTTGTATTTATTCTCTTCTACTCAATCTTCACACATATACAGATACATATTAATGCCTATTTATATGTACATCCCTAGTGATTAGGTTGCACATCTATATGCATATTATTTGAAATTCACCTGTTCTTGTTTTTTGAAGACAGCATGAATATTCTCATCTATACACACATCAAAATGCTAAATACTACCTTAATGAACTTTTCATAGTGAATTTCAAGAAATTCTAGCATTGGTAAAGAATTGATGTATTTTATTGTTCAATTCTTAGAGTATCACAATCAAATTAATTGCCATAGCATTTTTTTAAAGAAATACTAAAAAATATTTTTAAAAATGTGATTAATCAAAACCAAAAATGTCCATCACTTCCTTCTCTAGTCTTTAAGAAAAAGTCAAAACAAAAACAATTATTAAAGAATAATGAAAATATTATTTTTCTTTTAAGAATAAAATATTAAAATTGGAAATATTGAAAGACTACAGAGAAAAAAAGTATGTAAAATTCCTAAGCACTTAATGAAAATCTTGATGAATAACAGTAATTTATTATCAAGTAATAATTCAGAGAACTTTTGCCAAAAGACTAATTGTATGTTTTTCACGGTATGCTTTGACAATTGTAACCCAGGCTACCATTTGGGAAAATGAAGACCCTGTTCACACTAAGTGAAACACAGTCATTTTGCAACAACACAGACTGTATTGATAGAATGGTGAAAAAGTAAAATAGATTGTTGTCTAAAAATCTGAGGTAAAGTGTTTTAATTATTCAATGAATTATTTAAACTTTGTTTCAGTAACTATGCTTGAAGATATGATGTGCACATGGGGAAGGCTGGAGAACTCAGTGATAAAAATATGAAATAATTAGTTCAAAATTAATAGGCAAAAATCAAACTTGAAATCAACTATGCAAATAATCAGCTAATGAAATATACAGTAAAAAAATAGGTTGACTAAGCTTAAAATATAAAGAAAATACTTATACCAAGATGTTATTTTGTTCTTCGGTGATCATGGCCCTCTACAATTTCCTGTCCTTTGTAACTCTTAGTAAAGAGTGTCTTTTTGCTATGTCTCCTAATCCCTATTCTTCCAACAATTTACACAAGACCAATATTACATAAAAGTTCAGTACTCTTTTTTTTGTTTCTTAGTATTTTGCTTAACCTTTGCAAAGCATCTTCCACTATTCAAGGTGGCTTTAGTATTGTGCTTATACTTATCAGAAAGAGATAATCGAAATTTCTAGGGCAGATGTTGAAGAAAGAGAGCTTTAAAAAATTGACACTCCCAGGACAGCGAGAGATACAGAGGACTACAGTACATAACCTACCTAGCGAGGTTGTGCAAATGGATGGCAGAATAGGGCTGAGGAGATATAGTAAAAAGATAAACTTTACTAAGAAACTACAAAGGACAGAAAATTATGGAGAGCTATGATCACCCATATCCTTAAGGGGTATGACTCATAAAAGAATAAGACTAGATTGGCACCTAGGCCTGTTGGTTTCAATCGTTCTGGTAATGACACTTTCTCCACCCTATTTTGTAGGCAGAAGCACACAAACGCAACAAAATAGGTCAGTTCTTGGTTTCATCTGACTCAGTCCTAGTTTGTCTTATCTTGATGTCAGAATGCATGTCCAAACTTGCTTTTGTGTGTCAACTGCAATTCATAGTTTGGGAACTTTTTGTTATATTACTGTTTATTTGCCTTGCATATATTGTTTGCTTGCTTTATATTATTTTTGGCTCTATTCTTTTCTTTTTTTTTCTTTTTCTTCTTATTGCATACTTTGCTAATTTTGTTTTTTGGGCAGTTCTGTTAATTATTTTGCCTTTTACCAGGACTACACACTCCACAAAGTCTCATCATTTTACTATTGAAATTGATAGTTGTAACTGAAAGTTCTATTCTAATAGTTTCTTTTCCCACACTTCTCTCTTGTGGAACTTTCTTCCAGCTTCCTGCTTTCAATGTCAATGATGATCTTCAAAAATTTAAATGCAATATCCATCATCATCAGTCTCCTTGAATCCTATTCTTTCATTTCATCTCTCTCTCTTTCTCTCTCTCTCAGTCAGCTCTTGCATGATAGTAGCTTTTATCACCTTGTTTATGTGAAATGATTAAAAGAAAGTATTGCTGAGTGCAATTAAAGAAAAGAAAATGTGGAGAGCCATGATTAGTAACATCCATTAGGATGTCAAAGAGAAAAGAAACTTGAACTGATTTTTAAAAAAATGGTAACCATACCTATTATATAAGAATCAATACATAATGTCTTGAATAAAATCAATTTGTTTTTATTTAAGTAAAAGTCAAACTTACTGTAAACTTGGTTGTTTTCCACTTTAAGATAAGTTACTTACCTGAAAAGAAAAAGAATTAAAATAGTAAGAAAAACATTGAATGCAGAAAAGTTGTAAATTATTCATTATGTGAGAACATTATGAGAAATATAACAGAGAAGATAAGTGTGATAATCCATGAAAATAAATGTCATAAAAACGTTTATCATGTTCTTTTCTTGTTGCAAGTCAGCAACAAAAGCCCCAAATCTCATTTGTTTAAGAAATTGCTCTTTTCCGTAATGTAAAATGCAAAAACAGTTTTTACACTGATGCAAACTCATAAGTTTTCCAGATGAGTATCAATATTACCAAAAGTTTCCATGCTTTTTAGATGTTATTATCCGGAACCTTTTGCAGCAATTACTTTTGTGTTGCCCGTTGACCTATTCTTGAGGTAAAGAATATATGTATTATCTTAACAATGGAAGGTAGTCAAGGAAGACAGGAAGAAAGGACTTAGCAGCAACTGGCAAACAATATATGGTTGTTAATCAGAAGAACAATCTAAAATGCAAGTTACAAATTGGAAATGTCAAAAGCAAGCAAATGCAGACATTTAACTATCTAGACAATAAAAGACAATGGAAAATATAACATTTTAAACCAGTGGTTCTCAACCTCTTTTACCCAATGCATTCTTTTCACCATGTCAGAATATCATCCCCCACTTACAAAATAAAATGCAGATATTATCATTCCTTTCCATATTAGTACATATACATGGATTATTTATGTAGAGTAGTTTTACAAATTTAATAGGAACAGAAAATGTTGAATTTTTAAAATTGAATAAATATGCATATTTCTTTTATTTTATAAATAATTATTAAATAAACAGACTGAAGCAGACTTCAATAAACAAAAAGTTCAACATTATGCCAAGGTATTGTAATTCAATAAACAAAATTCGGTGAATAAGAAAACAAGTAAAAGACTCCCCACCACCCTGAAATTACCACCCGGAGGGGATTCCCCCTGGTTGAGAACACATGCTTTAAACCACAGACAATCAAGTAGCAAACGATACCATCCAGAATTTATACAAAGTATCAAAAAACAGGAACATTTTGTGAGGAACAAAGATAAGCGTGCTTTGTAATATCTATTCACATATATGGCAGATAATGCTGGCCAAATTTATTCACAGACTAGCAGCATGGCCCGGCGTTGCCCGTGCTTGATTCAAAAATCGTACGACTTATACAGCATTTGCTATCACTTGACTTAAAATATTTTTGCCCTTCCTTGCCTTTAAAGGAGTGCCTTTTGCCATGCTGATGTAGCTACATGCCTTACTTCTTGCCTATCTCACACTGCAAATTTTTTCTAAGCTCTATACTAAACATTAAATCTGTTACGAAAAAAGAACTGAACAAAATGAACACAAAACGATCAGCTTTAAAAAAGGACTTGTAACTGGAAAAACTGAATGAAAAAAGAATGTTAACAACAAATATTTTTTCACACGCAACCCAGTTTTGCGGAATCAGAATCAACGTTGAGTTTAAGCAAGAGAATGAGCCAATTGGAGTAAAGTGCCATGCAGATTTTAATTTTTCCCACTTGTGACGAATGCTATCGATTTTTTTTGCATGCTAGCATGTTAGTTAACATTCATGTCAGTCAGCTGTTGGTTCTCATGCTGGCCAATAGAATCTTCCTACCTATTCGTGGCAGCCATCTATAGGCTCTCACACTTGCCAGAAGACAATGGCCGCAAACTACATGAAAATTGCTGTAGAAGCATGAAAAAATCGATTATTTCCACCATCGATTGGAGTTGGGAAATGCAAGGTCAGTCTTGGCCTTCTCACTAACGTGGAGCATGTGTATGTAACGTGGAGCATGTGCATGTAAATTTTGGTGCAAATCGACCGAAAATTGCGGCCGGACATTCGTTATACACACACACATCCTGCCTTTTATAGTTAGAGATGCAACAGATTTGAGTCAGCAGAGACGTGGTTTTACTGAATGATGCTAAGAATACCATGGATGGAATATTTGAATAACAAGAAAGTTCTTAAAGAAAATGTGAATGAAAAAACAGCTGAAATTTCTAGGATACATAACAAGGAAAGAGGACTTTTTGGAGTAGAATGATTCAAAATAATATTTCAGATTTTAAATTTGGGTATGTAATGACAACGTTTCAGAGAAAATTAAAACAAAAAGGTCACAGAAAGAGATAGTTGTAATTTCTAGGGTACATAATGAGGAAAGAAGGCTTGGAAAATTTGATACTCAAAGGACAGATTGAAGAACAAAAAAAACCCAATTATTTTAAAATTTAAAATGCCCAGCATCTCTCATGTGCATGTATAGTCACATCAACAGAAACATAAACTTAGTCCTAATGGACAAAACATGTCACAGAAAGACTTTTTCCACTTCATTCCCCTATATATATATATAATAGCCAGTTATTTTCATTTTCTAAACACACCTGCCTGCTAGAGTGGCTAGCAAATTCCTATCACAGACACTTGCTCAAGTAAATTTGTCTTTGTTTAACACTCACAGCGCTTCATCTGGTTTATACAGCAACTATGCTGATCAAACCATAGTTACAGTTTCTTTGAGAAAATACACAATCTGGCATGATCAGCCATTTGAATAATGCCAGTATGCTCAGACCCCCTATTGTGAAAACCTATTGCTTCATGCTAGCACAATCATTGACGACTATTCACAATGTTTGAGACAACCTGTGATATTGTTTTTAGGCACTTCTCAATGGCAAGACATGCTGAGAATCCTCACCCAGACCATTAACAAGAAGAAGTCATTTTCTGAGAAATTGAGTATGGTGAGATTCAAACATTCTAACCATTCCTAGTAAGTGTGTCTTTAAAAGAGAAAATAACTTACTCAGGAGAAAAATCTTTGAAAGTGCTGCTATCAAATCTTGCAAAAATATAAATCTGCATCCCAGCTTTTTTCAACCATCTCCTAAAAAATATGATCCTTTCCCAAGCTGACATTATGATTATAAAAATTAAAAAAATTAAAAAAATGCAGTTAAATTCAATTATTCTGTTATTTAAAATATATAAATACATAAATTAATTTCTCCAACTAAAAAACAATGAATAATAATTATATTATAAAAAAAAAATTCAACATTTACTCAGTTTCATTTATTGGACATTAACTTGCATTACTTATCATCCTTCATAGTTTACCTTTGGCTTTCAGTTAGCCTGAAGTATATTTATGAGCATTTTTAAATTAAAAAATAAAATTTTTATTTCTGTTATAAATACTTGTTGCAAAATGAAATCCTTACATTTTCCTTAATAAAGTTCATCAGTAGAAAACATATTGGCTAAGATGACTTTTCCTTTTGTCGTTATTCATATTTTCTTTTTACAAATATATTTTCAGTTATAACTGAATTTTTACAAACACTCACACACACACACACATGTATATATATTTCATTGTATTCTCAAGATCTGATTTACCTCAACATATTGATAATCACAAGTCTAGCTACCTCTGTTTTCAACATTTATCTATATTTAATTAAATCTTGTAAAATTTCCAAATTCCTTTATTCTGAAGCACTATTCCATGGTGTGAATCTAAATGATGTATTTTTTCATCAAGTTTTCCTGTTTTTTTTCTTATTTCTCTAAATAGAAATTTTTTTAATCTTTTTACCTCAAACAAGGCAATGATGCCACTAAGACACAAGGGGTTACTGAGTGTTAGTGAATATAAGGGAAAATCCTATTAAGAAAACAGTAAAAGAACAAGAATTAGGAAGAAAGAAGATAACAACTGACAGGCCACTTACATTTTTGAAGATCAAAGTTCACTGAGAAGCAAGAAGCTGGAAGGGAGTTCCACAAACGAAAAGTCTGATAGAAAAAAACTTTTAGCATAGGACTTAGATCTAGCCATTTCAACTGTGACATTTTTTACCTTGTCACCAGTCTAATACTGTACTTAAATTCATAAAGTCTAGGGTTTTTTCTTTTGACTTGTACAGTAGATTTTTTATGCAGAAATATGTCTCATGGTGCAATAGAAAAATATTTGCAGTGAGGACATATTCTTCACAGTTTAATCAATTTAATGTTATTCTTATCAAAATAAAGACTGGGATAATCTTCTATAATTTCTAATGATAAACTTAGATGAAATTATATAAGGGTTCAAATTTCTTTGGAAGCTGTGAATGTTTTTCAAGCTGTCGTGATCAGTACTACCATTTTCTCAAGTTTTGGTCCATTTCAAAAAAGATGATGATGATGATAATGATGCTGGCAATTCCAACATTAAGACATAACTTTGCTAAGTTATCAACTTAAGCTTTCTACTTTGTCGGTGGGAATGATCATCTTTCTTGTGAAAGATTTTAATTTGATCCTGACTTAATTTATCTTGCTTCTCATTTAATGTTCATTTTTTTTTTTTTCATTGTTATCCAAGTCATACTGATTTACAGGATATTTTATGAATAGGTTTCAGGTGATTAGCCTTCTTTTGGCTATTGTAGGCACTTACATAATCTAACTACTTATAATCTGGCAAGCTCATTCCTCTGACATTATACAGATCTCAGTGACATCAGATTAGTGACAGATGATCTGTAGTAAAAACAAAAATGCTGAGAGACAGAGAGAAAAATCAAAATGATCCAGCAATGATGTTAACAGTACAAATTCAATTAAAACCAACCATATTTCCTATTTTTACACTTAAGTGCCATCAGTGTCCGTCATTTTATTCCAATTTTATTCTTGGACCAAGTTATGTTGATTTTTGAATGATTCTACAGAATAATATTATATAATCTAGATAGTTAATAATACACACACACACACACATGTTATCCCGTCCTGGGTATGACGATAACTTACATCTGCATCCTGGGTAAGATAATAAACTACATCCTCTGATCAGGAGGTTTCTTAGGAGCATGGAACCAACTCTTAATTGCTGGTGTTCCCAGGTCCACTCTGACCCAGAGTAATAGCACCTGTTAGTATCCCAACTATGGGCAAATAGTTAACACCCAAAATAGGGTCAAAACCCTATGAAAGTGTAAAAGTAGGTTTTAATACCAGCAATAATGTTTTTGAGGAAAAATTATTACCAGCAATACATTTTTGAAGAAAAATGTATGACCAGCAATAGTTTTTTGGAAAAATTATTACCAGCAATGAGAATCTTGTCAGTATAAAATAACCCATTGAAGTTGATATGCCATAAAGCAAACCAAAGCAAACCATAAACATCTGCAGAGATTCCAATGCATTTATCCTCACTTACAATTTTATCTTTTTATTCTAACCTGAGGAAGCTAGAAAAAGCAGTGACACCTCAAAATGCATCATTTATAGATTTCCCACTTTGTCTCATCTTCAAAAACAGACACTTATATATATATATATATATAATGGATTCTCCTGTTGTTTTTGACATATGAGTGTCCAGCAGCTCAGTTCTTAAAAGTTAACAGCCAGACTACTTTCACACATGATTTGATTAGAATATTGAAGGCTTGTGCAGAACCAACCACATTTTTCAGAAGAACCAAATAGAGAACTCTTGCAAAGAATTTGCCTCAAAGTCTTCAAAAAGCATTCACAGATTTTGAATTCAGAGTTGTCTTTATAGATTGGCTGCTAACCAAGGTTAGAAAAAACAGTTTTTTTATACTGTTTAACCCACACATAAGGAGAAAAGAGTTGATGAATCTGAACCTTTTCTAAGGGCATTAGTACATAAGTGAATATAATGAAACTGACTGGAGAATATGTGGGAGAATATGATATATAAACTTTTATATATCAGAACAATGTTAGGCAAATGAATGATAAAGTGTAAAAAGTCTGTGTAACCCCTTTTGTCCTTTAGGATTTCATCAGACTACGGCTATAATGAGTGACGGCACTAGAAATAATAATGGGTGAATATGATATAGAAATTTATATATATGAGAAAAATGTTAGGCCAATGAATGGCCAAGTGGAAAAAATTCTGTGTCACACATTTCTTTCTCTAGAAGTATTTCGCCATAATGTTTTTGTTTCTCATTTCAATATCGTCAGTGTTTCTCAGCAATGCATAATTATAACGAACATTTGTGTTTTTATATTTCCCCCTCCTCTTCCTCCAGATCCATAATTCTATCAACAAAAATTTTAGTGTGATGAAGTCCTTCTAGATAACTGCATTGTCAACTGTATTACTTGTACTGCCTGATGTTGTCAACTGTATTACTTGTACTGACTGATGTTGTCAACTGTATTACTTGTACTGACTACTGGCAGCTCTTTGCTTCTTTCCAATTCTCTGAAGAAAGAACATCATGAGAGTTGGTTCTCAGGCATGCAGATGACATAGCCAAACCAATATTGTTGATTGACAAGTGTGTCATTGATAATCATTGTCTGTGAATGGTTCCCAATTTCAATATGCGGTACATTATCTCACCAATATAACCAGAGGATTCTTTGTAGGCAGGACATGAGGAATGGCAACAGTTTGAGATGCAGAATTTGCAGTCATATAACAGTGCTGAAACACATGCTGCCTTACAGACATCAACCTTTATCTTACTAGTAAGAGTTTTGTTCAAGAAGAAACATTTGGAAAACTTTCCACATGCTGCAGATGCAAGTCAAGCATAATACTAATTCTCCTCTGCAAACTGAAATATCTAAAAGTACTGACATTCCCAAGATCTGTATTAATATGGGAAATTTATTTTATGATGGAGTTGTAGTTTGCTGCAAAGTTTCAGTTTTCTTGGTATTCATTTTGAGCCGAGCACAACTGTAGGTCTTATTCATGGCACCCAGCTGTTTTTGAAGGCAAAGAGGTAAATAGCTGAATATTATAGGTCATCATGCATACCTGTAATATCTCCTCTAGCCAATTAGAAAAGTTGGCTGGGGATCATACCTGTTGTCAGTGTGTCTGCATTGATGCTCTTCAAACAACACATGGTTGATCCAGCAGCCAAAGATAGGTTATCAAAGACATCACACACAATAATTCCTGGGATTTCTTTTATTCCCTACTTGTGAAAAGTTGTTCTGTTCCCATGTTGGTCTAATCAGCCACATGACCACTCAGCTATCATGAAGGGTGAACTGGTTGACTTCATCTAGAAATATTGTCTTCAATGATGAGGAATTCAATCTAACAGCAGTAAAAAGGAGATGAGTGTCAACATCAATCCAGTAAATTTTAAGCTAATGGAGAAAATTCAAAGTTCTTTTTAAAAGGAGACTCAAATAAGATGCAATGCCAAACAAAATATTGATCATTCTACAAATATAGAGACAAGAGTTAACTTGATATCCATCCAAAGCCAAGGGGATGTTTACATTCAAGAAACTTAATCTGCAAATTTTAAAACCGAAAGAAAATAATATTCACGATTTAAGTGAAGATAACAAATAACTTTGTGGCATCAAGCAATATTTTTTTAAAATGTCATTATTATTATTTTCAATTCATCTCCATAGAGATTTTATGTAGCTTGACATTTGAGTTAGATTAATGTTTGAAAAAAGAGGAAACATATGATCAATCATTTATTGTTGAAATATTAAAAAAAAATGCAGTGATTAATAATTTAAATGATGGAAAAATTTTTGAGGTGTCAAAAAAAAAATGCAATATGTCATTTCTATTGATTTGACTTGGTCACTTGATAAGTCACTTAGTCATTAAAGAGGGATGAATAAAACTAAGATGGATGTTTATTTGTATTGATGAGAGCATTATCAATCATTAATCTTGAGTCTTTGGTTTAAGACATGCAAGTTTGATTGCTCCCCCACGCTAGACTAAAAATGGATCTTTTCGTTTAACCCTCAAAGCAATTTTTCCCCAAGTTTTTTTCCTTGCCTTTTCTCTTCAGACTAAAGATAAAAGCTTAAATATAGAATCGCAAATGATGAAAATGTCAGAATGATTCTCAATTTAAAAGTGAGAATATGTCAAGACATTTTCTTTTCATATTTTATTAATGTTGTTTAGCTTAATATATATTTTTTATATATACACAGCCACTGTCTTGTTTCTGTTCATCTAATATCTAGAGACTCAAGTTTGTCAAAGGTCTAATGTCAGAGGTTTTATATTTGCAACTTAAATTCCTTACATTAGCCAAGGAAATAACTCCCAAAGATAGAAACAAAAATATCTATTAAATCTCAAATACAGTGGTAATAGATATAAAAAACATGATTTCAAAAGAATGTTACTCTTAAAATACAGTTATTTAATAGACTCTTTATTTATCTAATTTACAAAAATACTCATGGAAATTACTGAAATACTGATTTAAAAAGATTTGCTCAATAATCTTTTTCTATTTTTGCAATCCTCAGCGTGGATCTTTTCAGCCATAATAATTTAGAAATATTGGTGTAATGTATACTGGCTCAGAATAAGAAATCAAAGAGGAGAGTTCAAATTCCAGTAAAATTTGTTACATTTATTTGGTAAAATTACCCTTGAGAAATGTATGAATACATCACTTCTACCCCCAGCTATGGGTTAAATAGCAAAAGCAGTCATACTTGGCAATCAGTCTAGAAAAAGGATATCTCTGAATTAAAAATCATATGCAGACCTGAAGACCTGAAACCAAATCATGGGTTACCATTTGGTATGGCATAGCATAGCACCAAAAAGCCACCCTTGTTAGGGTTACAATGAAGGCATTGACAACAGGATGTTGGATGTGGTCAATGACAGAATCTCACAGCCCAGATTTGTGCTACATAATTGGAATGGTGTGATGCAAATGAGCTTTCATACCTAACAAAGGATACGGTTTAATTATTTCAAGTTAAAATAAAACTGCAGGAACACAGAATAGGACCATGTCTCTCCTAATATAAGAGCAACCAAACATCAAAGATGACACATGAGGGGACTCCAGTGGATGACCGAGTTAGTATTTTCTAAATGAATGAAACAGAATTCACAGAAAACAATAAATACTTCTTATTTCTGGATTCCACAGAAATTTATTTTTCTTTTCTGATTTGTGAATGAACAAAGGAAGACTATGTGATGAAATTTGTCAGAAATAAAACCTGATTATTGTCTTTACAGTTCACTATTTACATCATTCAGACTATTTTCCTCATCTTTGTTGCCATATTTATCATAACGTTTTGACTGTTGTATGCTCCAGTCTTCTTCAGATGGTTGGAATGTCGAACTGAACCCTTTATTTTGCTCTCTGGGGTAGACTGTTCTAGTTCCACATGCCATATCTAATGGATGTCAGTTATTAGTTATCTCCTATTAATTCCCCTCTTCAAGTTCTCCACTGCCTCAACCAGGTATTGAACTCACACTCTTTGGGTCCTGTCACTGGATCTAACTAATGCCTTTATCTACTGTGCCATGTGTCCTCTAAACTTTGCGATAAATAATGCAACAAAGATGAGGACAATAGTCCGAATAATATAAATAGTGCACATAACACCTCATCTCAGAAATATAGACAGATGTCATTACAGTTATTGATTGATTGTTTGACATATATATTACAGTATACAAGAAGGCAGAAAACAAAATGTTTATCTACCTCCTTATTCAGGTGAGAATTATTAAGCTGTTTTATTTGCAATGTTCAAAGTGCCTCCACATTGAAATCAATCCCCAGTTGCAGTTGAGCATGTTCAGAGTGGTACACATATTTACCAAGACCAATATCAATTTTTTTTAAAAATTGCAGTGATATGAATCTTCAATTTTTTAGTGGTACATGGCTATTCATGATAAATAAATCCTTTCATAAGTACCCACATAAAGAAAACTGGAAGTCGGAGGTTTGGGGATTGTGCTGGCCCACTCAACTAGACCACAGCATTTGATCCACTTTCTGGTAAAGTTTTCACCAAGTCATTGATGAAACAAAAAGAATTTACCCTATTTACATGCAAGCTATTTTCCTCATCTTTGTTGTTATTAAGTTTTGGCAATTGTGCCCTCTGGCCTTCATCAAGTGCATGTTGATCTGGGTAACCTATAAACACAATAGCCTAGTGGATTTGGTTTGTGGACTTGGTGACAGTGTGATTTTGAGTTCAATTCATGGGCCATGGATTGTGTACTTGGACTCAGTGGAAATGGAATTTAATTTTTATTCATTATTATTAATGTTCTATCTTCTGATAAAAGGAACTATAATTATAAAGTTTGCTTGTTTTAAAAATGTTATCTCCCAGAATTATACAATCAGGTCTTCTTAAGGTTGAATACAATCGTCTTTTTTTTAAGCATTTCACCCCAAGCAAGGCAGGAGTGCCACTAGCATGCAAGGGGTTACAGAGAGTGAAAGTAAGAGTAAAGAGGGGCGTTTGAGGAAAGGATATAGAGAAGGGTGGAGATCAGGATCAGTGCATCAGATTTGAAAATTTGAAGATTATAGCTATCAGGGAAGCAAGTAGGAGGAAGGGAGTTCCACTGTTGGGAAGTGCAGGAGAAGAAGCTGTTGGAGTAGAAAAGGCAGTTACATTTAACTGTTTCGACAGTTAAAGGGTGAGACTGATATGCCAACATAGTAGCATGCTTAAATTCATGCAGTTGGGGTACCAGTGAAAGTAGCTCGTCAGAGCAACTGCCATGAAAATATTTGAAGAAAAGACATAGGAAGCCACAGCACATCTGTGAGAAAGTGACAGTAGATGAGATGCCAGATCAGGGCCTATCATATTGCATATCTGTCTCTGGATTTTGTAGAGGACCTAGAGATGAACAGTGGGGGTACCAGACCATATATGGCAACAGTATTCAATGCAAGAATGAATGGTAGATTTAAAGGATGGACAGTTGTGAAAAACCTTCTGGCATGGCATAGAGAACCAACTTTTCTTGTGGTAGATGAACCTATTGATTCAATGTAGTTGTTCCACCTCAGGTCAGTAGAAAGCATGAGATCAAGCAGGTGCAGAGAGATGCTCTCATGGAGTTGGGTATCAGCCATTCTGATAGGAGGCAGGAAGGGTTCTCTATGGTGGTTAAATAAGAGAAGTTTAGCCCAAAACTTAGTGTGAAGACAAGTGGACATTTCATTATTATTCATTATTTTATAAAAAGACAGAGAAATAGATAAGAAAAACATGAGGATGCAAAACTGGCATCAACAGATGATGGTGGACAGGTAGGTGAGTAAACAGATACTTGTCACTCCTTCACAAACAGATACTTGCACATGATATTCTCATACACACACATTATGGATGTACTATAAATGCATATTCTTTATGTAGGGTACCTTCATTATAAATACCATTATACAGAAATCTTTTGCAATACACAATAGGATAAAAATGCAGAAATAGCATATTAACACAATATATATGCCAGAGCTTTTAATTAATGGTAAAAGCTGCTACAAGGATAGAATTTCACAAAGTTACATCTGCTAATTATATATATATATATATATATATATATATATATGAGAGAAATAGAACAGCTTGAATTCTTCAAACAGAGATGCTTGCCATTTTTGTTTTTCTTGCAATCTCATTTTTGTGTTCTTTGTTCTTCTAAAAATTATCTTCTGATAGGAAAAATCAAAAGAGAAAGGCCTCTGACATTTTACGGAATCATTTTTCTAATTTATTTTTCTATATTTGACTTTAATCAGCAGCTTAAAAGTGATGCTACAAGGTTTAGAATTTAGGATTATGCTTGGTGTAGAATTTCTGAAGGTATATATTTTATCACCAGTTTGCTCAGCAATCAATCTCTCTCTCTCACACACATTATATATATATATATATATATATATATATATATATATATATATATATATATATATATATATATATATATATATATATATACACACACACACACAAAGTAAAAGGACATGAAAAAATGTTCTTGCATGAACCAAAAACTCTTTTCCTCCTCAGATTTTGAAAAATTGGCTGATGTGACAACTTTCCAGCACTTACTACATATATATATTTGTGCATGTATAAATTTGGTTTTGAGTTGGGATATGCATATATATTATTACTTTATTATAGTGGATAACTGCTTTTGAAATAATAACCATATTTTAATGTTTTCATTATATTAAACAGTGTGTATGACATCCATTGTTTTACATATGTGAGAAATCTTAAGAAAATGTGCTCTTTGGCAGGGATCAAACATATGCTCCTCTATGTAGGAGGAACCTCCATTTGATCCAGCATACTTGACCACAGAGAGCATCACAGCTCAGCAAGGCTCTATTTTCCCTTTTAAGGTAAGCACAATTCCTCATTCAGATATTTTTCTCAAAAGTCTATATCTGTTCAATTTCATATCTAAAACAAAACAAATTCTAAAAAAATAATGTACAGGGTACAGCAGAAACAAATCCTACATAATGGTAAGACATTAGTGCCAGTGGAGTCTTCATCTAACTCATGTCTTACCATTATGCATGTGGTATTTCTGCCACACACTGTATTTTATTTTTAATCTGACATTTTTATTGCTTCAAATATTATTATAGTGGATACCTGCATTTGAAATAGGTTATTTCAAATACAAGTATCGATCATAATAATGTTTGAAGTAATAAAAATGTTGGATTAAGAATAAAATAAATTCTTATATATATATATATATATATATATATTTATATATATTGATACAAGATGTATCAGAGAAGGTACCAACATAAGGACAAAATAACTAAAGAATATTATACGAACATATACACTTTGAAAACAAACACATCATCACTCAGTATCAAACACCATTTTCCCTTCAGAATTTGAACACAAGAAAAGATGGCATAGTAACAGATCTTTTGAAAGAAGCAAAAGTTTAATCTACCAAAAGATTACTCAAATTATTTATCCAGTGTATACAAAATATTTTCCTCAGATTTTGTCCAAGAATAATGATTTCAGTTTATAATAAAGGAGGTAATAAAAACTTTCCTAACTATCTCTGTATCACATTATACATATATATATATATATATATTTAGAGAAAAGGGTAATTTAAAAAAAAAACAGTGTCTGACTGACCTAGTAATGCATTGCTCTTCAATTAGGAATTGAGCTCTCCT
This sequence comes from Acanthosepion esculentum, assembly GCA_964036315.1. Lineage (NCBI taxonomy): Eukaryota > Metazoa > Mollusca > Cephalopoda > Sepiida > Sepiidae > Acanthosepion > Acanthosepion esculentum. The sequence continues at coordinate 108,629,106 of OZ038477.1, read as the reverse complement.
GGCTACTGGCGTTTGTATTGATTTCACATAGAAAACTTCCCTTTCTCTCTGACATGCACTAAAAGCTTAGGGGGTAAGATCTTTGACTGATGCCAAATCGGTCAAGTTTCAATCCTAGCTTGAAGCAATCGGACATCTACCCACACTGAAAAGCTGTGATACAGCAAAACTGTCTGTTTTTGGATGACTATATATATATATCACATTGAGTGCTAGTGTTAATAAAATATTGTTTGATGTAATATAAATTATATATTAAAAATAAATGCACAACACAATCATCACCTGAAGATTGTGTGGTGCATGAAACTCAGAGTTGTGCTGCTGATAGGGAAATAAAGAATATTATATATATATATATATATATATATATATATTTGAGAGAGAGAGAGAGATCAAGATAATATGGACAAGGAATCAAAACTGCACTGTGACTCAATTTCATGTTTCCATAGGATCTTCAAACCAAGTACCTTTAGTGGGATATATATATATATATATATATATATATATATATATATATATATTGTGTATATTTAGGTAGCAATTTTTCATTAATGCATGTTTCATTAAATAATATAGACAAGTTTTGTTTATTTATTTTAAGTAAGTTCCTTTCATATTGTCTGATCAGCTTAATCACATTATCATTAAAAGATGAAAGGAAAACACCATATTGATACATGTTTAAATCGAATCTAAGCCATTTTGCTTTGGAACATAGATGAATCCAGCCCATTTAAATCTGGGATCCTAAAAATGCCTTTTTCAAGTCAGGAGTATCTCCAAATTATATGTAAGACATTTTCTGTTTGTTCCTTCTTATAACTTTGCTTTGTAGATATATTTTTCTCCACATGGGACATGTTTATATATATATATATATATATATATATATATATATATATTTGTATTGTAAAAGTCTCTTTGAGGACAAAGTATGTTTGTTATTCTTTTTCCTTTCAGCCATTCTGTTCCGTCCTGTCTGTGAACTATGGTGTTGTTATATCATGGATATAACAATGCCCATAATGAGAACAATGTAAATGGGAGAATAAATCTTTCTTCTAAGTGCTCTCATTAGATATATATATATATATATATATATATATATATATATATATATATATATATATACACACAGCCACTGTCTTGTTTCTGTTCATCTAATATCTAGAGACTCAAGTTTGTCAAAGGTCTAATGTCAGAGGTTTTATATTTGCAACTTAAATTCCTTACATTAGCCAAGGAAATAACTCCCAAAGATAGAAACAAAAATATCTATTAAATCTCAAATACAGTGGTAATAGATATAAAAAACATGATTTCAAAAGAATGTTACACTTAAAATACAGATATTTAATAGAGTCTTTATTTATCTAATTTACAAAAATACTCATGGAAATTACTGAAATACTGATTTAAAAAGATTTGCTCAATAATTTTTTTCTATTTTTGCAATCCTCAGCTTGGATCTTTTCAGCCATAATAATTTAGAAATATTAGTGTAATGTAATGTGTGTATATATATATATATATATATATATATATATATATTGAAAAGCCAATAAAATTTTTATTACATTGTCCTATATGCATTATATATTTTGACTGAACTTGTCATCCTAAGGAACCAATGAATTGAGAAAGATAGAACTCAAAATTATAATACTACAATCTGGTGATTCCTTGCACTGGCCAATGCATTATATTTTCATGTGCATATCTCTAGGTGATATCAAGAAACTTTGGTGACAGAACTTTGATTTTGACATAAGAGAGTTTTTAAGATCAGGTGTTGTCATGGAAACAATAAGTACATTCACCTGCAAGTGTTGTTAGAAGATTAACTAAATGGGTCAGGTTATTTTGAGCGTAACAGACTAGTAGGATTAGAGAATAAAACTACTTCAGGAGATAACATATTCCTTTGATCTGAAAGACTGTTTGAAGATATTACGATTGGTTTAATTATAAGGTTTTTATATATTTTTATAATAAATCTGATGCCTATTTCACAGCTAAGCTTTATATAAATAATATTCTTGTGCCAAATAATCACCCAACACTTGCCACATTTTTCCAACCCCTTCTGGCACTTCTTAGAAGACACTTGGTCATTCATTTTTGACTCTTTTTATGAACAGTTATTTATATTCTAATATTGGCAAAACTTCATGGAAATATTTTTAATGCTGACGGATATTTATTTCTAGTTATATTTCTTTAAAGATCTTATTAGTGGCACAAAATTTAATTAATGCATTAACAACAAATCTAATTCAAAGGGACAAGAAGAAGAGTTCACCTACAGTAGTTGGTAATGCCAAAAAAGAAAAAGGGAAAAAACATATAGAACAAGGTCATCAGTAATCACTCTTCACTTGTCATAACTCAATCCAAGAAATTAAAATATTGTGCACACTGACTGAAAAGGGAAACATGAAGGAAATTCCTCATTCATCCATCAGGATATGTTCTTAGTTTTGAGTGGATCACATTCCAGCTATCAGTTAAAAGTCCTTGAGACAATTTCTATTAACTCAAGACAAATATCCTTATGTAAACAAATGGATGGTTTGGTAGGACTTAGTGTGATCAGTCTGTATATATCCACATCAGTACATTATTGATATGTGTGTATTTCCTTTCTCCTGTTTCTCTTTATTTAACCACCATGCATAATATCATTGATCAAGTGATGGACAATTTTCTCACAGATAAAGAGGAGTCTTGAGGTCACAGTAATGTCGTTTTACAGAAAGATGCTGAGGATACCATGTAAGCAACAAAGTTTTAATAAAAACTGGAAACAAAAAGGCCACTTATGCTTAGAATCAGAAAGAGAAAGTTGAAATTTCTGGGATACATAAAAAAAGAAAAAGACTTGAAAAATTAGACACTCACAGGACAAACTTAAGTCAAGAAGTGCAGATGGAAACAGTAAATAACCTACCTAATGATCTTGTGTTAATTGATGGCAGAACCAGGAATTTCTAAGAGCTAAAAAGAATAGAAAGTTGTGAAGATCCGTGGTTGCCTACATCCTGAAGGGATATGGTGCATAAAAGAAAAACACTGTGGACATGTTTATAATATTTTTGTAGTTTTATTTTGGATTTTAGAGTTTCTATTATTTGTAGTTACCTTTTTTTATCTAAGATACTATTTAATTAGGATTTATCAAAGTTCAAGATATTTTTATATAAACCTCAGAATGTCTAGCAAGAGGAATACAATCTGTAGGTCTTGTTGATCTTAATTTAATGTTGGAACTCGTCTAGTCACAGGTATGGGTTATCCCACTTGACTTGTCGCAAGGGAGCATTAAGCCTATTTAAAGACATGCATTTATCACCCTAGTCTCTTTTACAGCTTTTCAACTATGGTGGCATTCAGATGTAGTTGCACATGAGTAAACTGTCCCCCACTTGGGCATGTTCATTTTCATGGTTTTCACTTTTTTTCACATAGGCTTTCAGATGTAGTTGTATGTATTGTTGTAATGTGGCTGAAAGGCTCACCTGCACTTTTACACATGTCTAACATGTATATAAATTTCACCCACACAAAAATGACATTCTCTTATAGCTAGTTTAAATGTTTTTCTATATAAAAATTGAATATAGCCTTTAAGTATTTTTTCTTTCATTGTAATACCTTTTTGTCAATACATGCAATTAGTTGTTATTTGTTTTATATTGTTTTGAGTTTTTTTACATGGACTCACATTAAGTCTGCAATTATTAATGTGGGATAAAAATATTCCAGCAGACATGTTTCAACCTAAAACTAGCAATCACGTAACACAGGGACTTCTTCATAAAGTACTTACAATGCAACATTCTGTTTTTCAAAGATGACCAATTTCTTCACATTCATAATAACTTAGTCCCATGATCAAGTGTGGCCATAGCTTTGCTACACAGTTGAGAACCTGACCAGATCCATCCAGATATCTTGGTAGGTATTTATTTATGTGGAGTGCATCTTTAGGTTGAACCACTGCTGATGTCCTCTGAAGATGGCTTGTCTTATTTATGTTACCATTGATTCAACTGAGGAAACCCTTCACTCTGGCCATTGACTTTAATATAATTTATAGTATTTACTAAAGAGTAATGTGAATTTCTTTTTTAGTTTTATAAAATGCGTACTTTGTTTCTTCTACTATTTTTTCCATTTTGTCCTTCTTTATGTAAAACTTGTTTCATTTTTTTATTTTTTTATTTTCGCCCTCTTTTTCCATCCAGTTTCTTCTCTCTTTCACCCATTTTGTTTTTCTTGTACATCTCCTTTTAGACATGAGAACAAAAAGTAATTTATATGTCAGTATATCTCATAACATTAAAATAGTTATTTGGCATTTGCCTTCTTTTTATTTCATGATATATTCATTCCGTTTTCTTCTATTCATTCTTTATTCATTTCTATTATACGTCTTTAAAACATTGTCTTTTTTATCCAATAGTCTATATACTCAGTCTATTCTGCTCCAATACGAATATATTATAAAAATTAATATTGTATCATTGCCTTATTTCTTGCATCATTCTTTTTAAGATTCACCATTTTTTTACTTTCTACCCATCATTTCTTTGTTTGTCCTTCCTGCCATTTTTGTTTCTCTTCCATTTTCTTCCAATCTTCTTGCCTACTTCCAAAATTAATGGCTATTCTTTTTATACAGACTGAATTCATCTAATTTAATCACCATAAAAAGAAATATGTGATAACATATTTCAGCATTGTTGATGTGCAGTTGTCTTCTCTTCTGGTTGTGCTTTTCGCTTTACCCAACAGTTTTCTTTCTTCTCCCTTTTCTTGACTTCTGTTTGTTGTCCACCATTTTGCAGAGTATCAAGTGCAGGAAAATTTGAAGATGAAATTGAAGTGTTTTTGAGAATGAGAATAAAATTTATTCATTTGTTTATTCTTTGCATCTCCTCCTTGATACATTTGTTCATCTCTTTCACTATATTAACATTTTGTTTACTCTTTTCTTTTTATATGCTATTACACTACTTTTTCTTTCTTCATCTTTAACTTGGTTGATTTTGTTTTTCTTTCTTCACTTTTCTCCCATTTTGTTGCTTTCTATTTTTCTTTCTCTCCAGTGTTTCTTCTTTTTGTCATTTCATATTATTTGTTTTCTTCCCTTTTCCCACCACACTTTTCTCTTTGCTAATCTTCAAAATTTTCTTTTCAAGTCATTTCTTTTTCTTTTTTACTTCAAAAGTTTTCCTTTCTATTTATCAGTCTTTCATCCTAAGTTTTTATGTTTGCCTTTCTATCAAAGATTTTTCTTGGTGTTTATTTCTTACTTATCAAGACTGTCTTCGGTTTTCTTTGAATGAGTTTTTTGTTCTTTCGGTCAAAATCTATCTCTCTCTTTGTTTCCTCCAAAGTCCTCCTTTTTACCAAAGTCTTTTTTCTTCTTTCCTTTCTTGAGTTGAATTTGTTTCCTTCCTGCTAATTTTTATTTTTTATCCTGTGTTTGTCAATTTCACTATCTCTTTGTCTTACATTTTACTCACAAACTTTTTCTTCTTAACCATTCTGTCATTTTTCATTTTCTTCTTTGTTTTAATCTTTGCCTTTTTATACCCGTTTTATTTTTAACCCTGCCTATAATCTATTTCTCATAGACAGTTACCCATCTCTATTTTCACATCTTTTCTCCCTTCAAATCAATCTTTCTCTTTTCTTTCCTCCCTCCTCCATTCATTTCTTACTTCCTCACTTTCCTACTTTCATCTTTTCTCTCTTTCATATCTCTCACTTTACTTCAGTATTACTTACTTTTCTTCTTTGTAAGAAAATTCCATCTTGTGTCCATCTGGTTTTCCTTCTATTCTTTTAAACTATTTCTTCTATCTCTTTCACTCTGTCCATATCATGAATAATGACCTCTCTACAAATAATATTGTCCTAAATGACCCTCGCATAACCTTATCTACTCTTTGAAAGAAAATAAAAAGAAAAGTGCCCAAATTCATGACCCCACAATGAATATGCAGACAGGCATATTTCTTGAAGCCAAAGCTCTGCACTTAGAGAAATTGATAGAAACTCAGGAGACTGAGGCTTTATGGCCCACCTGGATGTGAGCTTCTGACTTTGTGCTGAAAGGAACAAAAAAACAAAAAACAAAACAAACGTAAAACAAGATATATTATCAGACAAGAAGGTTGAACATTACTACAGTAATATCAAGAGCAAATATTACATTAGTTTGAGGAGAGAGAGAGAGGAGAGAAAAGAGATAGAGAGAAGAAAAAGAGAAGGAATACAGTTAGAAAAGCAAAAGAAAGAAGAGGAGAAGAGAGAAGAACAGAAGAGAGAAAAGGAGAGGAGAGAGAGAAAAGTAAAAGAGAAAACCAAGAGAAAAGCAAAAGAGTGAGCAGAGAGGGAAAAGCAAAAGAGAGAGAATAGAGAGAGAAAATCAAGAGAAAGAGAAATGCAAAAGAGAGAGAGAAAGAATAGAAAAGAGAGAAAGAAAAGGAAAAGAGAGACAAAGAAAAGAAGAGAGAGAGAAAAAGAGAAGAGTGAGAGAGAAAAGCAAAAGACAGAAAGAAGAATGAGAATAAAAAAGACAGAAAAAAGAGCAAGGGAGTAAAAGTGTAACAAAAACTTCCAATAAGTCATACACTATAGCTGTCAAAGAATTCATCACATCAAGAATGCAATAGTAGAAGCATTAGAGAGAGAAGAGAGAGATATATACAAAAGAGAGAGAAGAAACAGGGAGAGAGAAGCAAAAGAGAAGGAATAGAGTGAAAAAAGCAAAAAAGGGAAGAGCAAAAGAGTGAGGTGGAGAGAGAATAGCAAAAAAGAGAGAATAGAGATTGAAAAGCAAAAACGAGAGAGAAGAGAGAGAGAAAAGCAAAAGCGAGAGAAGAGAGAGAGAAAAGCAAAAGTGGGAGAAGGCAGAGAGAGAGAGAAGTAAAAGAGAGAAAAAAGAGGGAGAAAAGCAAAAGAGAAAGGAGAGAGAGAGAGAAAGGCAAAAGGCAGAAACAAGAATGAGAATAAAAAAGACAGAGAAACAAAAGAAAGAGAGAGATAAAGAGCTAAAAACTCACAATAAGTAATCTACAATGGCTGTCGAACAATTCATCACATCAATAATGCAATAATAGAGCCGACAATATTATTCTTTATAATGGTAAATGGTAATATTAGCCCCATTTCCTTATAAGGAAATGTTTGGCATTCATTGACCTAGCAGTTAGTGCAACTCTCAGTTAAAATTTATAAAATCTTTCTCTTAAAACAATTTTTGAGGAAAATAGGTTTCTCAAGTTCCCTAGCTGTTAATGCTCTTTCTAGTATTGATGGTGGTGGGGAGGGGTGCTTCCTTGCCTTTTGTTTGGGGTGGAGTGGAACATTAGCAATTTGATTATCTTATTATTCTCTCTTCAAGTTATTGCTGCCATTGAAAATCCTCAAGTGATGTGGTTTCTGTTATCTGGTGCAGTTCTTTGTTTGAGATTCTGTAATAACAGAATTTTTAACCATTGATCTAAGAAAGTGGTTGTATACAGCTGAATGTGTGTGTGTATGTATATATATATATATATATATATATATATATATATATATATATATATATATATATATATATATATATATATATATACATTTTAAGACATTTTTATGTTTATACATTCTTTTTTTTATTATAGATACAAATATTTAAGTAAATGCTCTATTTATAATAAACAGTATTAACAACATTAATGGCCTGAATGTCCGATAAATTGTCATAGAAAATATGCATCCTCTGACAGGAATTGAACCTGTCTCCTATACGGAACCATCATATAGCCTGATGTACTTTTACTGATTTCGCCACAGAGGAGCATTCGGTTAGCAAGGTCGATTTTACTGTTTTTAAACTACAATCTTCCATGATTCTCTCACGTAGATTGATTCCTGTCGGAGGACACATATTTTCTATGAAATTTCTCAGACATTCAGGCTGGTAAATGTTGTTAATACTGTTTATTATAAACAGAGAATTTACTTAAATATTTGTATCTATAAAGAAGAATGTATAAACATAAAAATGTCTTAAAATAATTATCGGACTTTGTCCATTTCATATACACACACACACACACACACACATATATATATATATATATATATATATATATATATATATGAAAAAGTTTGGGTTTCTGTGGTGGTGGAAATGCCAATGCCAAAAGTAATGCCCCTACCACTTGGCTAATAATTAAATGCTAATGAAAAAGAAAGTTTGAAAAAAAAAAAAAAACTTGTATTTAAACAAGATGCACAAACATCAAGCAGATTTATTCATATTTTGATATTTATTAATATCAAATTCTGAAAGACATTGACACTTTGCTGACCTTTGAATTTTCAGATTAATATTAACAAAAATTTGGCAAACCTTATCTTTCATGCCCACAAAAATGTTGTTTTTTTCTGTAACACCACTATTATTTTTGATGTTATGGAATAACCCGTCACCCCCATGAGTAACTACACTATAGATAATAACTATCTATAAGTAGCGGTAAGCCAACCGGGTAGCTGAGATTTGTTGAGTACGACTCAGACTTATGCAAGAAGTACCGACTTTCCAGTAGTAGCACTCACTACTGGATTGACTTGCAACAATCATGTGCATAACTGTTACCTTATTTCTTATTGTACTGGTTTTTACAATAAACCTTTATTTATTTTATCCACCATGTTTTTCAAGTATATATTCCTATTAGCACAGAATATAACAATTTTGTAATACCTTCAACCTCCAGAGCAATATTTATTTAAAAGATTATAACAATGTGAACCAATTATAATATGACATTTATTATTTACCTTTTATAAAGATTTAATATTTACCATTATATAAAGAAATAAATGTGAAAAGTCTTTTTATTCAAAAATCTTTTAAAAATCTATCCACATATGTAAACCATCTACAATGCAATATTTATTATTTATCATTTTATAAATAACAATGAAAATAAGTTTTTTATTCATAATTTTATAAAAATATCAATGAATTGCTGTGAAAGATATGCCTAGAAAATGAATTTTTTCAAAATTTTTAATTACAGTTACTCATTATTTGATTATTTAAATTTTCATGTTTGATAGCCATATTTTATAAATTTATGAATAAAAAATTTATTTTCATATTTATTTCTTTATAAGTTTATAAATGATAAACATTGCATTGTACTAGCTGCTTCACATTTTTATGATGTTGTAATTAGAAAATTATTCTTGTAAATAAAGAATCTAATAGTGTTTAATATGTTTATTGCAAATTCTTAAAGAACAAAGAAAACATAAATTCGCTTTCATATGTTTGAGTTTTATTAAAAAACTAATCACCACTTTTTAAAAACACCAAAGATTGCCAAGAAAGCCAAGGTAGTTAAAATAATAGCAGTGTCAAGGAAAAAAGACTGCTTTATTACAGGAATGAAAGTTAAAGAATGCCGAAAGTTTTATATATTAATGAACAATAGTTGTTTTTTTATTTGTTGGTTCAGTATTGGATTAGAGTTTGTCAAGATTCATATTGTTATGGAAGTACCAATTCTGATTTTCTGGGACAAGGAATTATAATTATTCAGAGTCAGACTAATGTCCTAATATTTATAGCTACAATCATAACATTTTTGCTGTTGTGCCCTCTGGCTGTCTTCAGTGCTAGTAAGCTCTGAGGAATTTTAAACAGAATGCTTTATTAAATCTATGAAGTAGATTGTTTTCATTCCACTGTTCATGCCTTGGGAGATTCTGGTTAATATTTCTTACCTTGTTTCAACTGAATCTAAGTCTGTATTTCCCAGCCCAGGGATTGAACTCACAATTACTATGCTACTAAATTCACATGCCATTGCTTAAATCCTTTAGCTTCATGGGACAATAGCTGAAATGTTGTCATAGCAACAACAATGATGAGGACATTGTAAATAATAGTGTCTGTTTCACTTCTAGTTTCAAACAACAAATTGAATTCTTCTTACCAAATAATTAATTATTTCTGAAGTCTTTTATCCACACTGAAAATAAAAAGAATATCTGTTGTTTGTGTCTGGATTTTATCTGCAATAGTGGTAGGTGTGTCTACCTGTGATAGCGCTACTTCTGTCATTAAAAGAAAACGGTTTGTCATTCCTTAGTCCAAATAATCAGAGTTTGGAATGAAAAAAATAATTGTTTTCTTTTGAAATTTTTATTAAAAAAAATATCATTGTTTCTTTTTGTATGAAAATTTCCTAGAAAAATAACTTTAGCATTAAAAAAACACTCCAAAACTTTATCTAAAGAAAATAGAATATTTAATATCCAAGCTAATTATGCTTCACAAAATTGTTTTATTTTTGATTCCAGCAAGCAATTTGTTTGGTTAAAATAGCACCATGGTGATTACAGAAAATAAAGTCTACTGTTCAACTTATCTGGAAGGAAAACAATTTAAAGCTTTACAGAAGATGCAGCTCTTCAACAATGACACCATCTTCTTTATGTGCTGCGTCCACTCAGGGCATAAGTGATCACAGTACTCCACTATTTCCTGTAGCTCTTAATAAATTTTGTCATTTTGTTATTTCTCCTAAATCCTTTTCTGCCATCTATTTACACAAGCTCACTTAGTATGTTATGCATTGTTTTCCACTGTCTCTCATGCCTCCAATCTGTCCTGTGAGTATCAGATGTTCCAAGCCCTCTTTCCTCATGATGTGTCCTAGAAATTTCAACAGTTTCTTCTTGATGTTAAATATAAGGGTCCTTTTTGTTTCCATTTTCTCTAAAACAGTGTTGTTGATATCCTTGGATGTGTGGGTGGTGTAATGGATAATGGCTGGGAGTAGTTAATTGAAGAGTCAAGTTCCAATTCCCATTGGGTTCATTATATTCACTTATGTGCAAATACCCTTGGGAAAAGTATGAATCTGCCTCTTCTCCCCCCTCCCAGATATGGGTTATTTAGCAAGATATGCATCACTAAACCATTATTAACTAAAAAGATTCTTACAGTCTAAAAATATTTTATGGTTTTAAATAACCTGAAAAGGGTTGATAAGCTGTAAAAAATCAATCTATCGATCAATCAATCAATCAAATACAGAAAAATAATCTGATTTATCTGCCCTTTGATTAGTTGTAACAAGAATTCATAGCTGCTTTATAAAACTATCACATGCTCTAATATCTGTCTATATCTCTGAGATGAGGTATTATGTACACTATTTACATTATTCAGACTATTGTTCTCATCTTTGTCGCCATATATATTACAAGGACACGTGGCACAGTGGATAAAGGTGTTGGTTAGATCCAGTGACAGGACCCAGAGAGTGTGAGTTCAATACCCGGTTAAGGCAGTGGAGAACTTGGAGAGGGGAATAAACAGGAGATAACTGATATCCATTAAACATGGCACATGGAACTAGAACAGTCTACCCCAGTGAGTGAAATAAAGGGTTCAGTTCGACATTCCAACTACCTGAAGAAGCCGAGAGCGTACAATGGCCGAAACATTGTAATAAATATGGCGACAAAGATGAGGACAATAGTCTGAATAATGTAAATAGTGCTCTAATATTAAATAACTATTTATAACACTTAAATGTGATGTAGTGATGGAAAATGAGAAGAAAGGACTAAACATCAATTGCTGAAGACAGAATGCATGATTGTCAGGCAAAGAAACAACCTAACAAGTAGATTACAAATTGAAGATATCAAAACAAAGCAAGTACAAAAATTTAAATATGTAAGGAAATGTTTTAAAAGAAAGAGTGACACTGAAATCCAAAGGCACATTGGGATAGCAAAAGTTGCTTTGTAAAAGCTAAGCAAACTATTTTAAAAAAGGAGACTTTTATGAAAAGCAAAGAAAAGAGTACTGAATTTTTACATATCAGTCCTCCTATATGGGAGTGGATGCCGGAAAATCTCCACACAAATGAAGAAGAGACTTGAAGCAACAAAAATGTGATTCTACAGAAGGATGTTGAGAATATCATAAACAGAACATGTGAACAATGATAAAGTTTTAGAGAAAATGGAAACAAAAAAGGCTCTTATACTTAACATCAGAAATACATAGTTGAAATTTCTAGGGGTCAAAATGAAAAAAACTGGGCTTAGAAAATTTGATACTCACAGAACATGGTGGAGGCAAGGGGTATGGAGGAAAACAGGCTACCTAACAAGCTTGCATAAGTGGTTAACAGAAAAGTTTTAAAGATAGTAAATGTTATCTTTTCACTATCTAAGAGCTACAAAGGACAGGAAATTGTTGTGAGCCATGATCGGCAACAACCTGAAGGGACATAGAAGATGTTGGTTTCAATCTCATAGCAATGGCTGCAAAATCTTACCTTGCCCCAATTTATATGGTTGGATTCCTTTCTAGTCAATAACATAGGTCACTTTTCAGTTTCATCAGACTTAGTTCTGTTCTTTCTTGTCTTGACGCCAGAATGCTGTGATTGCTTTTCTGTATCCCCCTTTTTGTATTGAAACCATTATTTGTTTGTGAACTTTTTGCCTTATGAATGTTGCTTTACCTTACATATATTGTTTGCTTGCTTAATATTATTTTGCCCTGTTCTTTTTTCTCTCTTGTTATTGTTTATTGCAAACTTTGTCAATTTTGTTTGTTGGGTATTTCTGCCAATTACATTTAACTATGGTTAATTAGTGTACAGAAGAAGTAAAAGAAAAAGATTGTCTTTCTTCTACAGACTCAATATATCTTTTTGTTGGTGTTGATAGTCTCTAGCTATTTTCATAGCAGATGTTTACATGAGTTACATCCCTAAGTTTCACCATTCCATACTTTCAAAGCCAGGACCTACCACACCATATACACAATGACTCATCCTCATTCCCTTCATATTCCATTAGTAAGGAAGAAGTTTTACTCAGACAATTTCTTCCCTAGAACTGTGATATTGTGGAACAGACTCCTGAGAGGATGCTTCCCTGATCACTATTATTTTAATCTCTTCAAGTCTAGAGTTAACCATTATAATATTCACCAGTCTTATTCGCTCTTTTGTCACTTTTTAGTGTAACATGTGTACAGGAACTAGTAACCACAAGTTATGCCCCTTGATACAGGACTTTCCTGAACAAGATTCTAACATGGTGTGAAATAAAAAAAAAACAAGTGCTCACCACAAGACCCAGACACTATACATGTCTTTTGAACATGTGAACTGGGAATAAACAACAATCAAGCAGATCTTGTCTTTCATACTGAAACACATCCATGTAAAAATGTTACAGTTAGTCCAGTTCAGTGGAAGAAACTATGTGACTTTTCAATACTACAAGACCCAGGGATTTAACTCACAATTGTCATGTTTTAACCAATATTAGGTCATATGTCAAGAGAAACCGAGCCTAGTCAATTAAGCCATTAGTTCAATTTTGGATTTGGTAATGCTAAAGAGTTATATATTTGGGTTTATTGGAAGAAATGAACAAACACCGCCAAGGTGAATGTGACTAGTGCATATTAACTGATAAAAGTTATCTCCCCGAAGCATGGAAAGCAGAATGATAATCTATGCCCATGGTTCAGTACAAAATTCCAACAAAGTTACAAGACAGACATCTGAAGAAGGACACAGTGCACAACACTGTTAAAACATCTACCAAAATGAGCATGTATATGAGAACATACCTTTGCATTTTGTAGAATTTAAGCATGTAGAGTTTAGCTGTTCCATAATGTTCTAAACCAAGTAGCATTTGGTAAGGGATATTGTTTTTTTAATCAGACACACTAGATTTTCTGTGAGAACATGTTTTGTTATTTATAATCAGACCAGTTTAACTATGCCAAATTTAAATGTCATAAAAAATGATAGCATATTTGGTTAAGTCTTAACTATTATTAGAAGATTTTCACATGTGAGTATTTAAAGATATATTTTTCCAATTGTTCTCTACTCTCTGAATTGAGTTGGTATTTTCATCTACTTTGTAAACATCTTGGAAAAGCCAGCCATTGTCATGACAAAGACAATAGCTAAATTGTACAAGGGAGATAACTCTGACAAACAAAATGTTTATCTTTAGCTGATACAAGAGTTGATCAATATGTCCAGATCATGCTATCATAGTTAAATGTGTTCTGAATTTTTCATTGTATAATGTTCAATCTATGTGATTCATAGGGTAGCACTGGTTTGAGTGCACTGACAAAAAAAAAGGAGATTATTTGAAAAAATGTTTGGATAAAATCCTTTTTCTTCATTATTAGACTACAGACTCATTGATTGAGCATCATGATGAAGCTTTGATTGATATGTTAAACCTCAAAAGATTTTGTACTTATGAAATCCATATTACATATCTACAATAAATTTATTGCTCATAAATATTGCAGTTTTTAAAACTTTTTTGGTCCCAGTCATAAAGGAATGAATGCAAAATACTTCCCCCTTTCCTGTTTATAGGCAAAGCTACACAAATGCATCCTGGGATTTCTTCCTAGCCAATAAGATAGGCAACTTTTAAGTCTTATCTGACTCAGTCCCAGTCTGTCTTGTCCTAATGTCAGATGGCTATGTTTACTTATCAGTATTCGCTATTGTGTGCCAACACTAATACTTAGTTTATGAACTGTTTACTTTATTACTGTTGCTTTTTATTGCATATAGTCTTTGCTCAATATTATTTTTTGCCCTGTTCTTTTATTTCCATTGTTTATTACAAATTTTGTCAATTCTGTTTGTTGGGCACTTCTGCCATTGACAATTAACCATGGTCACTTACTCTACATCATTGGTTTCATGAAATTTTTAATCAAATTTTAGATGTTCATATAAAGGGTATTCCAGTATCTTGGACCGATTTTAAATGTGAATTAAGTGTGTGTGTGTGTGTATATATATATATATATATATATATATATATATTTAAATATATTTGCGATGGTACAAAAGCGTATCAAGGCATAAAAAAACATTTTTTTATTAACGGCCATGTTAGATTTAAAATAAAACACCAGTTAACCGGTTTCGTCCCCTCTCATCAGAACTGTTTAATGGGGAATAGAAATTATGAGGAAAATATTTGTTATGGGTGACATGAATGAAGGGCAGGAAAGAGAAAGATAAATACAAGTGTATAAAATTACACGTGTATAAAATTAAAGTAATACCACTCAAGATGCTAGAGACACAGCACAGCAAGCCCAAGCAAACAGTCTCTTTGTTTGCAAAGAGACGGTCACCTGGACCTGATGTACAAAGTCTCCTATGTACATATATATATATATATATATATAAAGATAAAGGGTATTCCAATAACTTGGACTGATTTTAAATATGAAGTAAATTTAAAATCAGTCCAAGTTATTAAAACATCCTTTATTTCAAAATACCAACAGTATCAGATCAAGAACCATTTGAATGAGTATTTAAACTAGAGTTTATTCTATTTACAATAATTACGAGCAATCGCCAAAGATCTCTAAAAATAAACAATGTCTGATAACTTAATGCAAATAGTAAAAAGATTCTATGTTTGTTCATTAATTAGTGAAAAATAATAATTAAATAGACAAAAGAGAGGCTTTATTTAATTCATAAAAATTAATTAAAAAAAAGATACTAAACCCTTGAAAGTATATACATAGTCAAAATTGTGTTCATACAACGGAGCGACTATTCTGTGTCGTTGGTGTTGTTAATATACTGACATGTCAAAAGTCATGGGATGACAGGATGCAAAGTTAATGGTAGATGGGGCCAATATACTTTGATGTCAAAGAAATTACCAGACCTTTCTCACTTTGGGAGTTAATGTAAACCCCAGCTAGGCCTCAAATGGCAAGATGACATGAATTATCAGTGTTCAAACAGACAGGATGCTAGGTACCAAATGGATAGAACATTCTATTTTGTGAAATTGAGGAGACGTTTGGTATTGTGTTGTATGGTGTCATGTAAGTACTAGGAAAACTTGATAGAAGACATTTGCCATTCTGTTGACAGTGCAGTGGCTGACCACATGTCTTTCATCATGATCAAAGACATCTGCAGTAGCAGAGAAGTGAAACTGGCTTAAATCAAATCCACATTCAATGCAGAAATTACCACATGTCTACCCAGCAGGTCAGTGGAAGTAGATAACACTTGTTAACATTATAGGAACATTATCCCTAACTTTGGAAGAACTCATTTTTATCAGATAGAAGACACACACGGACACAAGTCCACAAAATATTAATACACCAATAAAATCACACAAGACAAACACAATAATTTTTGGACAGGTTACATGCACAAAAATGCCTTATTCTGAGAGCTCATTTGTATGCTAGAAATGAATATATATTTAAAGTGGAACAACTACATTGAATCAATAGCTTCATCTGCTGTAGGGAAAGTAAGCTCACTGTCATGCCAAATGGATTTTCTTGTCAGATTCCATCATACATATATACAAATCTACAATTCATCCATGCATTGAGTACTGTTACCATATCTGGTCTGGTGCCCAGCTGTTCATCTCGAGGGTCTCAACAAAATCCAAAGAAAGATCAGAATGTAATCAACCTTTCTTGGCATCTCAATTCCAGTCCCTTTCTCACAAACATGATGTGGCTTCCCTCTGTCTTTTCTACAAATATTTTCATGGCTACTGTTTTATTGAGCTTTTTTCCCTGGTACCCGGACTACATAAATTTAAGTGTGCTACTAGATTGTCATCTAGGTCCCACCCTTTTACTGTTGCAATAGTTAAATATAACTGTCATTTCTACTACAGTTTCTTTTCTCGTACTTCCCTCCTGTGCAATTCCTTTCCATTTACTTGCTTCCCTAATAGCTAAAATCTTCAAAAAATTAAATGCAACATTAATTACCATCTTCTGATGTCTTGAACCCTGTCCTTTCCTCATTGCCCATATATAGAGTTTTTCTCTTACCTTCACTCTATGTAACCCCAGTTAAACCAATGGCACTCCCACCTTGCTTGGGGTGAAATGCTTAAAAAATATATATATATATATATATATATATATATATATATATATATATATATGAAGAAATATAGTCTTAAAGTGTGCTATATTTATGGGATAAAGTGCTCAATATCAGAGATAGAGCGTGTGTAAATATAAAAGTGAACATAGATGTCAACACTTAGAGGCAACAGTCTGTTTCATGCTAGATGTTATCGTCAGGCCTGACGATTGCATCTAGCATGAAACAGACTGTTGCCTCTAAGTGTTGACTTCTGTGTTCACTTTTATATATATATATATATATATATTGTGTGTAATTAGGCAGCATTTTTTCATTCATATATGTTTCATTAAATGGAGCCTTCAAATCTTTCATATATATATATTCATACATGTTTCATTAAATAATATAGACAAGTGTTGTCTATTTATTTTATGTAAATTCTTTTCATATCGTCTGATAAGCTTAATAACATTATCATTAAACGAAGAAAGAAAATCACAATATTGATACATATTTTTTAATCCAATCAATTTCTTTTCCGTATATTGCTTAATATATTGTACTCTAATTGTCATCTTTGATAATGGCTTATGTAAGCCGAAAGCTTAGATTGGATTAAAAAATATGTATCAATATTGTGATTTTCTTTCTTTGTTTAATGATAATGTTATTAAGCTTATCAGATGATATGAAAAGAATTTACATAAAATAAATAGACAAAACTTGTCTATATTATTTAATGAAACATGTATGAATATATATATATATATATATATATATATAAAAATGAAAGATTTGAAGGCTCCAGAAGAAACACACAGTATTCAACTCTCCCTGCCCACTGGGACAGTTACACCAACCAAATGTCTAGACACTCAACTTTCTCACTAAGAGAAAGCTTTCATTTTCATATGCTTTACTAGTCACTCTTAAGAATTACTTATTGTATTTTTTGTAATATCAGCCACAATATTTCTGTCCTACAAGAACTTTGTTCTATGTATCAGCAATACAGGTATTCATGAAATGCTATATTTGATTTAAATTCTGTCTTTCAATTATCTTTCTTAGCATGCATGTTTCATTTGTTGTTATTCTGCTATGATTTTTGCTAAATCCTGGGTAAATGAAAATTCCATGACATAATACTGGACACAGTGCCTCATCTGGGTCCTATGACTATGAACCTAAATTATTCACAGGGTACCATGCAGATTGGATGCATTTCTATGGTGTGCATATATAGCATGGCTTGGGGCTCTTAGTCTAACAATGACTAGTGACCACTACACTTTTCTGATTCATAACCATTTTCACCCATTCATGGATTCCATGTGACCCAAATGTTTCTTCTTTTATATGAGATGTCCCTTCATGACGTTGCAATCATGGCTCCCCACTCCCTAAAATTTTTAGCTCCTGACCGTATTTGTCTTTTTACTATCTCTCCCAGTTTGTGTTCTGCCATCCATTTATACAAGCTCCTTCAGTAGGTCACTCACTATTTCCATCTACCTTCAATGTATCCTGTGAGTGTCAAAAGTATACCCCAACAATGATGGGTGAATCTAGCAGAAAAATGCACCTCGTCTTCTATGTGTCATGTCTCTTCAAGTTGTTCTCAATTATGGCTTTTCACAATTTCCTGTTCTTTGTAGCTCTTAATAACTTGCATCTTTTTGCCATCTCTCCTCAAACCCTGCTCCACCATCCATTTGCTCAAGCATACAATATAGGTTGTGTGTTGCTTTCTTCTGGCCCTCTTACAATCAGAATTGGTTTGTGGTGACTTCAGGAGACTTTCAATAAATAGTATGCCCATCATGCTCATCTGGCATGACCACAATTGAACATTTATATGACATGCTGATCAGAAATAGTCACATATAAGATCCTGCATATACAAATAACAGAGACTTGTGGACAGTTGTCAAGATAGCATGGCTCAACACCTCTCTAGAGATATTCTGAACTGATAACATGCAGAGTTGCTACACCTCAACACCTCTCCAGAGATATTCCGAACTGATAACATGCAGAGTTGCTACACTTCGCTGACTTAGAGAGGAGTCCCCCACACAAAATATTCACTTATCTCATAACTTGGCATATTATCGTACAACATTCTTCAGCTTTTGTTAAGTGTATAATCTCTAATAGAAAAACAAACTCTTTCCAAAGTAATAATTTTTGGAAGAAATAGGGTTTTTCTTATTCATATAGATTTTGAAGGACAGATCTGCCAAAAAGTATTAAAAAGAGAATAAAATGACTTGAATTGTCTGAGCAAAATCTGAAATATTAATGACTCTTCTTGAAGTTGCAAACAGAAATCATATACATTTAAAAACAAAAAAGAATAATTGTCATATAGTTACGTTTTTAAAGTATGCACAATTGTTCTTTAGTTCTCACTATTGAATGTGCACATGTTTACAGTAATAACCAGTTTTTATTTTGTATCTATCATGCTTTTAAGTCTATAATAAATATATAAAGAGAACATTTAAAAATAATGTATTTTAAGTATTTAATATAAGGAAATACATGAATGCATAATGATAAAATAAATGATCTGCATTTTAGAAAGGGAGAGATAGATGAGGGGGTGCTGAAAAGTACACAGCTCAACCACAAAGTGATCCGAAAACATTCTGATGTTGGGCATTTGGTCATATTTTGTGAATTTGATCTGACTAAAAACTTTACAGCACCTCCTTGTATACATGATGAAAATATAGTTTTAAGGTATGCTGTATTAATGGATGAAAGTGCTCAGTGTCAAGGACTGTGTAAATAGAAATATGGACACTGCTGACAATGCCGAGTGGTCACAATTTGTTTTCTGCTTGAACACAACACCAATAGCCTCAAGATTGCATTCAATTAATAAATATCTTCTTTTATGTGCTGTGTCCCTTCAGGACGTAGGCGATCATAGCTCTCCACTTTCTCCTATCCCTTGAAATTCTCAATAATTTTTGTCCTTTTTGATACTTCTCCCAGAACCTGTTCTGTCATCCACTTGCTTAAGCCTGCTAGGTATATCATGCATTGCTTTCCCTTGTCCCTATTTCTATCTATTCACCCTGTGAGTATCAGATTTTCCAAGCCTTCCTTTTTCATCACATGTCCCAGAAATTTCAGCTGCCTCTTCCTGATTTTAAGTATAAGTTTCCTCTTTGTTTGCATCCTCTCCAAAACCTCATCATTGATCACATGTTCTGTCCATGATATTCTTAGCATCCTTCTGTGTAACCATACTTCTGCTGCCTTGAGTCTCTTCTTCATCTTTGAGGAGACTGTCCAACATTCACTGCCATACTGCTGCCAATTGTTTTGACCTCAATGTTCACTTTTATATGATTATATTTTAATTAAATTTCCAATGAACAGTTGCTGGCCACAACTAATAGTTTCATGTGTTTCTATGCAGTCATCAGGCAGTCATCCTGAAACTATTAGTTGTAGTCCACCACTGCCCACTGGAAATTTAATTTAAAAATATTAAGACTGCCAGTTAATAGGGCATTGAGATTTACTTCTCCAGTGTACTTCTGTAGCAGACTCTGTTAAGAGCTACTTACTATATATATATATATATATATATATATATATGAATAAAGACAAAATGAAAACTCATCTTAGCTGAAGTGTTTCATCTTCTGAGGGATTTTATCATGGGTAAATTTGTCAACTAACATAAGTTTTCCTTTTACCTTTATTCATTTTATCTTTTTATAGATATATTCTTATCTATGAATTTGATACACACACTATCTCTCTCTATATATATATAACTAGCAGCATGGCCCGGCGTTGCCCGGGCTTGATTCAAAAATCGTTTAAGTAGTTTCCTCTTACTTTTCAACGAATATGTGTAAACTGACTTACAGTACAAACGGTAGTTACGCTCACCAAGTGTTTCATGTGACAAAACTTACTGCCTCCGTTGAGATTGACTGGAAAGCCTCAAAGAGCCCTCTACCTCGGTTTTCTCCTCCCGCTTTCTCTTTGCCGCAGAGGCTCTTTTAAAACGCCTGCTAAGGTTGCCTCGCCATGGTATTTTGGCACACTTAGCAAAGCTGCTGGGCCGGTCATCGCCACGGTACTCAGAAGAGTGCAAATCAGAGGTTGAAGTAGACGCCAACCGCTTCTCCTCCAAGGAGGCACACTCAATGGAATCCTGCTCCGGTTTCCCCTTAGCCGGTGAGGCTTTTTTAGAACGCCTGCTAAGGTTGCCTCGCCTGGGTGTTTTTGCAGCCTTTGCAGAGCTGCCAGGTTGGTCATCGCCACGACATGCAGAAGAGTGCAAAGCAGAGGTTGAAGTAGACGCTATATGATCATCTGTAACCGTAGTTATTATGTGCTCCTCCGCAGTCGCCTGTTCTGAATGTGTAACATTAACGGTGTTAGGGGTCTTCAGTTGCCGATGTGCGGATGTTCGTCATGTAGGAGCCATTTGAAGGGTTGTAGAAATGCTGTGTAAGAATGTGAATAGAAGTTGATGCCGAAGCTGAAGCGGTGCAACCTCGTTGTATACGAAAATTAAAAATGCAGTGGAGCGGTATGGAAAAAGCTTCTCCTAGCTATGGGCCGTGCTTTCTGGCAGCATGAAAACGTCGCTGTAGAAAGAGGTTACGCAACCGAAGCGTTGAAGGTTAAAAAGTAGTGAAATACTGAAGTGTACTGGGCCGCGTAGTAAAGGCAGAAGAGAAGTAACTTGCGACAGCAGTTAACTGTCTAATAGCAAAACTGAACTACGAAAAGGTAGAAATATGTATGGAACGCTAAGATGGACTGGGCTGTGCAGTAAAGGCAGCACGCGGAGATAAAATGGGTAATGCAAACGTTTAAGCAAATAGGTAACTTGCGGTAGCAGGAAGCTGTCAATTAATCCAAGGACAGATGAGTTAATGGCGATCAAATCCAGACGTGAGTGTGGATGCAGCCGCGCTGAAGGTATTTAAAGGGAGCGTGACTTGTCATTGATTGGTGTAGCCTGGACAATGGCCATGACTTAGACCAATAAATGAGCTCACGCAAAATGGAAGATGCTAGCGCGCATTCACGTACGCGCGCATGATTTGGCAAGCGCAAGGCTTGTCCGCAAGCGGGGTCAAGCTGCCTGCTGCATATGCAGCTTGGCTCTAACGCACGTGATGCCGGCGATGAAAATGCAAGGAGCTGCAATGACGTGTTTGCTCGTTTGTTTTGTGCGACAATGAAAAGCCGCTAACCATTTGCCGGCATTAGCTTTGACATGGATTGGGAGGAAGCCCTGCTGTTTTAGCGCAAAAACTCCTCGTCAGGTCTGGGATGCGGCATGGGCTAGGGGAAAAGGTTTAAAGAATTGGAAAATGGACTGCTGAGGGCGGAACCATTTTCACTCAGCACGTATATGGGTTTTTTTCAGTAAAGACGCGAATAAAGGAAGTGCTTATTTTGGTAAGATGCGACGATTAAAGCAAAAGTGTTGACAAAGTTGAATATGTCATTTGTGGCTCAAAGTCAGACCTGGTAGCAGGGATAAAAAAGCCGAATTTCAATGGCCCTGCACTCATTCCAGAATTTGAGGTCAAATGTTTTCTTCCACTCCACTGCACACACTGACCTGTTTCTTCCCGCGCATAGCGTGACCTTAAATTAATCTTCATTTAGGAAATACCCAACCGGAAAAACATTTTTAAGGGTTGACCGATTGTCGATTTGCACTCTGTTAGGCGGGTGCTCAGAGTTGAAACTTCACATCGTAACTCACAATGGCCTCCTCATAACTCCGGTCGGTTTTCGCTAAAAACCGACATGCGGTCCAGCCGCAATCTGGGCGTATCGGTTTTTGGGTTTTATCGATTTTCCGTGCTGTTTAGTGGTCTGTGGTCATGAAACTTCTGGACAACAGTTCTAATGGTAGACTCTAAGAGGGTGTCAAATTTGGTTGAAATGCAATCATTCGTTCTGTAAGCAGATTTTTTCGATTAGCGATTTTTTCGGAACTTGAGTCTGAACTCAAAAATCGGGCTCCGTCATGTCCTTACGGCAGCCATTTGCAAACTTGTGGTGAAAACCGCATCGAAATTGGGTGAGAAATGCGGTCTGGGCGAGGTAACAATGCCCGCGACAGACACACAAACAGACAACATGAGAAATACAGATAGTAGATTATGTACAAAGTTATTTCTGTCACAAGACCACAAACATTGACACTTGTGAGTTCTGAACTCATTCCCCAGTTATGGTAGTGATTTCTTGATGATAGGGTTCTCTACCGTTCTCTCATATATATGTAATGGGTGGCAGTACATCATTGCCTGTAGTCTAACAGTTATTAACTGAATTTTTATTTGAAATTTTTACTCAAATATTCAATCTACAGGATTAATATTCAACCCCAAAATTAAGTGCATTAACAAAGAAGGATATTATACTGAAAGATAAATTTGTTGGTTAAAAAAAATGCATTTTTAAACATAAGGCTATAGAGTTTTATGATTATTATTATTAGGACATGAAAACTGAAATCAGATTGTCATGAAAATTTTTTCCTAAATTTTTATAGTCCTCTGTCTCTGAAAAAATATTTTTACTCATGTGATTAAAAATATCATGGAAAGAATATTTTTCAAATTTTTGTTTTTATTACAAACATTATGGTTTCTTTGAAGTTCTAAAAAGATCAAATGATGAGATTTGTGAAATCAATCACTTCATTGTCTGCTGAAACCATACTTGGTCATGGCTTAATGGTTAAGGAGCAGGACAAGTTTGAAGACAACCACTTGTGTAAACACAATGAAGCACTTTTCATTTATTCTGAAGAATAAGGCATGAGACTTGTAAATATTTTTGCTTTTCCATTTTACTATCCAAGGAGATTTGTAGTCATAAGATCCAAAATAATTTCCAAATCCAAAGCATTCTCACTCCTGTTGGAGGAACCCCTCCCTGACTGACCATGTCTTCAGGAGTGAAGCTGTACTCATCATACTTAGCCAATTGTGGATTGGTGAGGCTATTTAAACCATAGCTGGGATGGATGGTTTTGAATTCAGAGTTGTCTTTCTCCTAGATCAGTTGCCATCCATCTATAGGACTCAGTTATCCTGCTATTTAGCCATAGCTAGAAGAAGAATAGATGGATTCATAACTTTCCAAAGGTTAGTGAATGGAACAAACTTAACTCTGATTTCTCAGTTGGAGCCACTGTCCATTACTCCTCAGTGCCTGTACCAAATAATTTATACATAATACAAAAAGAACTCTTACAAGTTAAAAATTTAGTCACATAATCTTTTTTTTGTGCATGTCCCTTTTAGATGTGTGAAATCATAGTTCTTCCCAAACTTATTATCCTTTGTAGCTTTCAACAATATCTGTCTATCTCTCCCAGACCACATTCTACACAGACATGTTAGGTAAGTTATTCAATGCTTCTCTCTGCCTGTCTTGACTCCAGCATGACCTGTATGAATCAAATTTTCAAAGCCCTCTTTCCTCATTATTGTTAACAGAAATTTAAACTATTTCTGATCCTAAGCACAAATATCATTTTCATTCTCATTTTTCTTCTCATTTCTCACATGTTTCATCCATGGTATAGTCAGCATCCTTCTGCAGAACAACATTTCTGTTGTCTCATGTCTTTTCATCTTTTATTTTTAAAAAAATCATTTTATCCTAAGCAAGATGATAAAACCAGTAAGATGTAAGGGTGGCTGAGAGTAAAAGAAAGTAAGAAAACATTGAGGACAGAGAGGATATTGAAAGATCAGGATTCAAGAAGACAGATGTTGATTGCCATTGCACTAACACTTTTGACCATCATAGTTGACAAGAAAGCAAGAAGCCAAAAGAGAGCTCCACAATTAAGAAGTGTGAGAGAAGAAACCATTAGCCTGCAACTTATGCTTAGCGATTTCAGGAGTGAAAGAATGAAACCTAGCTGCCAAACTAGTTTGTGCTTAACTTTGTGATTTCAAGGTACCAAAGTGGAAGACACATCAAAACAATTCCATTAAAATATTTATAGCCAAGGCACAAGAAAACTAGCTTATAGCAGTGTGAAAGTGACTGAAGCCAACATGCCAGGTTAGGACTGATGACATTGCAGATCCTTTTTCAGATTCTATCAAGAATCTCTAGATAAGAAGCATCAGACAAGACGTGGCAGCAATATACAATGCATGATCTTTGAGGAAACTGTCCTGTATTTACTTCTATATCAGAGAATTGATATTACATGCCACAATTCTTCAGGACATGTGAGATCATAGCTGCCTACAAATTTCTTTGCTTTATTATCTGTGAATTGCCATGCTTTCTGTGTAAAGACTGCAGTGTGCCTTCCTGTTACTGTCTACATGATTTTGGAATTTAGAGTTTTCCTTCTCTTAGACTAGTTGCCACTAATGGCAAAAGAGCCCAGTGCATCTTGCTTTTTAATTCATAGCTGCAGGGAGAAGAGACATTCATACCTTTCTTAAAGACATTAATACAAAAATGAATACAAAAAACTATGTGGAACACTACATTTTTCAGACTATTGTCCTCATCTTTGTTGACATATTTATCACAACGTTTTGGACGTTGTACGCTCCGGCCTTCTTCAGGTGGTTGGATTGTTGAACTGAACCCTTTATTTTGTAGACTGTTCTAGTTCCATGTGCCATGTCTAATAGATGTAAGTTATCAGTTATCTCCTATTAATTCACCTCTCCAAGTTCTCCAATGCCTTAACCATATATTGTTCTCACAACTCTTTGGGTCCTGTCACTGGATCTAACCAACACCTTTATACACTGTGCTATGTGTCCTTAAGAGTTTTGAGTTCAATACCTGGTTAAGGTAGTGGAAAACTTGAAGAGGTGAATTAATATGAATTGAAGAGGAGATCTACCCCAGCGAGTGAAATAAAATGTTCAGTTTGACGTTTCAACCACCTGAAGAAGGCTGGAGTATACAACAGTCAAAATGTTGTGATAAATATGTCAACAAAGATGAGGACAATAGTCTGAATAATGTAAATAGTGTACATAATACCTCATCTCAGAAATATAGACAGAAACTAAATGGAAATTTAAATCTGCTGATAGCCGTTACACTGCCACATATTCAATTTAGTCTTCTTAATAAGAAAATAAACTGGGAGGAATCCTTGACCCATTTGCATTCTTCTCTGTTTGCCAGAGTTGCAAACTAGATATTTTAGTGATAATTAATAATAAAAATTAAGCTTAGTGATAATTAGCAATTAATTATAATATAAATTCTGCAAAAGGGATGTTACTTGACATCAAGTTCAGGCCACCAAAAGTGGCATTTAATTAAGTTTTAATGAAAAATAAAAATTATTTTCTCTTGACATTCAGATGAAGTCAATAGAAACGTTTTAACAGATGATCCTCTTTCTTTTCCTTTTTCATTCTTTTTCACTCTTTGTTGTGGTAATTGTCTAGAGAAAGGAAAGATAATATTATTGCAGTGACTTCTCTAGCTGGGTATTAGATTCCACTATCAAAACTGTTGAGATAAGTGTTGGGTCTTGCCAGACCCCACATTACAACACTCTTTTTTCCCATTTTAGTGTTATACTTGCTTGATTTTTCTCTCTTCTTTATTCTGGCTTTACATTCTTCATTTAGCATCTATCACTTATTTTACTTCATGGATGACTTGCAGTGAGGGTAATGGTTAGCAAAGCTATTCTTATTAACCGTTACTAATGAGTACTTAATTTGGTCCTCACTGGTTGCTTCATGCAAAAAAGAATTGATATTAAATAACCAAACATGCACCGATTTGTTCTAAAATCAACTGAACATTTAGCTAGACAATTTTTATCACCAGAATCTATCTTACATATTTATAAGACCACCATTTGTCCTTGCTTTGAATATATACTTTGCTATATATTTAGAGATTCTTGATAAAATCCAAAGTAGAATCTGAAATGTTATTAGTCCTGACCTGGCATCTCAACTTCAATCCATTTCTCACTGCCATAATGTAGCTTCCCTGTGCCTTTTCTACAAATACTTTCATGGTAATTGTTTTGATGGACTTTCCTCTTTACATAAACTTTATGAATTTAAGAGCAGTACCAGATTAGCAGCATGGTCTCATCATTTTAAAGTTGAAATGATTAGTTGTAACCGTAAGTTTGCAAAAAACAACTGGTGAGGAGTAATGGTTAATGAGTCAGGTTGACCATTATTATTGAGTAATGAGTTTGATAGTCACTGGTTACCACTTATGAAATCCAACATTAAATAATGCATTCTTTTCACCTCTATTCCTGTCATAACCGTAAGTTTCATGCTAACAGTTCCTCCTATTGCACTTCTCACTTGTGGAACTCTCTTCAGGGTTCTTGCCTCCCTGTTAACTTTGATCTTCAAAAATTTAAATGCAATGGTCACCTTCTGTCTTGTTATTTTATTGTCTTCTCTCTTTAATAGTATATTTTTCTCATATTCTTTAACACTCAGTAACCTCTTTGTATTTTAGTGGCTTTATTACTTTGCATGATGGAATGATTAAAAAATTAAAAAAGTTGTCTATCAGTATAATGACCCTTTGGCAGATTAAGCTAAACTCAAATTATCCAAGAGATTACAGCAACTTCAGTGTGGGTAATGGTTAGCAAGGCTAGTCTGGTTGACCACTGCAACTAAGTAATGAGTTTGATCCTCACTAGGTTCCCCATGCCAAAAAGCGTTGACATGTTGCAAAAAACAACTGGTGAGGAGTAATGGTTAATAAGTCAGGTTGACCATTATTATTGAGTAATGAGTTTGATCCTCACTAGGTGCCCCATGCCAAAAAGCGTTGACATGTTGCCAAAGACAACTGGTGAGGAGTAATGGTTAATGAGTCAGGTTGACCATTATTATTGAGTAATGAGTTTGATAGTCACACATATGAAATCCAACATTAAATAATGCATTCTTTTCACCTCTGTTCCCTTCATTCTTTCAAACTACTTCTCTTGCAATTTTTTAAAAAGTTTCCTTGCTTCCATCAATTTTTATTTTTATTTTATTCTCTATATTTTTTACTCTTTTCATTCCTTGTTTGCTTTCTTCCCTGCTTCATTCTGTTAACTCTTGTTTTTTTTTTCCTATTCTTTTTCATTTATTCTTCCTTTTGGAAATTCTTTATTTTTTTCCTTATCCTCTGAGTTATAACAATATTTACTGTTCGCAATTCAATAATTTTAATAAGTTTGCTTGCACCCTTAGAGAAACAAGTATAAACTTGGGCTCTGTGGTTCTTCATTTAGAATTCATTAATACAAAGCTATACAATCACTTCACTTAAAGACAAACAAGCAAGCAAAATATCAACAGTCACCTTAATATCACTTTTATAAATTTTGTGTACAGAAACAAAAGGAGAATTCCCTTCAGTAATAAACAAGTCTAAAACTTTTAATGGAAGTGGAAAAATTGTAGACAGAAACAATGAAGAGACCAAGTACTGCAAATGAAAGGAATGGCTTTAAAGATAGGTTTTAAAACGAAGTGGAATTGAAAATACCAAGGCAGAGAGATTACCAAGTTAGGTTATTTATACCATATAGTTATTGCAGATTTTATAAATACCATGTTTGCTGACCTATTGGATGAGGATTTAAAAAAAAATACTAAAAAACTACCCTGCGTCCAATACAGCAGTATCATGTATGAGAAGGGACATGAAAAACATGAAAGAAGTGGGGTTAACCAGGAATCAGGGCATGTATAGAGCTTAGCTCTGAAACTAGGACTCCTGGAAGTAAACAAACTGATATCAATAAGAAATATGCCTGAAAAATTCACCCAGAAAAAAAAATTAGGATATTTATGGAATTACTCAATATTTTGCTGCTTGTCTTATAGAAATACCAGATTTTAGCAGAAATATTTGTTTTGACTGGTACATTGCTGCTTGCTTTGTGTGTGTTTTTGTTGATATACAGCTATTGGAATTTGCTTTTCTGCTTATATGATAAGGACTTCATTTACCAAAACGTACCGTATTTCTGTTTGTTTGTCTATTATCATATATACCAGTGTTCACTGATACCAGTAGGTTTCTTTGTAGCTATTATGAATTTACAGTATGTGCAGATGTTGCTTCCTGAAAAAAAAAACTAAAACAATTTTCAATAAATGCATGATGAAATGTACTAAAATTCTTCTTTTCCAAAACAAATGACCTAGTAATTAAACCTTACCTCACTTCTATTAAAAAAAGTATCAGTAGCATAACTTGTGCTAATAATGTAAGTGTTTCTTAATGGAATGTCACATAAAGGTAAGGTTATCATTTTTATATTTTTGTGGCTGTGATGCATGCATATTTTCCTAAATATTCCATGCTAAAATTTGGGTGTGTCCAATGTGTGGGTGCATCCAATAGGCCTGCAAATATGGTAACTTGAAAATCAGCATTCAAATTTCAAGCTTTTCCCTGGGCTTAAATACTAATTGCAGTTTCTGAAGGTAGGCATGAAGCTATCTCAACTATTAAGCACATTAGACAGTGTATAAATAGGTGGGTGTATAGTCTCTAGATTTATCGAGTGATATATAAATACATAAAATATTTCTATGGATTTATATATCACTTTTATTTATATATTATTTTATATAAGATATATTAAATAACTATAATAATTCAATTTGATGTAGTGAAGGAAAGAGAGAAGAAAGGACTAAACATCAACTTTAAGAAGACAGAATGTATGATTGTCAGCAAAAAGAACTGAACATGCAAATTACAAATTGGAGATGCTAAAATCACGCAAAAAATATTTAAATATCTAGGAAAATGTGACATTGAAATGTGAAAGCACATTGGGATATTTAAAGATGTTTTCTAAAAACTATGCAAAGTATTAAGAAACAGGAAAATTCCATCAGAAACAAAGAAAAGAGTGCTTAACAGTTATTTTTTATTAGTTCTGTATGAGTTCAGAGTTGATCTTCTCCTAGTCTGGTTACCAAACAAAGCTAAAGTGTCCAGTAGCCTTGCTATTAACCACTAGCTAGGAGAAGGAGAGATAAATTCATATCTTTCAAAGAGTATTTGTGCAAAAGAGAACAGTCTAGGCTGGGATTTGAATAGGTCACACCAATCTCACTTTCCACACTGATAACCATTGAACTACACATGTATGTTGAGATAAGATTGAACTAAACTAATAGATACAAACAAGTATTAACAGAGATTAATTATTACCTGTTCAGAAATGTGGTTCTACAGAAAGGTGTTGAGGATACCATAGTCCGAACATATGAGCAAAACAAACTTTTGGAGAGAATGAGAAAAAAAAGGAAAATTATAATTAACATCAGGAAGAGGCAGTTGAGGTTTCTGATGCACATAAGGAGGGCTTGGAAAACAGGATACTCACAGGGTGAATAGAGGGAAAGGGGGACAAGGGAAAGCAACATGTGACATACCCAGCAGGCTCAAGCAAGTGGATGACAGAACAGGGTCTGGGAGGAGTAGCAAAAGGACAAGACTTATTGAGAACTACAAGAGATAGGAGGAAGTGGAGAGCCATGATCGCCTACATCCTCAAGAGACATGGCACATTAAAAAAGAAGATACTTATTACTTGAATGCAGATTGAAGAAAAGAGGAACAGAGGAAAGTAGTGTGTAAAATACTTGATGAGCTTGAGCAAATGGATGGCGGAACAGGGTTTGGGAGAAATAACAAAAAGGGAAAAGTTATTAAGAGCTACAAGGGACAGGAAGATGTGGAGAGACATGATAGCTTATGTCCTGAAGGGATGCGGCACAGAAAAGAAAATTGGCAATTCCGGATGGATAGAGAGATATAAACACACTGAGTTATATACAGAGAGACATGGAAGTAGAAATGAGAAAGGTAAATCGTGACTAAAAGATTAAGATTGACAGGGCGAATTGAATATAAGCAGAGTAAATTTAATATGCACCTACACAAAGTAAACAGATAAATAGATCTCTATACTGCATAAGTTATGAGGAATTTTATAATGAAATGGTTGACCTGATTGCAAAGAGGGTAAAGCAATAATTCCAACGTACCAAGAATTGGAATGTAAACGCCAAGTAATTCTGACTTCAAACATTGGTTTTCATGAACTTGGACATAAACAACAGCCAACAAAGGTAAACTGGGAACTTTTGTATCTGTTGGAATATACTAGATTTAGTTAAGATCTGGCACAAAGTTGAAAGACATACAACCTTTTATTTCTTTAGAAGATTGTTAAGTATCAACCTCAAGGAAATTGCTAGCCACTTAGAAGTATTAGCTGTGATATGATTCAAATATATATATATATATATATATATATATATATATATTTAAAGACATTTTTATATTTAACATTCTTTTTATAGATACAAGTATTAAAGTAAATGCTCTGTTTATAATAAACAGTACTAAATAACATTTACCGGCCTGAATGTCCGAGAGATTTTCATGGAAAATATTCGTCCTCTGACAGGATTCAAACCTGTATCCTATACGGAAATGTCATATAACCTGACATGCTTTAACTGATTCAGCCACTAAGGATCATTTGGTTGGCAAGGTCGAATTTACTGCTTATAAACTTCAATCTTCACGTACATTCATCACTGCTCATGGCGTATCAAATGTAGACAAATGACATCACACATTATGAAATGGACAAAGTCCAACAATTATTTAAAGACATTTTTATATTTAACATTCTTTTTATAGATACAATATATAAACTTAAATAATTGTCGCTTCTGAGGATCTTCTCATATTCATGGACAAGCTTCTTTGTATCCTTTTTGTTTTTTTAAACACATATGGACATTTCAAAAGTTAGTTGCCTCTTCTGATGTTTACATCATTAAATTTAAATCATACAGTACATAACCTTAGCATTTCCCACTTCACAGTTAAAAAATATAACTTTCAGATGAACACAACAATTTTTTCATAGGAAATAAAACAACATCCTCATGATAACATTGTGCTAATGTTGAAAGTACTTGGAATAAATGAATATGTATCAACGTGGTAATTTTCTCTCTTCCTTTAATAAAGATACTAAGAAGCTTGTCCATGAAGATGAGAGGATCCTATTGAAAATAAGTAGACATAACTTGTCTAAATTATTCAATGAGACATGTCTTATATATATATATATATATATATATATATATATATATGCTTTCAAACATGTTTCATTGAATAATATACATTATTTTTATTTTTATAATAGAGGTGATCTAGTTCTCTAATCAGTTTCTTGATGTTAAGATGAAATCCATCAAGGAAGGCACCATAGTTTTTTCCTTCCCAAATACTTTTTATCTTCTCCGAGGTAATAAGTATTAATATATACCCCATTAATCATAGTAATAAAATAAAACTAATTATACAGGGTGCGATGGATAAATAATGATAACTCATTTGAACTCACAGATAATACACTGCCCCAATTGACCTGAACAAAAAAAAAATCAAATTATCTACTACAAAAAATTTAAAATAGCTAAATTATCCTCACGAATAAGAATGCATCAACAAAATCAAAATTGAAAAAAATAAAATCATCCTTGATAATGGCTAAAAGTATAGCTGAAAGCACTCTGAATTATAGAACATTTGGACAGTTTCTACACACTCTGAGTCCAAAAAAGAAAACACTTGTTTAAACACAAGAAAAAATAAATAAAAAGTTTAATCCTAGTACCTTGTCTGTCGTCTTTAATGAAATATGTACGTATATATATATATATATATGAAATTTCAAATTTAAATACAGTTTTATCGTATTATTGGAATACTATGATGGGTTCTTAATAACATTACACGAGTGAGAATTACATGGTGCTTCTTATCTTCTCTTTAAATCAACTTAGAGAATATTTTTGCCTTCCATCAGCATGGCTGATGCTAACCTCCAGGAGAATGACATTGCACCTTGATTAGTTCACTATATCCTGCTACACAATTTATCTCCCCAGAATCTATCTTACACCTTAATAAGTCTACAATTTATCTATGACTTGAATATTGCTGCTACATCTGAACAGGTGCGTCTGATATGTATCTAACGATTCTTGACAAAATCCAAAGAAGAATCTGCAATGTCATCAGTCCTGACCTGACATAACTGCTTCAGTCACTTTCTGACTGCAATAACATAGCTTCCTAGTGCTTTTTTCATAAATATTTTCATGGTAATTGTTCTGATGTCCTTTCGTCTTTTACACTTCAACTTCACGAATTTAAGCACAGTAATAGATTGTCCGCTTGATCTTATCATTTTGCTGTTGAAATTGCTAATCAACTTTGTTCTTCAAAAATGTAATTTTAATCATCATATTTCTGTCTCCTTAGTTCCTGTCCTTTTATTATCTTCGCTTCTTAATAATTTTCCTAGATTCTTTCACACTCATTAACCCAAAAACTAAAATTCTAAAATTGCATTTTAGTAGTTTTAGTAGGAAATGATTAAAAAGAAGTTCCTTGGATGGAGCATTGTCAGTTATTATTAAGTTTTCATATGTATTTCTTTCATCTTAAGTTCAGTTGCTTTTTATTAAAATGTTCAGACTGTCATTCTGTAATCAGCATTGGGGAAAAAAAATCAAGTAATATTGTTTATGTAATTTTCTTAATTCTGTCCTCAAAACCAATAAAAAAAAAAAACAAAAAATGTAAATATTAGGTATTCTTTTTTGTAATTATAAAAAAGAGGTGATCTTGGCCTTGCAGGAATATTGTTATTATCATAAATAAAAATAAAATATGAAATAATAACAATAATGAAAATTATAAATAAAATAAACTTTAAACCTCATTTACAATAAATTAAATAAACAAAAAAAAAATAAAATCCCCCCCTACCCCGCAAGCATGCAACAGGGACTGTTCCTGCTTAAAGAACAGACATCCTGCCAAAAGACGTAAGATTCAATCTCTTTATCCAAGAACTGTTGGGATGACAACATGTGTGTAACTTCCCTCTGTGATAGGACTTGTGATATTATGGAGTGACTTACTCCCTTTTATAACATGAACATTATCACATTTGCAATGTAAGGCATACACACACACCAATGCACACAGATACATAAATAAAATTGTATGAAATTACCATACAGTTTGTCATGCCTTCTCTGTATTTTGTACATCTATTTTTCGTTTTTATATTTGTGAAAACAAGCCCAAATTTATGACTCCTATGGTGTGAGTGAATACCTCCACAGCTTAAATTCTTACTGAAGCAGTTAGTGATTACTTTGGACTAATGCTTGTGGGAAAGGTATAAATCCACCTCTACTAATAAGTCAGAGATTACATTTTGATGATACATTGTTACTCAGGATAATCTGTCACATATTAAAGAGGGGACAGGCACCACTATTTAATACACTCTCATTACCTTAAAATCTCATAAAGGACTCAGCAAGATGTTCCATTGATGTAAATCTGTTTCTAAAATTTCAATTATATATTTAAAATCACATATCACTAGTCCTGTACACAAGTGTATGGATGGAAGATCTACTGCATCCATAGTAGCATCAGTGTGTTTCAAGGCAATATAGCCTCACAGAACTCATCCCTCTTTTGAATTTAGTGTTTTCCTTCTCCTAGACTGGTTGGTACTTCAAGGAAAGAGCACAGTCAGCCCTATTATCTAACTCAGAGTTGGGGGAAGAAATGATATTTTTGTGAAAGCCGAGATAACAAACTCAGTTGGAAGTGCTCCTGATTTAGTATTAGACTACCCCTACCTATATATATGGCCGTGTTAAAAATAATAAAAAAATGAAAGAAATGGTTAAATCTATAACCTCATTTTATTCAAAATATATAACACATAAATTAATCTCAAACTAAAATAAATTATATACTAATCTGCATAAAGAAATAAAAAACCCAAAATATCATCACTTACTTTGATTTATTAAACCTTGAATTGTGTCACTTTGTGTCCTCCATAGCTTGCTTGACTTTTCAGCTAACTTAATGAATATTTTGGTGTGTTCCTAAACTTATAAACTTTGGGAAACCAATAACATTTTTGCTCTTGTATATAAATACTTATTACAAAATATAATCCTTACATTTGCATTGTTTTTTTTTCCATTTGTCTATATATATATATATATATATATATATATACTCAACTCTCCTGTTGAATTCGACGTATGAGGGTCAAGCAGATCAGTTCCTAGGAAACCGACAGCCTGACAACAGCACATGAGAATTGCTTATAGTGGTGAAAGTTTTGTGCAGGACCATCCACACTTTTTGAAGGGTCGAATACATAGACTTGGTGCACTATGTGCCACAGGGTCCCCAAACGACTATCCGCAGGTTTTGAATTCAGAGTTGTCCATCTCCTAGACCAGTTTCCATCCAAGTCTGTCCTGTTATTTACCCATAGCTGGAGGGAGAAGAAGAGGATTCACACCTTTCCCAAGGGTATTAACATGTAAGTGAATGTACTGGATTCGACTGGAATTTGAACTCAGCTCTCAGATTCCTCAATCCAAGCCGCTATCCATTACTCCATCATGCCTCCTTTTATTTATATATATATATATATGTATATATATATATATATATATATATATATATATGTATATATATATATATATGTATATATATATATATATGTATATATATATATATATGTATATATATATATATATATGTATATATATATGTATATATATATATATATATATATATATATATATATGTATATATATATATATATGTATATATATATATATATATATGTATATATATATATATATATATATATATATATATATATATATATATATATGTATATATATATATATATGTATATATATATATATATATATATATGTATATATATATATATATGTATATATATATATATATGTATATATATATATATATATGTATATATATATATATGTATATATATATATATATGTATATATATATATGTATATATATATATATATATATATGTATATATATATATGTATATATATGTATATATATATATGTATATATATATATATGTGTATATATATATATGTATATATATATATGTATATATATATATATGTATATATATATATGTATATATATATATATATATGTATGTATATATATATATATATATGTATATATATATATGTATATATATATATATATATATATATATATATATATATATATGTATATATATATATATATATATATATATATATATATATGTATATATATATATATATATATATGTATATGTATATATATATATATATATATGTATATATATATATATATATATATATATATATATATATATATATATATGAGCTGGAATTTGTGAAATTTCACAAATTCCATCTGATATACTTTTTGTGATATTTCATATCAGTTATTTTATGATATATAAAGTTCATTGGTGTACATTCACATGGATGTATAATTAGAACATTCGCTTTCCAACCCTGAAATCTGGGTTTGAATCTCACCCTTGTTGATATGTCAAGAAGGTGACTTTTTGATATTATGGACCTTGTGAGTTGACCCCCGTGCATGAAACCTTGTGAAAGTGCCTGAAAGTTATACCACAGGTTGATCCAAACCTTTGTTGATGCTTGTCTTGTCACAAGTCATCATGACTAAGATCTGTCTAGTAGTATTTTAGTATAATTTATAACTCTTTGTGTGTTGAACAAGCACAAATGTGCCTGAGGAAGCATCTGCAATAGGGATTGTCTAGCTGCCCTAGAAAATGGACATCCTCAGATAGATATTAAATCTCTATTTTCTTGTTGAGTATGATTCTTTCCTTTCAGGACAGTTTAATTTTAAACTCCTAACATCTTTTTAAAATGTTATCAACTTTAAAATATTGGGGTCTTGAAAGTTTTCTTATATCCAGTGCTAATCTAAATCATTGAGATACTCAACACTACCCTTTTAAAAGTATGCTGTTAGTGTCTCTTAAAGACTTTAACTTGATTATCTCTACTAAAATCTGTAGCAAGAAGTGAAAGATGAAATCTTCACAACAGAAGAAATATAAATAGTCAGTGTAGTCAAATGTGAACAAGTTAAACTGATTATGTTCTCTAAATTTTTTTTTCAGTCTTGCAAATAAACCAAAAATTGTGTAAAATGAAACCTTTGTTAGCCTTCATGTCTTCCATATATATTTTTCCTTTATTTTTTTTTTCATTTCAGGGTGAGCTGCATTTCAGGTTTCAAAACAAAATCTCTTAACTGTGCAACATATTTTGTCTTTGAAAATTACCAAAAACATAAAAGTTAAAACAGATTACAATGTATCAAAGATTGGCTGAGAGATTTCTCGAATGGAGATAACTGATGTGAAAATCTTTTTAACAAGCAGTTCTTATTTGTTGCAAGATAGAGATCGAAATGTAGCGACCATCAGGAGAGTATTTTCATTTTTATAGTTGATTTTACGCTTCACTTTCTTTGGCAACAGCAAAACAATATTATACAACTTCGACAATATTTGTAACATTTTATTATTGAAGAACTCTGAAGAAAGGAAATTGTAGTTGCATGTATATGACCCCACACTCACACAGTATAGTACCCATAAAGAATGAAGGGGTTACTTTTATATAGATAAATTATATTAATATATATCTTATGATTACATTTCATGTTGTCTCTCAGAAATTCCCCAGTAGGGACCCCAATGCTGTATAAACAGACTGAATCAATAACAGACAATTTTCTTCAGCTTTATTTTTACTTGCTTTATTTCAGGATTGACAGAGAAGATT
The DNA here is from genome assembly GCA_964036315.1 of Acanthosepion esculentum. Taxonomy (NCBI): domain Eukaryota; kingdom Metazoa; phylum Mollusca; class Cephalopoda; order Sepiida; family Sepiidae; genus Acanthosepion; species Acanthosepion esculentum. The sequence goes on along the minus strand of OZ038477.1, from coordinate 108,591,308 downwards.
TCATTTCTTGGAAATAAAAACAGGGAGAAGGAGAGTGGCAAAAAGAAGGGATGTCAACAGTTCAGCTAGCTATCCATTTTCTCTTTCCTGAAACCCTGGCAGCTGAAAGAATCTGGAAAAGGAAGGCTTGAACAAACACCAGTATTCTTGATTTCTCTACTGTGGTGACCATATTGCTATTTTTTTTTGCATATTTTTGATCATAACAAAGTTTAGACAAAGATAATCATTCCATCAATGCCAGGATTCCATGCCTACATAGTTCAAAACAGTTACTTTGTGAACGAAAAATCACAAGAGGAGATTTCCTTGATCCCTCCAATCTTAACCTTTTCAAGTCCAGAATCAACAATTATATATACCACATCCCCTCATTATCTGCATTAATCTCTTCCTCTTACGTCCATACTTCCTTACTCAGTAACCCTCTAACTTGAATGGCTCTTGGGCCTTATATTGGGTGAATTTTTATTTAAAAAAAAACATATCCATTCAGTTTGGGTTGTAAAACTTTTGACCAGTATAAAATTTGGAATTACATTTACTGCAATTATTATTTTCCATTTTCGTCTAGCTTATGCAGTCTTCCCCCTGAAGTATGATGATAAACTACATCCGGCAGCAAAGCTTCCTATCAGTTTGTTTTGAGGAGCATGGAACCAGCTCTTAATTGCTGTTTTCCCAGGTCCACCTGTCAGGGGGCTCAGCTATGGCAAATAGTGAACCTCCAAACTGGGGTCAAAATATGAATATTTAAAAATGCAGTAGGAATATTACCAGCAATATATTTTCATAGTAAAAAAAGGAAATAAAAAATTGCCAACAATACATTGTTGGAAAAAATAAGTTAGCAAAGCCCCCAAGAAAATAAAATTTTAACAATAAATGACGCATAAGTTGATATGATGTTAAACAAACCAATGCATTCTGTAACATTAGTATAATTGTAATTATTGCAATGCACAGTAGATCTAAGTTTAGCTGCTGGGATGGAGAAATCGGACAGCAGAGTTTGTTACATTATCTTATGTGCAAATAGCCTTGGGAAAGCTACAAATTCATCTCATTTACCCAGTGCTATGGGGAATAGTAGCACAGACAGGGCCCTATAAACTTGACAGGTAACCAGACTTCTGCAGAAGAAATCCTCTACATATCTTCAAAAAGGCTGAGAGTGTTTGCCCGTCAAAGCTATTGGCTTCATGATACAAAGTAAAACAGGAGCAAATTCATTCCAACCTTTATAACTGAAAATGGTTGATGGAATAACCTATGGATTAGCATACCTGCCTTTGAATTCATTTCAAATCAGTGTTAATGATCAAGAGGTGAGCAAGAAAATTGACTGGAGGAAGAAAATATTTAGACGAGTAGTTTTGTGAATTTATAACAGTTTTTCTTTATGTTTTGCAACATGCCTGGAAGGAGGAAAACTGAATTCAAAGAAGCCTGGGCTCAGCTCAGTCAAGCAATTTTGCCCAATTTTCACCATTACTGCTATGGCTGCAGTACATGTGGTGTCCCTATGACTCTAATGGGTTATGGAACTCATGATACAGTCTGTAGCAATAGCATTAATTTATTTATTGCAGTAATTTATTGAGGACAATAAATATATATAAGTATGAGCCTGATCTTTATAAACTTTCAGTCATACTATTAAATTACTCTGGCTACATCTAACTACTGCTGAATAATACTACTTTATAAAAACATCATTAGTCCACATTAAAAATGTTATTGCATTTTATTTTTCTTTATGTGGGGAATACCATGAACAGAGTATTTGAGTAACAGGGGAGTTTCATGGAAAATGGAAGCAGGGATGGACACTTATACTTAAAATCAGAAAGAGATGGTTGTCATTTCTGGGACACATAATGAGGGCTTAGAGAATACTTATGGGACATACTGAAAGCAAGATGAATAGATGAACAGTGAATAACCTAACTAACATGGTTGTATAAGTGGATCAAAGGGATTGAGAGGAGAAAATGTGATACTCACGGGACATAATGAAGGCAAAAGAGACAGAGGAAAGCAGCGAATAACCTAACAAACTTGTGTAAATGGTTGGTGTTGTAACACCTATGGACGATAATGGGTATGTCTCCATTCACATAAATACAGCAGTAAATACTGTATGTGGGTCTGCAGTTGGAGATTCATTGTGGAATTCACTTGACTCACTTCTAGCTGTTGACAACTACTTCTATGTGCTGCTGGTGAATCTTATATGTGTTGTTCATGTCCTCAGTATTATCATTCATTACCAACCTTTGTGTGATTATTCAATTCAGTAACCTTCCCTAGGTTACAACAGTTGGTAAAACAGGGATTAGAAGAGATAGCAAAAAAAAGAAAAACTGCTAAGAGCTACAAAGGACTGGATGTTGTGAAGACTCATGATAAACCACATCCTGAAGAGATGACACAATTCTTTTTATTTACTAATAGTTTACTCACTACAAGACCCAAGGGACAGTCAAGTAAAGTTGTTAATATATGAGATTATTATAAGGGAAGGGGAATGCATATTATAATGACATGTAGCATAGATATCGATTGACCCTGGAATTGAAAAAAAAAACAAGATTGTAGTTGTCAGAGAAGCATCCCCTTGGGAGTCTGTTCTACAAATCAACTGTTCTGAATAAGAAACTTGCTTTTTATCAAAAGGACACAAAGGGAATGGAGATGACTTGCCTCTGTTAACAGACAGGTGTGAGCTGTGGCGGTCTCAGCTGGTGGAACTAAGTAATGTAACTTGTTTGAACATCTGCAATAGCAATAGAATATTAAGATGCTTGCAAAGTTTCATCTGTGGGATAAGGGTTGCAGAGTGCAGAATTATTCATTACCCGTAAAGCCACATAAGCGGTTTTAAACTGTTGAAACTGGACAGCACCAGCCTATATATGATAGAAATACTCCATTCTTGGTCTGATTTGACTCTTGCAAAGATAGAGCATGGTAGCAGAAGTTAAGTATTTTCTGGCGGGATAAAAGCAAGCAACTATTCTTCCAGCATCTTTTGCAATAGCATTAATATACACATTCTATGTAATATTGGAGGGTGAGTTTTTGACTCAGTAAGTGTTCAAGGCAAGGATCCTTTTTGAGGCTAGGACCAGTTATCATGACTAGTGAAGGTTTAGGGTCTGCACAGTGGAGTAATGGATAGCAGTTTGGATTGAGGAATTGGAGACCTGAGTTTGAATTCCAGTCAGTGCCATTACATTTATTTATCTGTTAATACCCTTGGGAAAGATATGAATCCACTTCTCCACCCAGTTATGGGTAAATAGCAGGACAGACTGGGTTCTAGAGACCTTGGGTGGCAACCAGTCTAAGAAAAAGTAACTCTGAATTCAAAACTGTATGTAGTTCTGGTGTAGCACATACAATACCGCTAAAAATTTCAAGTTGGAGCCCCTAAAGCAGTTCGTTGTTGATTTCAGCTTTATTCTGGTAGTTCCTGTGAGGGTGATGGTACCAAACTGTAATTGCCCTGCTGTTCCTTTGGATCCATTGGCAACATGGAGCAGGGGGGTATACTGCAAGGCCAACCTCTTGTCCACGATACCATTCTATTCTGATCAGGATTGATTCTACCTTACAAATGGGTGGGACCAACAATGTGTGTGTGTGTGTGTGGTGATGCTACTAGTTTAGTTTTGGATGTATTAAATGATACCAGCCAGCATTTTACCCATTAAGCTGTGTGAAACAGGTCAGGGGGGATCAACCACCAGGGTTACAGTCAACACTGCTACAAAGGATAGTAAGTTGTGGAGAGCTATAACCACTAACATCCAGGAGGGATATGGTACATCCAAGAAGAACATAGGGAAAGTACAAGTTGGATGAGTTACAGGAATCTATACTTATGTGTAGATAATATTATAAAGAAATAATGAAGTTGAAGAAGACAGTGTTATTAGTGTAACTAGTTTTACAAGCATCTTCAGACTACATAGAGTTGGGATGAATTTGAAATCAAGCATGTGTAGCAGATTTTCAATAGAACTGAATTCAGCACTTCAAGTTTTTTTTTAATCACTGCAGTAGCCAGCTATTCAACTCACAACTCTATGGGTCAAGTTACTGGATCCAACCAATGCATTTATCCACTAGAGAGTTGAGTTAAAGGGAGATAACTGAGACATCCGAAAGAGTCGTGGCACGTGGAAGTAGAACAATCTAACCCGGTAGACGAAATAAAAGGTTCGTATGGAAATTCCAATCACCTGAAGAAGGCCGAAGCGTACAACGTCCGAAACGTCATGCATATTGGCAACAAAGATGAAGACAACAGTCTGAACAATGTAAATAGTGTAAATTAAATAATTACAATACCTCATCTCAGAAATATAGACAGATATATATTTTTATAAAGAACAACATAGCTCAACATTTACATGTATGCACATAGCTCAGAAAAGGAAATAAAACATGGAGTTAGCGGTAGTGTGTGTGTGTGTATTGGTGGCGGGGTACCACGTAATTGTGTGAAACTGCCGTTTTGCTCGGGGAAAGGAATCTCCCTCAGCCAGGACTACTGGACATGTTTTCTTACCCTTTCCTGTGACCAAGTATACAAGAGAGAAAATAGGATTATACTCCTTCCTTTTATAGTCCTGATAGAAAGCCACATAGTAGCGTTAAGCGAAGCCTGTTGTCAGAAAAGATGAGGTAACCATGCAGACAAAATTAAAGGTGGCTTTAAATTGTCGATAAATTTAGATTATTTCTCCAAATTGTGATTTAAATGCTTTAGCTTGTTAATCTGATCACCGTAAAGATAATTCTATTTTGTAACTAAGTTCAATCGGGGCTCAATGAGTCTGAAAGTTTGTTTTTTTTCCTCATGGAAGAACGAAATATAAAAATTATCCCAAGAAAGATAATACATTCTCTGATTAATCCAAAGCAATAAACTGATCTCTAACATTCTTGTGTAGTGAGTGTGAAATAACAACTCTCTTCATTCACTCGTTTAAGATCCGGAGGACTGAGGGGGAAGAGGAAAATAATTCGCATGCCTATGTGAAATTGTTTTTGAACCAATGAAAACCTTGCCTCCACAGAAATTAGCCAGTTAGCTGAGAAGAAGAAAAAAGGGGTGAGCCTACGCGAATGTCTTTTCGATTTAAAATGAGGAGAATAATTAATTGTATGAAAGAAGAGGGTCTGAAGTCATGTGAAAGGTATCATTACAGTTTCTACGCGACCAGCGTTGAAGTTCTCGCCAATGCCAAATTACCCGCTTATTACATGATCGGCATGTGGTACTCCAATGAATTTTTCTCAACAATCCAAGGAAACAATGTCTTTCAAACTGTCTCTCTTCGTCTACTTTTGAACGTATGCAAACCATATATCCCTTCGATGAGCAACGAACATTTTTATCTTTATCTGAAACATTTTTAATATTTTGTGTCAGATCATTTAATCTGTTGTACGAACATTTCCTCTTCATGGCAATAGGTTAAAACTACGGACTTTAAGAATTCTGATTTACTTTCCTGGAACAAGCTACTGATACTACTTCAAGCTTGCAAATTCGTGAATAAATTCCTTATCTTGGTTTGTTAAAACTAGCCGCGTGACTCCTCATTAACATCCTTCATTAATCTTCTTGGCGTGGGTAAATCAACTGTTCAATTTAACCTCGAAGTCCCACGTCACTACACTTGCAATTAAATGCTTAAGCCAGCTGAATTATGACAACTGATAAATTTTCAAAGAAATCAATAGAAGAAAAATAACAACAATGAAACAAAATATAATCAGTCTTACTTGATTTCTGTTAGATCAGGCTAGTTTAGAACTGGCTGGTTTAGAGCAGTGATATATTATGAACGTAATGAGCTTTTATTTACCGACTTTCCAGCCCTTTTAAAAAGAATTCCCAGTCCAAATTACTTTCAGCGTTCAGACAATTGGGGAAAGTTTCAGTTTGACTTGTTTTGCTATTAATCTTGTGTCATCATAAAACAGATTTTATTTACATTTAACTAAACTCACATAACAGAAATGTTCTTTACGTTAAGCATTTATTTAAGACGCTTAATTTTTAAAAAATTTAACTCGATCATTATTGCAGACGCAAAAAACAAACTGCAGGCACTCCTATAAAAAGTAGTAAAGGTGTTGGGGTTGAGTGACTTTCTCATGAGTAGGTTATGAAGTTAATTGACTTATGGGGGGATAGATAGCGTTTAGTTCTTGTCGCTAACCGAACTTGTATAAGATAGTGGCACCGATTATTAATTATTCTTTGTCCTGTCCCAACGTACAAAACAATGATTAAACAAAGCATTTAAACAAGTGAATTTAGAGCGAACAAGAAGATAAAGATTTGTTCATCGCCAAATAATTTATTTGGGTATTTTATACATCGTGTGGTGAATAGAATAAGACCCTTGATAAGAAGGGTAAGTTTGTAGAATCCTCCGTATTTTTCCACTCAACTCGTTTAAAGGTGGAATTTTCCATAAGAGCTAGTTTCGACCAATCAACACCACACATTGCGAAACTCGGCTTATTATTGGTTGAGATGCCCCAGGATAAATGTTGGCGGGAATGCGCTGGGAGCCGATCTAATCTTCGCAGAGTAAATAAAAGGACGAATCTTAGTCCGATTCACTAGTCAGCAATTCACTCTCAGAGAGATTTCTACAGAGATCCACGCGTGTCTACATCTTGACTTAAAGGACTTTTCGCGCGTCAACACCTGACTCAACCTTCAACCTCTTTCTCTCTCTCTCTCTCTGAAATCTTAGTACGTTTCTAAAAAAGTGTTATTCTACACTACCAAACAGAAATTATTACTAAAGCAAATATATATAAAAAATACGGTCCAAGGTGAATAACTCTGCCAAAACAAAAACATACAAAATTCAGCAAAAAATCTCGCAACTACAATACTTTAAAATTTATCTCTCGATAAATTTTCCTCAAATTTTTATGTGAACACTTTTCCTAAACAAAGGAACATTCATGAACTTTGAGTTCATAAAATACTCAATTCAACTTTTGTTCAACAATTCAGTTATTCCGACTGAAACACAACTTTTTCCAAAAAAAATTGTATTGTAATTTATTTGTACATAAATATTCAATGTTTGTTTCTAATTGAATTCACGACTACCTTTGTTTCTTCGTTCAATATTGCCTTTGAGATTTATTCCTTTTGTATGTCTACGCTAAATTGTTGTGATTAATATGAAGAACATGCTTTTCACGTTTATTACCACAAACCTAAAAACCCTTCTGATTACACACTAATTCATAGCTATCCCAACAAATTGGTAACTCCGACGTTTGTACAGGCAAAACCACCAACAAATTGATAACCACATTATTTCAAACAACAAAACCTCAATCGACATGGCAGATCCTGTACAACCAATTGAAGCTGCACTCAGGATGGAACTCCCTTCCTATACCACGAATACACAAACGTGGTTCATACAACTCGACGCGATTTTCCAAGCCAGACACGTGACGTCCCAGCAGTCGAAATTCGCGTTTGTTGTGGAGAAACTTCCCGCTGAAATCGCTGCGGAAGTAGCGGATATCCTTATTAATCTCCCGCCCGAAAAGCCGTATGAGGTGCTTCGGCACGCAATCCTACAACGAACAGGTTGCTCCGAGGAACGAAAGATTAAGGATCTCCTTACGAATGTAACACTCGGGAACAGCAAACCCTCCCAACTTCTTCGTAAAATGATTACACTATTCGGTGACAACAGTATATCCGAAACTGTATTAAAACAAATGTGGCTGGAGAAATTGCCGCCCGATATAGTGCAAATTTTAGCAGTCCTAACTGAGGAGGTCGATGTCCACAAGCTGGCATCGATCGCGGACAAAATCGTGGACACTAGACCAGCGCGCCAAATTTCCTCTGTCGTGACAGATAACCCGACCCCGGATGTTAACCAGCAACTCCATTTTCTGACTACCGAACTAAGGAACCTGTCTTTACGCCTAGACAGAATTCAGAGCATTCCTGGACGGAGTCGCGATACTTCAGCTAACAGACACAATCCTGGTAGGCGACGATCAACGTCAATACATACTCGTCACCGCCAGAGAAACTATTGCTGGTATCATGAAGTGTTTGGCGCCCGCGCAAGAAAGTGTCAGCCACCATGTGCGTATAAGAACGCGGGAAACTCCGAACCCGGCAGCCATTAAGGGCGTGTGCTGCTGGGCTAAATAACGGAAATCGCCTATTTTACGTTCTCGACAACAACAGCAGATTGAAGTTCTTAGTTGACACTGGCGCTCAGATCAGCGTTATACCGCTGAGTTATTGTAAGAAATCGTCATTAACGCCCAGACAAACTCAACTCAAGCTACAGGCTGCAAACGGCACTTCCATCAGCACGTATGGCGAGCGTATTATGTCTCTAAGCATCGGCCTACGGAGAGAATATACATGGACCTTCACTATAGCCGATGTAGAGTTACCCATCATAGGAGCGGATTTCCTCGCACACTTCGACTTGTCCGTGGAGCTGTCATCTCGGACACTTACCGATATGCGCACGGATATGCGACGACGCGGATTTTTATCCAAGCTTTCCACGGTTGGACTGACTGCTCTGGTACCTAGTGCGAACGGTTGCGAAGATTTGCTTAAGCAGTACAAATCTCTTTTAGCACCGTTCACTCATACAGAACCCATAAAACACAACACAACACATACTATTAAAACAACTGGACCCCCAGTCCACGTGTCACCCCGTCGTCTACACCCAACTAAATTACGGGTGGCTAAGGAAGAATTCGAAAACATGCTCAAACTGGGCATAATAAGACCATCTTCCAGTCCGTATTCCACACCGTTACACATGGTCCCTAAGAACGAACCTGATGCCTGGCGACCGTGTGGAGATTACAGACTCCTAAACGCTCGGACTGTGCCAGACAAATACCCAATCCCTCATATTAAGGATTTTGCTTTGTCCCTTGAAGGCGCTACTGTCTTCACCAAGCTGGACTTAAGGAAGGCTTTTTATCAGATTCCTATCGAACCATCTGATATTCATAAAACAGCAATAACGACACCGTTCGGTTTGTACGAATTTACCCGAATGCCGTTCGGACTCCGTAATGCTGCGCAATCTTTTCAGCGTCTTATAGACGAAGTCCTCCGCGGATTACCTTATACTTATGCGTACATTGACGACGTACTGATAGCAAGTAAAACGCCCGAGGAACATCGTAACCATCTACAGTCGGTCTTTGAACGATTGCAACATTACGGACTAAAGTTAAACATTGATAAATGTTTATTCGCTGTCCCCGAATTAACTTTCCTTGGTCACGTCATTGATGAGAATGGCTTAGCTCCCCTGGACGAAAAGGTCAAGGCCATCAGTGAATTCCCACCACCGTCAACATTAAGACAGCTACGGCGATTCATTGGCATGATCAACTACTATCGCCGATTTATACGCGACTGTGCCATTGTACTTCTTCCACTGACGAATCTTCTTTCTAATCATAAGCAAAAAAACCCGAAGATTATGTTATCTGCAGACGAGCTGGACTCTTTTCGTAAAGCAAAACAAGCTTTGCAGGATTGTACCAAACTTGTGTACATTACGTCCTCACCCGACGCGAAACTGACGCTAACTACCGATGCGTCGTCGGATACAGTTGGTGCCGTACTTCACCAGATAGTCGACGGTGTGGAAAGACCACTGTCATTTTTCTCTATTAAGCTAAATACGGCCCAACAGAAGTATAGTACCTTCAGCCGTGAACTGTTGGCAATTTATTTAGCCATCAGACACTACCGGCACATCCTGGAAGGTCGTGACTTTTCAATTTTTACAGTCCATAAGCCACTTACATACGCTCTACATGCTAAGTCGGATAAACACAATCCGCGAGATATCCGCTACATGGATTACATATCACAATTCTCGTCGGATATACGCTACATTAGTGGAGCTAATAATACCGTGGCCGACACCTTGTCTCGTACAACTCTCAGCGCAGTGCATAGTACAACACTGAACTTTGATAACTTAGCTGACGAGCAAGACAAGGACGAAACCCTGCAAGCTATCCACTCGGACACTTCCTTAAAAATTGAAAAAAGACCGCTCCCGTTTACAAACAGATCAGTTTATTGTGACATCAGCACGGGTAACCCGCGTCCGTACATTCCGCCAAATATGCGCCGTCTGATTTTTGAACATTTTCATACACAAGCACATCCTGGAGGCAAGGCGACGTTGCGGACCATATCGGACAGATTTATCTGGCCCGGTATGGCAGCTGACATTAAGCAGTGGTCCCGCACGTGTTTACGTTGCCAAGCCACCAAAGTTGGCAGACACACAAGGGCACCTACATCAACCTTTGCCGACCCAGACGGTCGTTTTACTCACTTGCATGCAGATTTGGTGGGCCCACTTGAAAATGTGAATGGATTCGAGTACATTTTGACCATAATCGACCGGTTTACTCGGTGGCCAGTCGCCATCCCACTGCAATCAACTACAGCTGAAACAGTGGCCAGTGCTATTTTTAATAACTGGATCACAAACTTCGGATGCCCTTCGGTAATCACTACCGATAGAGGTCCACAGTTTCAATCAGCCCTTTTCAACGAATTCACTGATCTATTGGGAATTAAACATATTTCCACTACAGCATATCACCCTTGTTCCAACGGCCTCGTAGAAAGATTCCATCGGCAGCTTAAATATGCTATAACTGCTTCAACTAAAGGCCGAACTTGGGTTGATAAACTTCCCCTGATCATACTGGCTTTGAGGAATACTGTCAAGCAGGACTTGAACTGTACCAGTGCTGACTTGGTTTTTGGGACTCCCCTAACCTTGCCAGGACAGATCTTCGGCCCTGTATCGGACAACCTACCTAGCAGCCAGTTTATCAGCGACCTTCGGCAGAAAATGTCTGAAACTGTTTATACGCCGACCAGAGCCTTTCACAGGCCATATTACATCCCAGCTGATCTGCATACAGCCAAGTTCGTATTTCTACGCCGAGATATGGTCCGTAAACCTTTAAACACCCATCTTCTACGCCTGAACCCCAAATTAACCCACCTACACGGGCCAGGTCCGGCAGGCGCGTTCATTGGCCAGCAAAGTACACCACCTTTTATACATATTAATGTCCAAACTACGTTGACCATTAATCTCGTGGGGCTATTTGTAGAATCCTCCGTATTTTTCCACTCAACTCGTTTAAAGGTGGAATTTTCCATAAGAGCTAGTTTCGACCAATCAACACCACACATTGCGAAACTCGGCTTATTATTGGTTGAGATGCCCCAGGATAAATGTTGGCGGGAATGCGCTGGGAGCCGATCTAATCTTCGCAGAGTAAATAAAAGGACGAATCTTAGTCCGATTCACTAGTCAGCAATTCACTCTCAGAGAGATTTCTACAGAGATCCACGCGTGTCTACATCTTGACTTAAAGGACTTTTCGCGCGTCAACACCTGACTCAACCTTCAACCTCTTTCTCTCTCTCTCTCTCTGAAATCTTAGTACGTTTCTAAAAAAGTGTTATTCTACACTACCAAACAGAAATTATTACTAAAGCAAATATATATAAAAAATACGGTCCAAGGTGAATAACTCTGCCAAAACAAAAACATACAAAATTCAGCAAAAAATCTCGCAACTACAATACTTTAAAATTTATCTCTCGATAAATTTTCCTCAAATTTTTATGTGAACACTTTTCCTAAACAAAGGAACATTCATGAACTTTGAGTTCATAAAATACTCAATTCAACTTTTGTTCAACAATTCAGTTATTCCGACTGAAACACAACTTTTTCCAAAAAAAATTGTATTGTAATTTATTTGTACATAAATATTCAATGTTTGTTTCTAATTGAATTCACGACTACCTTTGTTTCTTCGTTCAATATTGCCTTTGAGATTTATTCCTTTTGTATGTCTACGCTAAATTGTTGTGATTAATATGAAGAACATGCTTTTCACGTTTATTACCACAAACCTAAAAACCCTTCTGATTACACACTAATTCATAGCTATCCCAACAAGTTCACATATATACATTTAAAAGGGAAAAGATAAAATACACACAATTAGGTGTGCTTAATGAACACCCTTTGAAAGGGGAAAGTTGTGTATACAGATTTATGTGTGTTTAAATAAATCCCAGAAAATGAAAAAGTACAAAGACACACGTTGAGGTGTGTAAATTAAATCCATGAAAATAAAAGTTCCAAGACAAAACACACATTGAGGCGTGTTTAATAAAGCCCATGGAAAGGGGAAAGTTCATAGACATGACACACATAGAGGTGTGTTTAATAAAACCGTTTAAAGGGGGAGGTTCAATCCTTGGGGTCATTGTTAAATCTACATCAGAGAAGCTTGAAATGTTTCAATGGATTAGTGAAGCAGTTGAATGACAACGCGTAATTCATTCGCCAACTATCCTTGTTTGCTTTATGGTCTGTATTTATAGTTGTCTTTAAGCAGGTACTGGCTCACAAAAAAGTCCCTCGAAAATGCAAGGGAAACGCTGTCAGTGTTCGATTAATAATTTTAAATATTTCCAATGTTAACGGAAGTGCTACTTGGAGCTCATGCGCAAATAACCGATTTTGGTCATTCGACTCCTGACTCTGAGAGGTTTGGGCAATTTTTGTACTTAACCTGAGTGTATGCGCTTGGGCCCACACGTTAAGCCTAGCCTTGTGTCGTATCCTGTCTCACTGGAGAGGTACGATATTTTCTAATTTTTTTTTCTGACGCACCGTTTTATTTAACACGCTAGAGTAGTTTTATTTGTAATGGTTTCGGGTAAAAATACCAGTGTGGCTGATAGCCGCACCAAACCTGGTGAAGCTCTGCAGATTGGCCTCTGCTTGTTTGTGCGGCTTACCATTTATTCAGTTTTTTTTTTTGCCAGGCATGCAAATTACCGAAAGTTTTAAAAGCGCTAGACCCAGGTACGCGTTTTACGTAAACTGAAAATGGTGACTCTGGTCGTCAGGCAAGACATCGTGGCCTCTTATGCCACAGCTAAGTTAGAATTTGTTGGTCTTGTTTCGCCACAGTTAGAAACTAAGAAAAATTATTTATGAATTCAGTAACAACCCTAATTAGGCTGACATCACCCAGGTAAGACTGAGAGCAAAATATTACTCTGTGCTCCCAGTTTATGAACTGAAGCATTTTTTTCTATTGAGTTTTAAAAATCTACATAGCAACTCTCCTGGTTATTTATCTTGTATTCTATAAACTTGTACGAAATTTTATGTGTTCGTCCTGATTCGTTTTCTATTTGAGTGCAGCCACTCAAGTTCTTATATTTTAACTCATTTTAATGTTCCATTTCTAAAAGATTACTCTTCGTTTAGCAATTCTAGACCACACAGACCAATACGCTTGAAGAACTAGAGTGATTTCATGCTATACTAACGACGTATACAATAGGATTCAAGTCAGCCTGCCGAACAAAAATGTCTTCTCACTATTAATTTGGCAGGCATCGCTCAAATTCTAAGCAGCTGTTTCCTGGACAAACAATGGCAGATTGTGCAGAAATGATCTCAGAACATAATCAAAAATTGTTCACAGCAGGGTTGAAAATAACTTGGATGCGACACAAGGCCACAGTTAGGGAGTCCTCAGTGAGGATCGGTTTATTTGTCTTTTTACGGCTTATCAACCTTTGCGGGTTATTTAAATTGTAAGAATTTTGGGGCGATAATAATGATTTACTGATGCATGTCCTAGTAAATAGTCCATAGCGTGGGGGAGAAGAGGTGGATGCATACCTTTCGCAAGGGCATTTCCGCATTAGTGAACATAACCGAACCATGCCTGGAATTGGAACTCGACTCATCAATTTCCAATTCTGAGCCGTTATCTTTTGCACCACTCGCATATTCAAGCTTGCAACACCTAGTATTCTCAAGTGGTCACCCATCGACGTTGCTTAACTTCGATGATCGTACGAGAACCGGTTTATCAACGTTATATTGCTGTAAGCCTTAGTGATGATCGAACTCACTACTTAGTCGCAGTTGATGTAGCGAGACAAGCTTGCTAACTATTACGTTGAAGTGCTAGATTTGGTAGAAAATAGGAAGAAACTGTGTGAAACAATGGGATTTAGAAGAACTGGAAATGTACCTCTGTCGGAGTTAACTCCTTAATTTACTAATTGTTCACTAGGGCACGCTCTCCCTACACAATAAATACTGGTCGATTTCTTGCCTCGTTCTCTTTTTTTCATTTCTTCATTTTCAGCGAACACATCTACAATGTAAGCTCTCGCAGAAGATTGCGTCTTCCCACTTGTGGGGGACGCCATAAACATTATACACACATACACGTACGTACGAAGATTCACCAAAATACAAACTCTTTACGTTCACACACAAACACAAATGTCAATGTCTATGTCCATTGTAAATTTTGTCCTTTAATACATATACTTGTTTATATTTATATATCGGCCTTGTTCGTTTTCTTTACACTTCTTTATGGTGGATTCAATCTCTGAGTCCGCTATGTTTTTGTAGTGGACCTTCTATCAGGAATAAACTCACGTGTTCCTAATTTAACAACACGGAAACCCCATGGTCCGCTACACGTCCAAGAAAAAGAAAAAATAACGAGAGAATGAAAAATGAGTAAGAGAATATAGGAACCGAAACAACAATAGTGTTTTACTAAACATAGCGTAGATGTGGCACAAAACCGCAAATATGGAGCACCAAGTGTGGATCGAAGTCACTACTTAGTCGTAATTGAATGAGCGAGAAAACCTTGCAAACAATTACACCACGTTGAAATGCTCCCGAAATAGAAACAAAAAATAAACAAGAACATAGATAATTAATGTGGTTCCCCTAAACAGACATGTAATCACATGACTTAAGTATAAAAAGCCTTCTATTTTCAAAAAAATTCTGTCTCTTCTAAAAAAAATTGAGATTTTATTTTTTTACGTCTTATCAACCGTCTTTGGTTTATTTATTTAAATCTGAAACATTTTGGATTCTAACAATAATTCTTTTTTTTGTGAATGAATATTACATCAACAATTTATGATGTTAAGACTGAAATAAACACAAAACAGTCAAACATCAAATGACAAAAAATGGTTTCTGAGTCGAAAAATTGCGCATTTTTCCGGTTAAAAAATTAATGCTTCGAAAATAAATATTTAACATTTTTTCCAACCAACAGGTCGCGTTCCCGTCAACAATAAAAAAAATGCTTTTGTGATCCCTTTGAAGGGTATTTAAGTAAAGTTTCCGGACAGACAAACGGTAACAGATCACGATGTTCTAACTTAAACGAAATTCCCTTACGCATTCACACACGCTAAGAAAAATTTTGTTGTAACCATCCCACCCCCACCCACAAAAAACCCACGAAAATAAAAAAGTATCTTATATTTTTATATTTAAACAAGTTTTTCGTTGTGTGCGGATTCAAATTTGCAACAAATCTTTTGAGAATTAACAATATTTTTTCCAGCTATTTAACCGATAGCCAGGAGAGAAGATGGATTCATACCTTTCCCATAGATATTGACGTGTTAGTGAATGTAACGACTCCGACTAGATTTCTCCTTTCCGATCTGCTATCTACCACACGACCCGCACATTGTTCTCTGAACACAGCTGCTTCCAAGATGTAATTCAACCAGAACCGCCAAACATGTACGTACACACACAGATTCTAAAGAGTGTAATTTTTTTTTATGAGTACGTTGTTTTTAACAAAAGATGTTTGTTTATTAGTTCGTTTTTTATGCGAAAATTTTGGTTGTCACTGCTTTTAGTTATGCTAAAAGTAGTGACCGCAGCAAGGAGAGAATTTATTTCGGGAAAGAGGGCTAAACCAAAGCTAGATAATGGGCGAGATAATGATTTTTACTCACAACCTACCAGAAGTGAGAAGATACGAGCCTGTGGTACATTGAATGTGAAAAACCCGGTAACCTTAGCACAAATGACAAAATCATTTCAGTTGGGATGGATGAAAGGGCCAATCAAATTCAGATAAAATTTGATTCAAATAGTTGTCGCTGGGAGCTGATCAAAAGTGTAAAACCTCTATTTTCTGAAACTTCCTCACGTGTCCATCACAAGCGGCCGACATTCGGAATACCAGACACATTATCCAAATAGACAAAAACACAAACCCTTTTGACCACAGTAATCTCTGCCATTTAAATACACATCTTACCAGAGACCAAACAACAATCTCAATCAGCTAATAGAAACTTTGTCACACAATATTCTTCCTCAGTTTTCCAGTCTGGTGCTATTATAGCGTTATAAAATGTAATTATTTGTCCTTGACTCAGTCATAACTTAACCCCATGTGAAAGAGTAAGAATTGCGTCATGTGACAGTTTGGCTTGGTGTGCGAATTCAGAGTCGCTTTGCTAACTGGAGATAACCGATGAGAACGACATCACATCTACTGCAGACCTTCCGTTTTCTCTCAACATTCTTGGCGGAGGTCACATCACTGATGCAACGTCAGCTCACCGGAAACACCGCATTTCACTTTTCTAAGTTTTCAAATATGCATTTGGTTCGTTGCCTGAACAAACTATTGTCCAGCTATAGTTTCTCTACATAAGTTTAAAGTGTTTTCTCTCAAATTTTATGTGAATCTTTCGAAGTATCAGTCTTTGAGCATGTTCTACTTGACACTTATGTTGACATACACGCAAAGACTTGGGGGGGAGATATAGGATTACCATGTTTCATGTAATTCTTACTATTATATCTCTCTCTTACTAGAGGATTACTATGTTTGATGTAATTCTTACTATTGTGTTTCTACCTCTTTCAGGTCTTGTTCATTGTCAGTAGACAATAAACGTTTACAGAACAAATAGATTCCATTCTTATTTAAAGATTTTGTAAAACAAAAATTTTTAAAAATACTTTCATTCATATGTGAATGTCCTGAAAGTTTCATTAAAATCCGACAATTATTTGATTTTTGCAAGAATTTCCAAATTAATGTGTTTTTCACCGGAAAAAAGACAAAAACACTTAATTATAAAATTTAAGTCTCTCGCTGATGTAAAAAAAGAAAAAAAAAACGGATTTTAAACCAAGATTTTGAATGTGTCAAAATATTTAAAAATACTTTGGTCTTTCCTTTAAATAATAACATTTTTTAACGATAAAACTTTCTTTTATTTAGTTTGGGGCGTTTTTTCATCATGCTATGCTGTTATTTTAGCCGCGAAACAGTGGCAGTACCTATAACTACCCCCTGTAAAAAAACCTAAACAAAAACTCATACGACCACAATCATATCACCGCTACAATCTATTCCTAGCAACACGAGAAAATATCCCTTTTCAACAAACCGATTACCGCTACAAACAGGTAACCTAAGGTTATATTGAAATTGTAAGGTACTAGCCATTCCAGCATCCCTAAAACACATAAAATTTCAGCACATACACCAAATCTATGATAAGAAGCCCCCCCTTACTATATCTCAATAGGTTGCAATAAGCATAGAAAGAAAGACTCGAATTGAAGAACTATGATTTTATACTGACAGGAAAGATAAACAATTTACACAACATAGGTGAACAATTCAGTTAAAAAAATTGAAAATAAATACAATGTACCTAAATACAAATTAGAGACATGTCATGTTTTGCGGCAATTTTTAACACCAACTTGAGATTTTTCTTGTTAAAAAGTTTAATAGTTTTTTTAAAAAACATTATGGATAAAAATAGGGAATTTTATATAGTGTTTTTTCGAGGCTTAGCATGGGCAAAACAAATTCATCGATTTGGAGAAAAATAAAAAACCCAGAATTACATAAAATCCGCAATTTTTTGTTTATCCTTTAATAGTCAGTTTTGCTTAGTTTAATTTGTAGCGTAGGTAAATGTAGGTAGAAAAAACAAAAAACAAATGCAAGATAGCGAGGGTCGCAAAGCACTGCCTGGGGCCCCTAATCAGGCTTGTCCACACTCGGTCGGAGGTAGTACGTGCTGACCCTGCACACACGCATAAAAAATCATTCTTCAAACACTCTTGAATTTCAAGAAATGGTTACAAAATAAGTCCTCTATTAAACCAGCAATCTCGCTAGCTTTAAAACGACGTCCAACTGAGGTCCTTACAGCTTAACACCATGTTCAGTGACACATCATCAACATTGGCTAACCTTCTTGCTAATTTCAAGTTTGCATCCTTACACGCACCAATAACTTTTCAACTGTCTTAGGAACCTTCTTAAAATAACTTATCCACTTGATAAACTTAGATAATTTTCAACTTACACAAGTTTATCGCAAACATTCTTTATGCTGAAAAACTACGTTCGCTGAATAATTCAATTTTCATCTTCAACAAATAACGTACATTTATTTTCTTCCATGTCTAATGTGTAGAGACTTTGATATAGACATTTCTTTTCATATTGTGGACAAAGCAGTAAGTTGCACAAGTTAAACATAAAACTATTTTTTGTTATTGTTAATACATATTGTTTCGTTTTTAAGTATTATACTTGACGTGAATTCGCCTAAGAAGGAAGCATCAGCTTTTCAGCAGCAAGACTACCAGTTACTCTGACTAATCAATTTTAGAGTCTACGAGAGGAAGACAATATTTTAATCAAGTTTCTTCTTGTATACGCACAAACATCAACCAACGTATTTGGAATCACTGTGGATTTTTTTAGTGGAACCATACAGGCGAGGATGAGAGAAAGAATGTAATTATGTATGTATATATGTATCTATCCAATTGCATGTTTTGCGGCAATTTTTAACACCAACTTGAGATTTTTCTTGTTAAAAAATTTAATAGTTTTTTTTAAAACATTATGGATAAAAATAGGGAATTTTATATAGTGTTTTTTCGAGGCTTAGCATGGGCAAAACAAATTCATCGATTTGGAGAAAAATAAAAAACCCAGAATTACATAAAATGTGGTTGAAGTAAGGCATTTCTGTTTTCAAATGTAGCAGTGGCTTGTTTAAAAGGGGTCTAAAGAAAGGGCACATGCTTTCAAATATAGCAAAACAGTTTAGCCATTCTCAGGTTGCCAGCTGACTGCATTTCTGCTCTGGTTATATTACAATGACTGCAATATCAGATAATAGACAAAATTCATGCATCAATTCTGATTTAGGATAATTGTCCATTTTGTTATATACATATTTGAAAGTACTGCTTTGATTCTAACTGGCTCACAGCTTTATATCCTGATTGTGAAAACTGATTGGTTGGTCAAATTATGGCTTTATGACCTGGTGATTCTCAATACACATATATTTTTAGAAATAGTGAAATTTTAGTTGCCTTGTTATTATTTATTTTTCTATCACTACATAACTATCAGGTAAGCCTCAGACAAATTCTCTAATTTGAGCAAAATTTGTAATAGAATTCCTTTACAAACCTTCCATGATGCTTGATACAATTCACCCTTTTAAAAGAAATCCATATTTCATAAGAAACATATTTACATATATAATACAAAACAAAAACAAACAAAAATGAAGCACTTAAAGACCTGCAAATGGTTGTGAAATATGAGCTGGACTATGCATATATAATTGCTTGGAAATATGTATGAATTACAGGAATTTAAGAATGCTCTGACAGGGCATATTTTTGAAAAGTCATATACTATTAAACTAAAGTGAAACCCATTCTGGAGGAGGAATACAAAGCAAACTTGCTGGTCAATAATGATGAAAGATTACACTGTGTAACCTAGTGAAATGAGAATAATTTGACAATGAATTGTGGGGCCATTATAGAATAATAAAGAAAACCAGAGAAAAATCTTAAAAAGGATGACAGAACACCCACAGTCAACAATGTTAGAAAGACTTTAGCTAAAGTTTCTTGGAGAGAATTCCATCCCGATAACTTCAGACATTGTGTTTGCACAACCACTGATGCGTTTCGAACAGTTCTGTCATGCATATTTCCCCAAGACTAGCATATGGTTTTCAGCCACCTTCCAATGGTACCACACTGTACCAAGATCAATATTATCAAGAAATCACCTCCTTGACAAATCAACCATTATATATAATATATATATATATATATATATATATATATATTCTCCCACTACTTTCATACCACTTGGTATTTCATGCCAAATGCAATCTCTAGGTGTTCAGTGTGTACTAGTACACACTCAGCACCTGAAGACTGAATGGTGTGGGATAATATGTATATTTATTAATATATATATACTTTATAGCTCTACTATATAATATCGAGCACTGTTTCAATAACACCACCACTTTATGTGCAATTCATATTATATATATATATATATATATATGAATGAATTCTTCATCTAACATTAATTTTGTTACTATAAAATGTTATTTTTAGTGAGTACATGTGTTTGACTATCAGGCATACTTTGGCTAAAGAAGTGGTTTCCCTGATGAAAAAAGGGATATAGGTTTTATTCCTGTTGGAGATAGAATTTTTCTTTAGTATAACTTCTCAATCTAGGCCAGTTGTTATTAATTTCATGGTTTAAGAAAATATATAAACAAACAAACAGGGATAGAAAAAGATATGTACCCACACCTATCAAAAAGTAATGTTTATATAGTAGATTGATAAATAAAAATATTAATGATTTATCTTCTGATTTGGTTTTGCAGATATAGATCCACACATCAGGGGAAAAAAATGTATTTTAAAATAGTTTGCATAAAAATGTTTATTTTAGACATTTACCAAATTTAAAATTTGTTCTGTCTTAAAGATATTATAAAGTAAGATCATTTGATCTGAAATTGTTTATGCATATTCAATAATTTTACCATTATAGAATGGAGATTGTATAAATATCTTAAGTACATAAATGCAGTAAGTGTTTATAAGTTTCTTTTGTTGCGGTTGATTTTTTAAGGTTTTGAATCTGAAATTGTTTTCTGCATATTTACCTTAAGAAAGCAGTATACCTTCCATTTTAATCATTTTATAAAATTTAATTTTGTAATTTTGAAGATTTGGTGTAGGTATGATTTTTTTTTTTGCTTGTTTTTAATGATTGACTAAAATTATTTGTCTCCTTTAAAAACTGACTGAAATGCAATATTAATGTTATAAAATACGATAACTGTAATATAACAATAATGGAGAAAATGCAAAAACCAGCGAAAAAGTGCTTAACTTTTAAAAATATACGGAAGCTATTAGTAATAACAACAAAATACTTTGATAAATGGCAGATAACTCTTAACGCAAGCAAGATTTTGTAAAAACAGTGCTCATAAAAAAATATGGCACTATATATTGTTTCAGGAATGGAAAGTATTATCATTTTATGCCTCCTGTCTGTGGAGTACTTACGTGCTTGATGTTTCTTGAAGCAAAAGGAAACATGTGTTGCCAATCCAGAAGTCAAAAGGAAAAGAGAAAAGGATGTTCAAATATCATGCCACCTGTGATTATTGTTGGGGGGCAGTAATCCATCAAATACTCCACTTCAATTAAAAGAAAATATTTTTCAATAGCGGGGAGTACTTGTTTGATTAGTACTCCCTGACAATAATCACAGGTGATGTAATATTTGAAAGGCTCTTTCTCTTTCAATGTTTTCTTATAAATAAAGTCCATTAATTCCTTAGAAATTACCTAGTTTACATTTTGGATACAAAAATAAAATTAGCCAATATGGGTCTCTGAAAAGCCTGAACAGAAGATGTGCATTTCTTAAGTAGGATAACTGAATTTAGTATTTCATTTTGGTGATTAATAAGTGTAAATATACTTGTATTATTTCAACCTGTTCTTCTCATCTTTGTTGATATAGATGCTATTATAAATATGTTTCAAGCCAGTACCCCTGGTCACCATCAGGTGACCATTGTTTGGCTGATATGGAATATCTGTTAGTTACTGTTATTTTGTCTCTGTGATATCAGTTATTATTTATTCATGATAAACCAATGCTTCACTACCTGATCCAGGGATTGAACTCACAATCTCTAGATGACACTAACATATGTATAATCAACTCATATATCCACTACTGAACTCTGCTTAACATAACAGTTGAGAAACAGGAACCAACATTCCTAACTAGTGAATAAAATCAATAGCAGAACAAATCAAAGAGCTTTGTTAAAGGAGCCGGATTTATTTAGAGAGAAAAAATAACTAGATATTGTGAAGAGCCATTACTCCTCTCATCCTGAAAAGATATGATATATAAAATAATTTTGTGTTTTTGAATTCATTTAGTCATAAAGAAATTAGTGCATGACTACAAAAATCAAGCAATAAACTGGAGGACCTTCGAACTATTATAGGATTATGCCACTTTGTCTGTCAGAAAACTTTTCATAATGCTTGTTAGGTAGCATTATGTTAAGCAGTATAAAAGAAAAGGACTCAAACCTTCCCTCTTTTACTGCAGGATGTCATAGTGAATAAATGTGTGCCATTTCTCCTCCAATGAGGGATGTGTCATATTCAACACTATACTATTACTAAACTGTTTCTAATCTGAAAAAAAACCGTTATATAACGACAATAATATCACCACTATAACTTATCACATAGATATAATTTCTCCTTCAACAAAAGCATTGATTACTTCGGTAATAAATTGATAATTCTAAATTACAGGTTGGTATTAAATTAAGTTAATTCCCAAAATAATTAAAAGAAAAATGGTCAGATATTGGCGACTGATCTCTCTTCCAATCTTACACAAACTACCCAATGGGGTAAAAACTGGCTGGTTACATTCACTACCTTGAAGACCAAGCTAGTTACATTCCATCATCACCGATCTGACCCCGAACTACCACCATTCAGGATGAACAGAGGTCCACTTGGGGAAGCACTATGCCTTGAAAGACTGCTGAGCCTCAGACTTACACCAGACCTGAAGTGGAACATAGGATCCATTACTAAGGATGCAGATAAAATGGTCGGCTCTCTGTATTGCTTCAGTCAGTACCTGACTCCACCTGCTATCCGATTCCCTTTACAAGAGCCAGATCAGGCCCAAAATGGAGTACTGTTGTTATATTTAGGTGGAAACTTCCCAGACCTCACTCTTCAGCCTCAATAGTGTTCAAAAGTGTGCCACGCCCTTGTGGGTGGTGAATTATTCTCCAACCTTTCTCCCACAGGCAGGATATGGCAAGTCTCTTGCTGCTCTACCACTACTTCCATGGAAAGTGCTCTGATGAACTACACTCCCTGGTCCTGTTGATTCAAACCTTCACAGTAAGAACACATCATGTCACTTACATAGTAGCAAACCACCCACACATTCACTCTGTGTTCCATTGGTGAGATGTATGTTCCAATGAAGCAGCTTTTTCCTGCGAATCACTGCCCTGTGGAACCAACTCCTGGCAGGATGTTTCCCTGATCTCTACAATTTTAACCTGTTCAAGGCTAGGGTTAACCATTATCTTCCACTCCTATACACACAAACGGCCTCAAAATATAACCCTCTACCTTGAGTGACCCTCAGGCCTCGTAAAGGGTGAACCTCGCTGTCAAAAAAAATGTTTTCTTTTTGTATTTCAAATTGTTTTAATGAAATAATTTTGCAGAATTGTAGTTAAACCAATAGTATATTAAGATTTTTTTACTGAGCTTCCAAATAGTTTATATAAAGCCTTGTTTAATTTTGTCGCCGTTACAGAATACTGGATAGCAACTGGTTGGTCAGGATATGTATTAAATTCTGACAGCAATGTATTGCTTTTAAGTCTTGGATATAAGACCCAAAACAGTATGAAATTGGTAGTGTGCCACAAGAAATTTCTAGAACTGATATACTTTCAGCACTCAGATTCCACAATCAGCCTAAGACCACATATGGCAGAATATTAAGTCAATAAAGGAGCATGCAGTCACCTTCAAGTTATTTCTCCCACTAGCTCTTAGAATCAATCTAGAATCAATGCTACCACATCTGTCCTTCTCATAAAATAAAAATGAATAAGAAAAAGAAACCATCTTTTTTGATACAGTCTATGAAGTGATGTTGTGGTTTGAGGGGCTGAAGCAAGTGGTGACATGAAGCAACACACTAGGCTATAAAAATGGGAGGTATAAATTTTCTTGTATCCCTTTATCCAAAATGTCAGTTTTTAATCATTTCATTCCAAGCAAAGCAACGATGCCACTAAGGTTCAAGGGATTACTGAATGTGAAAGAATATAAGAAAAAGAAAAATATTAAGGAGAGAAAACATAAAAAGAATAGGAACTAAAAAGACAAAAGATAATGATTGACATTATATTTAAATTTTTGAAGATCAAAGTTGACTGGAAGAGAGTTTTACAAGCATGAAATGCAAGAGAAGAAACTGTTAGCATAAAAGTTATAGTTACATCTAGACATTTCAACTGTAAAAAAAAACAAAAAAACAAAAAACAAAATTGAATGCTAACACAAGAAAATGTAGGGATGCAGTTATCTCCCTTTTTACAAGATGACTTTATTAACATCCTCTAGCACCCTGAAGGTCACATAACATCTCATGAGTTATCACTGCCTGTGAGTGACAATAGTTAGTAGCTGATTATAGTGACTCAGCAAATGAGCAAAAGCTCAGTGAGGGAAGAATATGAAAGATATATCCTGAGCTGGCTGTGTTCCTCTTAGAAACATTAAAAGTAAGACATTCTTTATATTTGTCCTTTCACATACTGCTTGCTTTCTCATGTGTTTTCACTTTCTCTGTGTGGGAAAAATTGTGATAAATATAGATATATTTGTGTATAACATATTTTATGACATATTTCTGCAGTATATGAAATGTTTTCAGGCATAATTCATTTTGGAAATTAATTGTTTTGAGCTATTCTGGTCCTTTCTTCTGCTGTGTTAAGGTTTTAGTATATCACAGATAGAGTAATGCCTGATGTGGGGCTTGGAGAGTGGAGAAAATCAAGATATTTCTTCTCTCTTTCTACGCAACTTGATTAAAAGGAAAAGTAAAGAGTAGTTTTAATGAGGCACTGACTTGAAAGTTACAGGCATGTTGGTAGTTAAAGTAAATTTTAAAATTTTTTTTTTTTTTTTACACCATTTGAAAGTACAATTAAATTTGAGCAAATCAATTAGTGAGGCTTTTCTAAGAAAAGGTTTGTTTCAAGTGAAATTTGGAGACCTGCAATTTTCTTGAATTGTTCTGCAGAATAAAATGCTTTAAGAAAAGAACTAACAAAATACGTTATGTACAGTCAGGCAATCAAAGTTTATAGAAAGTTTAGCAAAGTTACATAAAGGTGTATGCATTTGCGAATACAATGATTCTTCCTTTATTTTCTTTTATACTTGAAAATAGCAGAAGATTTAGTGAATACTTTATCATAGAAGGTTACTGAAAATTTCAGTAAAACAGTGAATGCCGATTTGTTGCTGATTGAATAATATGTCAGAAATAATTAAAAATCATGTAGATCTTATAGCAGCAGTCTGTTGGACAGTCAAATATGGCTACTGCTTGATGACTGTCATCTAATGCAGCATTTTTCAAACTTTTTCTTTTTACTGTGACCGACAGCAAGAACTATATTTTGTATTGTGATCTATTATACCTAGGTCATATAATTCAAAGACAAAATCTGTTCACCGAGTTCATTTATTTAGCATTGACAATTTATGTTTATTTCTTATGATCTGTACATATTGGAATTGCATGTATCTATATGTATTAACTATTTGCATGAATATAAAATTATTAGATCTAAAAAAAACAAATTTAATGGAAATTCCAAGACAAAGGTAAAGTAAATAATAAAAAATATCACTTAGTGAAGTATAATATAAGCTTACCTCTGTGAAAAACTAGCAATGTTTTATGCATGCTGTAGATCATTTAGAGTTGTTTATATTCTGCACTTTGTTCTCGCTTGCATATTTTTGTTTTTTTCTTTGTTTCTTTTTGTTGCAAGCCACAGAAGGGTCGGGACCGACAGTTTGAAAAACCATGATCTAATGGATACAAAACTGTGTTTTCTAGATTTAGAAATAAACTCAGGAAAGCATATTTTTAACAGCTTTTAATTGATCTATAAATACTTTAACATTTTTTATGGGTTGAGGATCATAATGCTTTCTTTAAGTGTATTGGCATTGAATTTATATTTGTGAGGAAAACATGCTGTCTGAAGCTGGAATTAGTTGAAAAAGTTTTTATTTCAGTTCAACTTCAGATGTGACATGATTAGCTTCCGTTTACCTCCTCAGATGAAGTGAATTAATACGTTTATCTACAATGACGTAATAAGAAAAATAAATTTGGAGAAACAAGTCACAAGTTTAAATTCTGCAGGTAAATTGCAAAGTAGAGGTAATTTCTTCTGTCATTTTATACAGTGGAATTTATTAATCAAGTGTGTATCAAAGCAATATTAAAATGCCAGGGAGAACGGCATTGTTACCCAGAGAAAATTACTGAAGATGTGATTGTCTGGTGAGAACATTAAGGTGCATGATTTTAATGAAGACATGAAAGTAGCTTCAGAAAGTGAAATGGTTCTGGAAAGAGATCTGAAAATATCAAATGGGGATGGAGTTCCAGGGTAAGACCACCAAGACATGTAAGACTGATTTGTCACTAGAATATGAAGACAAAGGTGAGAATAGTTTTGGCACAAACTGATTCTTGAGGAGTATGAAGAGACCATTTTGGGAACAACACCTCAGAAAGAAATGCTTGAGAACCATGAAGAAAGGTTAAAAATGGGAAGGTGAAAAATGTCAGATTTCTTGTGGGCATTTGACGAGCAGTTATGAAATCTGCCTCTGGGCTAAAATTGTTTTGTATTTCATACCGGTACAAGAGATCCTAGATGAAATGTCAGGGTTTTGCCATTTAGAAGACTGGTGCAA
This sequence comes from Acanthosepion esculentum, assembly GCA_964036315.1. Taxonomy (NCBI): domain Eukaryota; kingdom Metazoa; phylum Mollusca; class Cephalopoda; order Sepiida; family Sepiidae; genus Acanthosepion; species Acanthosepion esculentum. The sequence continues at coordinate 108,564,396 of OZ038477.1, read as the reverse complement.
CACAGTCTTGCTCAATTTATCCTATGCTAACTAAATGAAACTTAATAATTATAAGTGTGCAGATATGAAGCTATAAGGCAGGTGAGCAAATCCATATAACAGTAGAAGTTGGATTAAGGAAAAGACAGTTTGGTGGCAGAAATTAAAAAGTGTTAGAAGATGAAAATGTATTGATTGTTATCTTAATCTTTTGCAGGTTATTTAAAAACCAGAAAATATTTTTAGATTCTAAGAATTTTGTAGGTATAATGATGATTTACTAATACAAATCCTTCTAAATAACCCATAGCTAGGGAGAGAAGAGGTGGAATCATACCTTTCCTGAGGGTATTTCATGCATAAGCAATGGTGGCATCCTACCAGTTTGCACAAACTGATTCTTAAAATTATAAAATCTTAGTGAACCAGTTGTTGGGTTATCCAAAAATAATCTTATATATTAATAGCCGATATATGATAGCTAAAAATATAATTAATACCATCGCAGTAAGATCTGCAGAAGCTGAAAGAGGGTTTTCTGTAATGAACATAATTAATTCTGACAAAAGATATTGTTTTGAAGTTAAAAATGTGGCAAGTCTTCTGGTCATAAATTTGATATGTCTTTCATTGAATCTTTGGGACTGCAGTGATTCAGTTTGAATGTAGCTAAGAAATCATGACACATCTGATGACACTAGTCAAAAACCATCATACTACTGAACAGATACAGTGCTGTTCGATAAAAGTGACTGATTTTTTTTACTAAATGTTCTCTTCTCTGATGAAATGAAAGTTGAGCTAAATTCAAAGGATAAGCGATCTAAAATCTGAAGAAAAAGCTTTGAAAACTCTTTGAATTTAGCAGTAAGTACTGTCAAGCATCCATTCACTATAATGTTCTGGAGATGCTTTTCTTTTCATGGAACTGGTTTCTTAAAACCTATTGAAAAGACCCTCAGGAGTGAGCAGTACAAGATAATTTTAGAGTCTTGTCAGCTCCCTTCTACTGAAAGGGTGCAAATCGACCCCACCAAGCTCATTTTTATGCAGGATAATGCTCCCTGTCACAAATCAAAATTGATGAAGGAATACTTTGATGAGAAGCAGGTGAGTGTTATGACATGGCTGCCCCAATCTCCTGACCTCAACCCCATAGAAAACTTATGGAGCATTATAAAGTACAGGCTCTCGAGAAAGCAGTTGAGCAGCAAAGAGGATTTGATTGTGAATTTCATATCCGAATGGAATTCAATGCTTGGAGATGAGATTTGCCAGAACCTAATCAAGTCAATGTCAAAAAGGATTGAAAAGGTTATTCAAAATAAAGGAGGACCCATAGATTATTAAATATTTCAAACTATATTACCTATTATAAATAAATTATATCTCTATTATTCTTTATTTAAAGCTGTTCGGTTATGTTTCTATTGATTACTAGTTGCAGGAAATAAGTGAGTCACTTTTTTTGCACAGAGTTTTTCCCTAAATCCCATTTATATCCAAAATTATAATTATCAATAGAATACCTTAGGGTGAGTAAACTTTTTTACTAGGTGGTCGGGAAGGGGTCTTTATATTAGTAAGATTAAAAATTAGTTTGACCCCAAAAAGAATAGGTGAAAAAATTTTTAGTAAAAAAATCAGGTGAGTCACTTTTATCGAACAGCACTGTTATGATGAGAACAGAATTTCAATTTGGAAATATCTTAATTAATTTTTTCTACTAAATTATCAAAATGGTTTAATTCTTTTCGATACTATAAAGCAAGTTTATTTCCATTCCCAGATTGAAAAGAAAATAAGCAGAATAGGTTCCTAATGATTACCTGTCTTCATAGTACTGGTTCCTGGAAATTTGGGATGCCATTAATGTGTGTATGTGAATATAAAAAACCTGACTAGAATGGAAACTCAGCCTCTCCGGTTTCCAATTCTGGTCCATTATCTATGGCAGCTCCTGATATATCCATAGCCATTATCCATCTAGGTACTGACCAAGCTTCAGTGATCATATGAGAACTGGTGTTTCAACCCGATATGGCCACAAGTCTTTGAGAATATGGTTTAGCTTTTTACTACTTACACTTATGGCTAAATGTTTACCCTGTCAGTAATGAGTTTTGTCACTTAAGATGAATCAGAATTTAAAAAAAAGAAAAAGGTTTTTAACCAGTTTTCACTATTCACTTAGTTCTGCTATCCTAGAGATAAAAATGAATTTTAAAACATTCCCAAACTAATAAACATCTGTCTTTTGTATGAACGACTTGAATAAACACCCCACAAGCAGACAACTATTTTCCTGATGGACAGACCAATTTTTTGCTAATTATCTTCCACTGAGGAAGTTGTGTTCAAACATGAAACAAGCCATTTTATATTTTCATATGCTCTATCTCTGATATTGAGCATTTTTACTCATTAATATAGTATACCTAACAACTACATTTTTATTATATATATATATATATATATATTATAATAATATTTTTAGTTTTTAAAAATATGATTCCTCCGCTACATAAGAGTTCTCATGTTTCAAAAGTGAGAGCCGAGACCCCTAACATAATTTTTTAAGTTATGAAGAGTTAAGGTGTCTGGACCCGCTTCCTTGTCAAGCGAGAATTTGGGAATTCCTTTTGAAAATAAAGCTAAATATTAAGGAACACCGGATTATCTACCTAACATGTTCTTTCCTATTTCACTGCACACCTGCATACATATATATATATATATATATATATATATATATATATATATATATATATATATATATATATATAAAACCACATGTATACATCTCAATCTACTGAAGTTTCTACAAAAGATTCTCAGACTAGACTGTGCACAAAAAAACTGGTCACAGTTACTTTCATTCTGTTTGATTTTAGGCAGTGTAACACAATTTTTTTTTTAAAATATTACCTCAGCTTTTTTATGATTAATTTTTTTTTATATATAAGAAAAAGACATTACTCTTATCTTTTTCTTCTAGTTCAGAACGGAAAAAAATTATCTAAAGAAAATTACTATTCTGTCATAACTCTTATGCATAGAAGTTTTGGTTAGATGCCATTTCCAAAAGGAGTAGCAAGAAAGGAACTCGATATTGGTAAGTAATTTCAGATAAAATATTAAGTTTTACTGTATGTAACATTTTGTTTAATTTCCTTTTAATTCCTAAATCATAGAATATTATTCCTTTGTGGGATAAATCAAAATTTCTAGATGAAATGAAATTTAATAGTTAAACATCTGAGTAAACAGCCACTGTAAATTTTTATATATTAATAATAATACAACTAATAATAAACGAAATTATGAAAAACAAGCACAAAAGTGATAACTGTCTTCTTCTTCTATCAAAAATGTTTCATTTATAACCAATAAATATTTTATTTCCTACTGTAAAAAAATTTAAGAGATACAAGAAATTAGAATTTACGAATAATGCTTATCCTGTTGTCCTCAGATACCAGAATTGTTTTTAATCATTTCACCCTAGGCAAGGCATTAAAGCCACTAAGATGCAAGTAGTTACTGAGTGTCAAAGAATGTGAGAAAACGAAAGCATTATTGAGGAGAAAGAACAATAAAAATACATGAATTAAGACTGAAGATAAAAATTGATATTGCATTTAAATTTTTGAAGATCAAAGTTCACTGGAAAAGAAGAGGTCACAAAAAATTTCATAAGCAAAAAGTTTGAGAGAAGAAACTGTTAGCATAGAACTTATGGGTACATCTAGCCATTTTAACAGTAAAATTATGAGACCTTTCTGCCAATCTAGTATTGCTCTTAAATTCATAAATTCAAAGAGGAAATCTCATCAGAACAATTCCCATGAAAACATAGGAAAAGCACAGGGAAGCTACATTTTGCAGTGAGAAAGTTACCAAAGTTGAGATGCTAGCTCAAGACCAATAACATTGAAGATTTTTCTTTGGATTTTATCAAGAATCTCTAAGTACAGAGAAGTGTTATTCCAACTTGAGCCTTTATAGGACTCATCTGATTGATATCTAAGGAAAAAGTCTTCAAAATCAGGGTTGAGTTCAAGACTGCTGCAATGTAATGGAAAACCAAAAAAAGTCATGTGATATTTCGAGGTACTGCTGGAGCACCCTCAGTTAGTGATAATGATGCCATGACCTTTAATCCATACCTGAATTCAGCATTATCATTTGATGTTGGCTTTGTTGGAAACAACCTTGTTGCAGTAGTTGTTGGGAGAATATATATATATATATATATATATATATATATATATATATATATTGTGTGTGTGTGTGTGTAAAAGTAAAAGAGGTTCCCAAAATTTTGGACATTTTGATTATGGTAAAGACATTTCAACTGATTTTAACTACCTTTTTCAAAAGAGTTTTACCAGAGATCTTCCTGAGATTCCATTTCACTTTCATGCTTCAATTGATCTTCAGACAATCTGAAGTCTGTATGAAACGTGAAACAGACAGTCACCATGCAGGCAGTGATTCCTTTATCCATACTGCCTGTTTATTTTTTATGCTTGAAGCATATCATGTGTTAAAATTAAAATTTAAGAGACAGGCAAGCTGTAATGTGGCACTGAAAATTTATCTGCCTGACCAATGACATTTTTAAAAGTGGGTAAAGTGTAAAGAATACAACTTTTCAGTACCCCATGTATATTGCTTTTATTTATTTCAAGAATTTTACACCAAGAATCTCAAAGACTGATTCATGAGGTATTTTGAAAGAGAAGTTTTAATAGAACCCCACAATTTATTTTAATATCTTCTGATAACAAAAGGTCTTTAAAAGCATCATTGATTGGTAAATAAATTTAGACCAACAACTCATACATGAAGTATATTTTAAAAACATTTTAATGCTATTTTGCTTTAGAATGTAAGTAATCATGGTTCTTCACAGATTACTTTTCAAAAGTGTGAATTACCATGTTTTCTTGGGAAAGATAAAGGAGTAGTTACTCATTGACTTTGTAAAATTTCTATTTAGTTTCCTTTCTCTTAAACTGGCTGCCATCAAAGGCTAGAGTGTTCATTCTACCCTGTTATTTAACCTATAGCTAAGTGAGGAAATAGATTCATGTACTTCCCAAGGGTATCTGTGAAAAAGTGAAAGCAAAAGACAAGCAGGGATTTGAACTTCACTCCATGATTCCACTTTCTGCACAGGTAACAGCAGCACTACTCATTAAAGTCAGTTAAAGTCAAGTGCCATACATGATACAAGCTTGGTTAATCATGTCTCTTTTGATTCATGACTGACTGGGTAGAAGATTTCCTGCAATAGGCTGCTGTTTATTTTTGTGGTAAACTGGTTATCAACCAAGGCTATAGGACCCAGTCTGTCCTCTTATTCAACCCATAGTGAGGCAGGGGAGAAGAGACAGATTCATACCTTTCTCAAGGGTATTTGTGCATAAGTAAATGTAATGAACCTGACTGGAATTAAAACTTAGCTCTCCAGTTTCTCATTCCAAGCCATTATTGATTAAACCCACTGCCAATCAGCTACTTATTAATAAATCTAAATTCATGTCCAGTTCGGTAAAGTTAATCAAGGTTAGAAGTCTTTCATAAAGACTTCAGTATTTTATTTTATACAAGTGCCTGTGACTAACTATTCCTAAATCAAATTTATAGTATATAGTGTTCATTTTTTTTCTTTTTTTACTTGTTATTGCAGCAAATCTTATGGATTTGTTCAGATGTAAGCTCCAATCCCTAAAAAAGGAGAAAAATCATATAGATAAAATTAGGGCCTGAGTGTTTTTCTTTTTCTCAGTTCAGCTTTTCTTTATGATTGCTTATACATTGTTTGTGCTCATCTGTACTCTGCTTGGTTTGGTTTTTGGGGACTTACACCCACACCATGTTGCAACCCTGATTCCTGTATGATCACTGAAATTAAGCAATATTGAGCCTGGTCAGTTCCTAGATGAGTGAACACTTCAGAATACCAGGTGTTATAAGCTTGGATGTGTAGATGGTGTAATGGATAATGACTCAGAATTGTTAATCAGCAAGCCTAGTTCCAGTTCCTATTGTGTTTGTTATATTCATTTCTGTGCAGATACCCTTGGGAAAGTATGAATCCATTTATCCTCCCAGCTATGGGTTAATTAGTAACAAGTGCATCACTAACTCTATTATCTCAAAAAAGTCTTGCAAACTAAAAATATTTTCTAGCTTAAAATAACCTGCAATGGGTTGATAAGCCATAGAAAACTAATCAATCAATTGGATTTTTGGTGTTTTTTTTTAACATTTCATTAATCAAATATGTCAAAGGATGAAACATTAATATATACGGATATTATTTTTATGCATAGCTTTGTCTCACTCTGTCATCGCTTTTGGAGCTCTCTCATCACTTTTCTCATAATTTTCTCTTGTGATTCAAATCACTTTTCTTTCAGTCTGGTTTTCAGATTGGGTTAGAGCCAGATGTCACACTGTGCCAAGTTAGGAGCGTAGGGAGTTAAACAAGTGGTGTGTTGTTTTTGACCAGGAATGCTCGGATTATGTGGGTAGAATGAGCAGGTAAATTTTGCTGACACTCTCCACGTGTAAAAATCCACTGATAAAATGGAACACACTGATCCTGTGCTTATTCTCACTTTGTGAGCAATTTCTTGGATTGTTACACGATGGTCTTCCATGAATATTTGCCAAATCTTCTCAATTGGCTCCTTGTTTCAGTTTGAGGATGGTCTGCCTGAGTGTGCCTTGCTCTCCAATGAGATGCAGCCATGTTTGAAGCAATTGTATCTCTATTGCCAAATGCCTGTTGCATTTTTCTGGATGGTTTGAGCTTTAGCATCAACAAGCTTTTGGCAAAACTCGATGCAATATCCCTGCTCAATGCATTTGGTCATCTTGCATGAAAATAAAAATCCAGAAACTGATGTAGCCTACTGGCACAAAAATATTTTACACATGTAAAGGAAAGGTGGAATCACCTCATACCTAAAGGATTTTATCAATGCAGCAATAGTTTTAGCAGGAAAGAAAGATGGATACTTTTTGAATGCACCTTGTATACATACATTTTTTTAAAAAAAATCCATATAGAGATAGATATATATAGAGAGAGTAATTTTTAAATGGATTTCTTTTTTTAATTTGACTCTAGTTCTGATGACCATAAGCATTATTTTTGAGTTGTCCTCCGTGTTTTTATTTTCTTAAATAGTAAAATTAAGTGGAGTAAAGGATAGTGGCTCGAATTGAGGAATCAAAGAGTCAAGTTCGAATTCCATTTGAATCCATTACATTCACTTACGTGCTAATACCATTGGGAAAGATATAAATTCTCTTCTTCTCCCCCAAGCTATGGTAAATAGCAGGACAGACCGGGTTCTATAGCCTTGGATGGCAACTGGTCTACTGCAGAAAGAAATGGTAACCTACTGCATTAAAAAATCTACCTCATCAGTTATATATCGAAAGATACATGATCGCCTGACGACAGTGTTGATAGCAGACATAGAAAGGAAACTGCATTAACTCCTACAGAAATTAGTGAATGAAAGTTAAAAGAAAGGACTAAACATCAGTTGTAAGATGACAGAATGCCTCGTTATCAGCAAAAGGAACAGCCCAACATGCAAATTATAAATTGGAGATATCAAAATCAAACCAGTATAAAAATCTAAATATGTGGAAAGTGTTTTAACAGATGACAGAAAGTATGACACTGAAATCTGAAACATTTTGTTAGAAACAAAGTGTATTGAACTGTTATGTAATATCAGTCCTCGTATATAATAGGAGTAGCTAGGTTTAGTCTATTGTATGGTTCATATCCCTCCCCAGACATTTAAACAGAAATAGAGGTTTATCCCTTGTTGCTTGTTCCCTATTTCTGGTTCTTTATAAAGTATTTCCATTCTCTTATACTCCCAGTAGCCTCTTGCAGGTTAGGGGCATTGTCACCTTGCTTTGGATGAATTGATTGAAAGAAAATATGGCAATGAATGCTGAACAATCTCACAAATGAAGAAGAGACATATGGTTCAGCAGAAGTATGCTAAGAATACCATGGAATGAACATGTGAGCAACAATGAAGTAAATGGAAACAAAAAAAGGACACATATACATAACATCAGGAAGAGATAGTTGAAATTTCTAGAGCAAATAATGAGATTGAAAGCAAAAGTGACAGAGGAAAACAATGCATGACCTAACTAGCAAGTTTGAGTAAATGGCTGGCCAAGCAAGATTTAGGAAAGATAACAAAAAGACAAACTTTATTAAGAGCTACACAGGACAGGAAACTGAAGAGCCAATATCACCAATGTCCTTGAGGGACACGGCATATAGAAGAAAAAAAAACCTCATTAAAAATAACATTTATGGTAATAGAACCAGACAGTGTGGATATAGGAATCGCCTACTGCATGGTGACTGTCTGTTTCATGCTTCAAGCAAACTTCAGATGATCTGAAAATCACTTGAAGCATGAAAGTGACATGGAATCACGTGAAAGCCTCTTCTAAAGGAGGCAGTTGAAATAAGTTGAAACATTTTAATTAAAAAAATGTTTTTTTCCTATTCTAATTCTCCAAAGTTTTGGGTAGAATCATTTACTATTATGCACATATATATATATATATATATATATATATATATATATATATAAATTCAAGCAATTGCTGAAACAACAGTGTCACCGCCAAAGCTAACATCAAACAATGATCCTGAGTTTCAGGACCATCATTATGATGAACCTAGGGTGCTCCAGCAGTGCCTCAAAATACCACACAGCTTTTTTGGTTTTTTGTTACATTGCTGCAGTATTGGACACAAGCAGATACAGTTTCTGTCCCAAATAAATCTTGAAGCTTTTTTTCCTTTTATATTAATCAGTGATGAGTCTGATATATCAAGGTTCAGGTGAGAATAACATTCTGGCATCTAATGATAACAGGATAAGCATTAGTCATAAAACCAATATCTTGTATATCTTCCACAATGAAATAAACCCCAAAAAAGAATTTATTCATTATTAAGCTCAGGAAAAGTAGTGACCAGGCAAATGGAGGAATAAAATCTGCAGGAATAATAGTCATTAATCAGAAAGCAGTATAATGACTGAATTTAGCATCACATGTCCGCCTACCAAATCTTTAACCAGTGTAATGATTGAAATCTGAGTCCCATGTTCAAGATTCGAGTGAATGATAAACTTGCCTTTGACAACCTCCCATCAGTCACTCACAAATACTAACATCACCGAACTGTAAAGGCATACATGGTAAAATGTTTTGGGTATGAAGTATTATTTAGCATAATTTTCCATATGAAACAGTGAGTTTCCCCTTGTTGAGACATGTAAGCTACTCCACAAAAGGCAGCTAGTGAATTAAAGAAGTGATGCAAGGTTTTATTTTGAGATATGAGGCTAAGTGAAGACTAAAAATTGTCAATTAAATCTGAATGCAGAGTGAAGAAAATTGCTGGAAAATAATTTAAAATGTTAATAAATTAAATCAGTTGGGAATTAACTGAGAGTTACCATGGGGTTTGAACAAGTGGATAATTTAAAATATATTAAATTGTTCAAAACTAAGAAAAATCAACCTAATTTACATCACCTATACTTCTACATAAGTGGTTTGATATAAATAAACTTCACTACTATGATAATAAATAACTTCAACCTTGTTGCAGGAAGTTATCCATTTTCCAGATTCATGTTTACTTAAAAACTATTCAATCAAAATTCCACAGAAAAACTTGGTGAGTAAAATTTACAAATGAAACTTTTAAATGTAAGCAAACTGGCATCTGGTTTTTCAAAGATGTAAAAATTTACTTTACTTCTTACTGATTCCTGGCAATGTTTATAAAACGTGTGCACACACAAAAAGTTAGTTTGTGTCAGAATGGTTTTAGCCCTTGTTGCAGACAGTTCATAGCAAGAAGACATGCCAATTTCTAACCCCACAAGCCTTAGTCATATAAATTCCTGAATGAATGCTACTGTGTATTGCAAAGAGACATTAAAAATAACAAAAACATTTATAATTTATATACAGAAAATATTAACAAATTTAAAGGAAATACAATTTCCACGCCCTTTCTTCTGTATTTCCAAACAAAGCATGATCCATAATACAACTAGAATATTTGTATCTGCAAATTCTGTTGATTTAATAACTGTTGTATCATACCTACAGACAATCATGGGTATGTCCCCATTCACATAAATACAGTAGTAAATACTGTATGTTGGTTTGCAGTTGGAAATTCATTGTGGAATTCACTTGATTCACTTCTAGCAGTTGACTACAACTTCTACATGCTGCTGGTGAATCTTATAAGTTTGTTTTTGTCCTAAGTATTATCGTTCATTACCAACCTTCATTTAATTATTCTATTCAGTAAACTTCTCTAGGTTACAACACTAACTTTTTCAATGAATTTACAATCCTATGTGTAGGTATTGTAAACTGTTGTTGGAAATTTTAATGTATAGTACAGCAGTGTTGTGTTTTAAAAGAAGTCCTAAGAACTTTGTGTGTGTGTGTGTGTGTGTGTGATCATCATTGAACCAGAATTCCACTTTTGCAGCCTTGTGGGTGATGAATTATTTTAATACCTACAGTCCCTTTCCTATAGATGAAATATCACCAGCCTATTGCTATTTCCATGGCCAATGTGAAAATGAACTACATTCCTTAGCTCTACCAATTCAGACCTTTATAGGTAGGACACCCCGGCCATGTACAGAGGATTCCCCTTGTATTCTGTTCAGACAACTTCTTCTTAAGAACTGTTAGTTTGTGGAACAGATTCCAAGAGAATGGTTTCCTGCTTGCTACAATCTTAACCTCTTCAAGTCTAGTGTCAAGTGTTATCTATCCTACATTTCCTTATAACCTGCACTTACTTGCTTCTCTTATATCCAAACAAAAGCCTTATTCAATAGCCATCTACCTTGAGTAGCTCTTGGACTTTGTATTGGGTGAATGTTCACACAAAATAAATATTGTAAACATAAATCCTGTTTGTTGAATACAAATGTGTTTCAGATTGAAAATAAGCATATTGGTATGACAAACTATACAATATGACATCTTTTGGTGATGTAAAAGCACAATAATGAAAGCATTAAAAAAAACAATGAAGACAAAAAAAATTAAGAAGAATTACAAATGGCAAAATATGTTGTTTTTCTAAAGTGCTTTAAGTTTTTTTTTTCTCATGGACTGACATCATATATCATGTCTCTGGTAGCGGAAGTAACTGTAACCCATGCCTGAGAAATATACAGCCCAACTCAATGTGCCATGCAAAGAGCATAAATCAAGTTAAATTGATGGGAAAACCATGCATTAAAAATATTATTTGCTGGTAGGAAAGAGAGAAGGTGAGAAGCTCAAAGTGCTATTTAGCTTAAATTGTGCAGAATATATCGGCCTGTTTATTTGGTTACAAGTGAGCAATAGTTTTGCAGAATTCAAGCAAAAGGTAACATGTGAAATCCTATTTACAAACTAGTACAAATAAATACATATTTGAGACAGAGGAAGCTTAAATATTGTACACACACATACATACACACACACACACACACACATATATATATATGTATGATGATAGGCCATGTATACTTTCTTGATATGTATATAATATATGGATAAAATAACTGAAAAAAAATTGGGTGTTTTTTTTTATGAAAGTATTTATTTCTGTGTTTTTGTATATATTTAATATTTCAGACCACCTCAGTCCTTCCTCAGAAATCAAATGAGATACTTTTTTTTTCAGTTATTTTATCCATATATTATATATATATGTATATATATACTTTAAAAATCAAGGGATCAGTTGAATCCGCTACCTTGGTTTTAACCTTATGGTATCCTCAAACAATTTTTATCAAATGACCACTTAATGCCTCATATTATTTTCCTTTTTAAATAATGAATGCTATATTATTTAAAAAACAAATAAACAGATGCACAACAATGGGTGTAATAGAAAGGGAGGAGGAGGATGTGAAGAAGGGGAAGAGAAGAAAAGTAAGGATTTGCAACTTCTTCCAACAGGAAAAATTAGCAATAATGATATTTCCGGATCGAAAGAACCTTTTGAACCAGAAATCTGAAGTTTTGTGTCCTTGCATACATATTAAGAAATTCCTCTCAAACACATATGAGGCTGGATAAAAAAAAGATATTTTAGTTAACCTCCACTGATACTTTTATAATACCCTTGTTTTTCTGCTCTTCTCCCTTTTTTTTCTTCTCCTTCGTTTTTCACATCCTCCTTCTCTCTTTCTATTACACCCAACATCATACATTTGTTTATTTATTTAAAAACAAAATATAGTATTCATTATTTTTTCCAAAAAAGAAAGTGTTAAGAGGTCATTTGATAAAAATCACCTAAGGATACTGTAAGGTGGAAACAACTGATCTCCTGATTTTTAAAGTTAAGAGCTCTACATGTTATTTTTATTTTATTTTTTTTACATGTGTATTCAGCACTTTTTAATAACAATGTTTCCTGGTTTGATTCAACTCTGATCATTAAACTTTTATATATATATATATATATATATATATATATATATATATATATATATATATATATATATAGGAAAGTTTGGGTGTGCTTTTCATTTGTTAGGACTTCATTGGACTGGGTTTGTGGACATTGTTGTGACTATGCATATATAGGAATGAGAGATGCTGGTAGTTTCAAAATTTTCAACAAAATATGTTTTTTGCAATCAAGCCAAATTCATCTATATTCTTTTTATTTTTCTTTCCGTCATCTTTGATATTAAACATCTCACATTGTGATAACAGAAAATCTGACTAGAATGGTAAAGGTTGTAAGAACCTGGATGTAAATTTACTGTGGATGAAGTACTGATTAAATCACTTTCTAGGCATTTTCGTATTAGTGAATTATTTTCTCTTAGAGTAACATTTTTTATGTCAAAATTGTGGTCAGCTTCATTATGGCAAACAACCAATGCACTTAGGGTGTTGTTTTTTAAATTTTTTTTATGTTCATAAAATCTTTTATTTAAACTTCTTGAGGTTTCTCCAATATATTGTTTCTTGCAATCCCTGCGGTTGATAGAGTAAGTTACCAGCATCTCTCATTCATGCGCAGTCACAACAACATCAACAATCCCAGTCTGATGATGTCCTAATGGATGAAATGCACCATAAAATCTTTTCTATATGTATATATATATATATATATATATATATATATATATGTGTGTGTGTGTGTATGTATGTATATATATATATATATATATGAAAGTTCAATGGTCAGAGTTGTTGTTCTTGATATATGAAAATTTATATATATATATATATATATATATATGGAGACTTGCTGAGGTTATCGGTTTGGAGGTGGGGGCAATCCCACCATGTGGTACCTTTGGAAAATGCCTGAAAACCATACCAGGGGTTAACTCAAGCTTGTGAGTGAAACTGGGTAGAGAGAACACTTGGTGGCCATCGATAGCTGTACTAACTCGACTTCAGTGATATACCCATTGCCATAACGAAGCTTCCCTGTATATTTTCTAGACTTTTTTTTATGGTAAATTTTCTGATGAGCTTTTCTCTTTGGTACCTAGATTTTATGAATTTAAGTGTAGTACTAGATTGACAGGGAGGCATGGTGGAGTAATGGATAGCGGCTCGGATTGAGGAATCTGAGAACCAAGTTCGAATTCCAGTCGAATCCATTACATTGACTTATGTGCTAATACCCTTGGGAAAGGTATGAATCCTCTTCTCCCCACAGCTATGGGGAAATAACAGGACAGACCAGGTTCTATAGCCTTGGATGGCAACTGGTCTACCACAGAAAGAAATGGCAACCTACTGCGGGAAAAAAATCTGCCTCAACACTCATGTATCAAAAGATACATGATTGCCTAAGTGTGTATCACATATGGCACATAACTCTCCGACTAGATTGATGGTGAGCTCTCATCATTTTACAGTTAAAATGGTTAGGTGTAAACCTAAGTTCTATGCTAGCAGTTTGTTCTACTGTACTTCTCACTTGTGTAAATCTCTTCTGGCTTCATGCATTCCAGTCAACTTTGATCTTCAAAAATTTAAATGCAATGTCAATTGTTATCTTCTGTCTTCTCAATTCCTGTTCTTTTTTTGTTCTCTCACATTAATGTTTTATTTTTCTCATATTCTCTAACACTGAGGAACCCCTTGCATCTCACTGGTTTGAGCATATTTGAATATTATAATTATAATTATATTTGATATTAGATAATGCAACATGTGTTGATATACAATTACTTTAACCCAGCTAACTTGTATGCACACTCACAAATGCATGGAGATAAACATGGTTTCTAAATTTGCCATTACATATCTCAGCAGTCAGTAAACACAGTATTTTCCTTCTATGAAATCAGTTTGCAGCTTGAAATAACTACTAAAATGCTCAGAACTTTCTAAAATAAAATAAAAAAATACATAGCTAAAAGAATGTACTGTTATCTTAGTTCTTGATGTGACTCCAGAAAGGAAAAAAATAGGCTTCATGGGGTCATAAGGAAGACGGTTGAAGAAGTGGCTTAAGGGAATAAAAGTTCAAAAAAGAAAAAAAATACAGAAAAAAGTGATGTGGATGTAATTTGAACAGTCGGTGTCAGGTCAGGGAGGTGAAAACATGGCAAAAAATATCTCTTGTCTGAAATCTGTTTCAAATGTAAGATTTTGGTCCAAGGTGACGTTCCTTGGGTGGGCAGGTGGCACATCATAGGTACAAGGACAGCTTTGAAGAGTTTTAATGCATCAAGCTGATGTAAATATAACATCAAAGCAAGTTCCTTATCTCCAGGAAACAGGTTGACTACCTGATGTAGAATCAAAGGTACAAATACATTTATTAGTGTATACAAGTATATAGGCAATAGGTCTATATAAATTCTATTGATTGATTTACTGATGTTCATTGCTGCAGGAACATAAATTTAATGTAAAAATGAGAGAGTAGATGTTTGTTTTTGTGTGTGTATGTGTGTGTGTATATATATATATATATATATATATATATATATATATATATATATATATATATATATATATATATATATATATATACACACATGTGCATGTGTGTATGCATGTATATGTGTGTGTATGTATTTATGTGTGTGTTTGTTTATTTATATATATATATATATATATATATATATATATATATATATATATATATATATATATATATTCAATTGCAGGGATTGTAGTTTTTAAAAAATAAACCAGTTTGTCTGATGATCACAAAAGTGAGAAACACAGGGTTTTCTCACTTTTGCAATCATCAGACAAACTAATTTATTTTTTCAAAAGTGGATCTATTTATGCTTATTTGTGTTTGATTATTTGTGTGTGATGCAAGGGGAATTTTCTTTTGTGTATGTTTGGAATGACAATTTCACATATATAGACACACATACATACACGGGTATGCATTTTAGTTTGTACAAACACACCCATATAAATAATCTGAGGTTAGGCGCAGTTACACATCTATATATTCAAGCACACATATATACGCAACTGTCATTCTATTTTGGTGTCAAGATTGTAGTGTTACATGTTTAGCAATGTTCTCTTTACAGGGAACCAATGGGTGTGGTCTTGACATTTTTCAGATTGGCCAACCACACTGTCAGACATGTTCACATTCACTCACACATACACACATATATGTAGATGCATACTTAAACTCATTTATTTGGGCCCACTACCACCATGTTGGTTAAGTTGGGTTCTGTCTGTGTACATGATGATGATGTTTGTATTTTTATGATAGCTGTTAGAGTTTTATTGATGATTGTGATTATGTTAATCGTAATAATAACTGTGATATTATTATTGATATATTAATAATAATTGATGCGTTATTGGTTATGATAAACAGTAAAGTTAGTCTTAATTATGATAGAAACAATCATAATAATGACAAAAGCAAAATAAAAAAGTGATAATAATGACAATTGTAATTATGATAATAGTTGTGGTATCCATAATAACGATGATGATGGTAATAATAATAGTAATAATTACAATGATAAAAAGCATTACTAATGGTGGTAGAGATGGTTATGAAGTGATTGTTCTTAAAGTGGTAACAACAGTATTAATAACAAATGTAATATTAGTAGTTCATGCAACTGAATATGTTAGCTCTATCATGGATATTGAGCACTTTCGACTAATTACCGCACATATAATATATATATATATATATGTCTATATGTATGTATGTATGTATGTGTGTGTGTATATATATATATATATATATGTGTGTGTGTGTGTGTGTGCATATTTACAAGGTGTATCAAAAATACCTTTACAAAATTTGTGGATGGGTTCCTCACATCAAAATAAGGGCAAAAGTCCATATGCCTGCAAATCCTTCATTTTTGAGTTAAGTTTAAATAAAGTCTATTGAGATGGCTCTGTGTGGGCATATAGACTAGGTTACATTTGTCATTCGTGTACATTTGTGGCTAGACTCTCTTCAATATTTAATGTATGTAACAGTGAGTTAACTGCAAAGTGTTCCATTTAACAATGGCAGGGTATTCATATCCTGAGCAGGCAGATATGATTTTTATAGTCTTAAAGTGTGCTTTTTTATTATTTGTGCCATGTTCTCGGTGCAACTGTAGCTGATTTTTACTGTGTTTTTGTTGAATATTTTGTGTAGGGTGCTTGATTCCGGGAAGTGTTTGTGTAAAAGCTTGAAGAATATTTTTCCTATGTTTGTTTTTACGTTTTTGCTGTACAGTGGGTTGAACCATATGATATTTCTTTTTCTGTTGGTCTTTTTTGTGTTCTGTGGTGAGTATGTGAGTGTTGCTGGGAATCCGCTATCTTTTAGGGCTGTTTCGTAGTCTTTCTTGGCTTTGTTAAATATAGATTCATCGGAAGAATTGTCGGAAAGCCTGCGGTTAATCGATTTAGGTATCTGTTTGATTATAGAAGGCGGGTGGTTGGAGTATATATGTATGTACTGTGGTTTATCATTCGGTTTTCTGTATGGTTTGTGTGTGCCTTTTCTTAGGTTGAACTATTAGACTCCTTCAACTCTTTCCGAATGATTTGCACTATTCTCAGATTGACGCTCAAACACTCTGAAATGTTTGTATTGGAGCTTCCAGTGCAAATGCTAAGCAGTACAGTATGCCATTTCTAAATTTCTTGTGGAGTGAATTGCATCATGGTGCTCTTTTTCTCACAAATGGTCTCCAACTGACCCTACTCTACTGTGCAATTGACAAAATAAAAAATAAACAACATGCATGCACAAAATTAAAAATATAAAATGGCAACAATTTACCGATCGCATCCTGTATTTATCTTTACATCAAACTCTACACATGTGTACATATATAGCATATTTTTAAACAGGTCCAATTCAACAAAAAAGTTCTTTTAGAATTTGGACAGTTTTTTTTTTAATAATTTACATTATTTATCATTGTACTAATATCCTCATCTTGTTATTATGATAATGTTTTTGCCATTGTGATAATAACAACAAAGATAAAAATATTAGTCAAAAGGTAAATAACAATAGCACTTTATCCCAGAAAAGTTATTCAAAACTTTAAAAAAAATACAATAAAAATATTCAGACAGATTTAGTTGTGCAAGCTGAGTTTAGCAAAACATGTTTAAATAAATTTTTACTGCCTAAACACAATATGTGTGTGAGTGTGTGTGTATATATATATATATATATATGTATACTATAATTTTTTTCATATAGACAAAAACAGTTTACTCATTTTGGTGAGAACCAAAATGGTTACGATTTTGGATAACCATTTTGGTTCACACCAGTTGTGGTGCAATTGAAATGCACTGAAACAAAGTTGAATCTTTGTAGTGAGTAAACTGTTTTTGTCTATATGAAAAATTATAATAAATAATTATTGCTCTATTATTGGTATTTAGCCCTCTTTTGAATTAATGCTGTGAACGTAAGAATTTATATATTATTTTCCTTCTCATTGCTTCAGATATATATATATATATATATATATATATATATATATATATATATATATATATAAGACATTTTTATGTTTAACATTCCTTTTTATAGATACAAGTATTTAAGTAAATGCTCTGTTTATAATAAATACTTGTATCTATAAAAAGAATGTTTAACATAAAAATGTCTTTAAATAATTGTCGGACTTGTCCATTTCATAATATATATATATATATATATATATATATATATGGGAATAAGGACAAAAAGGAAATCTTTTCTATGCCAATGAGTTTTACCCTCTAATAGACTTTATAAAAGGTGAATGTAAGGAATTTATTTTCCAACATAAAATGCTTACATTTTTTTAATCACTTCAACCCAAGCAAATTGGGGTGAGTTAGTGTTTTTTTCTTCCTATTCTCTAACACTATTAAGGAGAGAAAGCATTAAAATAACAAGAATTAAGAAGACAGTAGATAACAATTGAGATTGCATTTAAATCTTTGAAGATCAAAGTTGATTGGAAAGCAAGAAGCTGAAAGAGAGTTCCACAGGCAAGAAATGCAATTGAAGAAACTGTTAGCATAGAACTTATGGTTATATCTAGCTATTTCAGCTGCAAAATGATGAGACCTTGCTGCCAATCTAGTACTGCACTTAAATTCATAAAGCCCTCTTCTTTTATGAGTTGTGTCTCTTCAAAACATAGGCGATCATGGCCCTCCACATCTTCCTGTCCCTTGTTGCTCTTAATCAGTTTTGTCTTTTTGTTAATTCTCCTAAACCTGGTTCTACCACCTATTTGCTGAAACTCATCAAGTACGTTATGTGCTGCTTTCCTCTGACCCACTTTCTTTCAGTGTGGCCTGTGAGTATTAGGTTTTCCAAGCCCTCCTTCCTCATTACATACCCCAGAGATTTCAATTACTTCTACCTGATGTTAAGTATAAGTTTCCTTTTTGTTTCCATTTTCCCCAAAACCTTGTTGTCGCTCAGATGTTCAGTCCATGGTATCCTCAGCATCTTTCTGTAGAACCACATTTCTATTGCTTCAAGACTCTTAGTACTTTAAACTTCTTACATTTACCTTTTGATAAATTCTATCAGAAGATGAAACTCCTGTGTTAAGAAAAGTTTTCCTTTTGCCTTTATTCATATTGTCTTTTATCGGATATATTTTATTTATACCTGAATTCATATATATAAGCACATATACAGACATATAACAAAGAACCATTGACTCTAAGAATTTCAGTGTTTGCATAATGGTTCTAGTGCTTTCTCATTTGCTGTCTTCACTTTGTCTAAGTCTCTAATACAAAACACAAGATCAATAACATATTGCAAGATGATTAGCCAGTCACTTAATCATTCAAGTGCATTCTACTCTTTTCTGAATGCATTGTGCATGTGTATTGTTAGATATATTTGTACCGATCTCTCTCTCTATATATATATGTATATATATATATATATATATATATATATATATATATATATATATATATATATATGTATTAGTCTTTGCTAGTTCATAGAGATTTGAGTGTTGTCAGGTGTGCACATCCAAGAATTGGTTTTGTATGGGCAAATGTGCTTATTGCTATGAAGGTATGTTTGAATGTACCTGGTGCTTTTTGTATAAGTGTCCAATGTACTGATACAAAGGAGAAATATACATTTGAATCTCTGAACAGAGATTTATGGCTAAGCATGAAGACAGTAATGTAATTTTCTGTACCTATTCACCTTACTATTTACCTTTGAATATATATATATATATATATATATATATATATATATATATATAAATAATTATGTGTATGTGATGAAAATATCAAAGTAATCTTGTGTACCTGTTCACCTTAATATCCATCTGTGAATCTCCCTTTCTCTACACACACACACACACGCACACACATGTGCACATTTATGAAAACATTGAAGTACTTTTGTCTAAGTATTCACATTTGTCTCTGACAATATATATTTCATTAGATAGAATCAGTAAATCAAGCTTGAATCCCAGCTGTCGTTTGGCAATGCTAATGGTAATTCAGAAAGAACATGGATCCATTCCTTAGAACACTGCCCCCTCAACAGATATAGTGATAAAATTTCTCATTACTACTAAGCTGCAATAATTGATGGAGAAAAATTGGCTGAATTAATACTTGTGGAAACCCCTCTCTCAGTGATACAATTTAAGATGTTTGTAATATTTCATATATATATATATATATATCCAATGCAATGAGAATGAAAATAATATATATAAACTATTCACTAAAATTACACAAGTTAACAGAATCAGTGCTTAACTTTACTTGGTATTTATATCCAACAAAACATTTAGGGATGAAAAAATAATGCAGAGAACTGATCCCCAATTTCATAGACAAAAAATTTAGGGATCTCAAAAATACAAGCGAGAATCAGTTCCTAATTTCATAGAATGTAAAAGAAAAGAAGATGGAACTACATATTAATTTCATAGATAAAATATTTAGGGGTGTAAAAAAAAAAAATGAAGAGAACCAGTTACTAATTTTATAGGTGAAAATTTACTAGTGTAATAAAAGAATAAAGAACCTGTTCCTAATTTCATAGAATGTAAAAAGACATTAATACATTTGGTATAATCCAAAAGCATTAGGATGTCAGATAAGATTTAGTGATGCAATAATTTTTTTAAAAAAAAGAAAGAAAGAAGGAAATAAGGTTGTAATGTCATAGACAAAAATTAGGGTTATAAAAAGTATAGAGTCCTGGTGTTGTGTCCATAAAGAAATACATAAATAAAAATTAATTATAGTGTCAAAAAAAATTATAATAATATAATTATAACAATTATCATTAATTCATTCTTTCTAAACCAATGAGAATCGATCACACTTTTCTCCTCTACACACACAAACATGTGATATTCTCATTATTAGTCAAGCAGTTAACAAAGACAGGCAGTCAACATTTGCATCAATGAAAATTTTGACTCCTTTTCTTTTTCAGGCCATAATAGTAACATTTATCACTTAAAAATTTGAGGTAAGGTTACCTCAGACACTTCTTGTATTTTTCGACTAAATTATCTGAACACTCATTGTACACATCTATAAAAAACTTACAAGAAAGACTATACACTTTACTTATTCTTTATCTTATTATTCTGTTGAATTCTGATCCATATTTGATCAACATTTGACCCCCAAACTCACAGTTTTAGTTAGTATTTCTGTCTCTCATTGTCGTTCTCACACAACAAACAGATACTAAATAATATTCATTTTATCTTTTTCATGTCTTGCTGTTTCTCATTTTTATGTGTATTTTTGTATATATAAATGTAAGTAGGTTTATAATTATTTACTCACAGTTACAAGTACCCTTCACTGGTTCCATCGACCATAAATGAAGAAAGAACCAGTTGCTATATCCATAGACAAAAAATTTAGAAGGTAAAAAAATAAGACCCCCTTCCTAAAATAACGAATCTAACTACTCACCTCTTAGATAACTCTCTGACTTCCCAACCTTGACAAGTAACAAATAAAAAAAAAAAATTAAATATTCATGTCTTTGATTTTGTTGGAAGACATTTATATGTCTAAGCTTTTTTTATTGACTAATAGTGCAAAACATTTTTTAAAATACTAAAGGTCACCTAATACAAGACTCAAAAGCCATTCTAGGTAGAGGGTTACAATTTAAATCATTTGATAAATGAGGTGTGGTAGAAGTGAAAGAAAACATGGATAGATCAGAATATTTGACAGCAATTATTTCAAGTGACAGTGTTATGTCTATGTTGTATTGGGTTTGCTCACTTTAATTCATTTTCTCACCTGAATTCATTTTTCTTCACACCCATACAAATCCAAGTTTTAAAATTCCTGCAAATGAACAATAAATCTTAAATTCTACAGATTCTCATCAACAGTTGATTAATTGATTTCATTTTTTTTTCATGGCTTATCAACCCTTTTTGGGTTATTTAAAGCCCAAATCATTTTCTTTATTCTAAGAATAAAAATTCTTTTTGCTAACGAATATTGCATTTTGTGGGTTGTTGTAATCAATAATGGTTTGGAATGAGAAATCAGGATGCTGAGTCTGAATTCCTGTTGTGTTTGTTGCATTACATTTATGTATAAATAGATTTGGGAAAGGTATGAATCCATCTATTCCCCCTCTGAGCTATGGATTAAATAGTATGACAAACTGAGCCCTATAGCCTTGGTTGGCAAACAGTCTACCATAGAAACTAATGATAGCCTAATGTGAAAATTCTTCTAAGTCAATCATGAATTGCAAAAGATACACAAGCATGTATCATACATAGCACCTAAGGAAAAAAAGAATATCACATTGATACTTTTTTCTGAGATAATGATTTTTTCCACATACAAAACCATAAATGAAGAAGAGTTGAATTAATTCTAAGGATATCTGCACATAAGTGAATGTAATGAATTTGACTGGAATTTGAACTTGGCTCTTCAGTTTCACATTAAGAGCCATTATCCATTATACCACATGCTCATACCCCTTATCAATAAAAGGGACAATTTACAAAATGTGAGATTCTATATTCAAGAGAATTTTGTTGTCCTCAGTAAGCAGGTTCCCAAACCTCCTATGGATGGAAGAATCTGTGAATAATTTTCAAATAATTTTCACAAACAAATTGACACACTTTAAAAAAAATATGTTCAATTTAAAAAAACAAATTCATTTTCTTGCTTCTGAAAAAAAGAAAAAAATTATCTAAAAATGAAAAACAAATAATTGCTTATAATGGAGAATCAGATTGTTATAATGTGAAAATTTTCTTTAATTGTCAGTTTGTTTTAACATAAACCATATCCCCACACTTGATGACAAGGGAGGTACAACTCTTCCTCCATACTCAAAATATATTTGAATTGCCAAGCCAACTGTAAAAAATAAAACAAATTAGATAAAAATATTTGAGGAATCAATGAATGAAAATTTGACTTTTCCTCCCACAGGAAATGATGACTAAGACTTTAATGGCTTTGAGCACTTTTAAATAGATTAGTTTTTATATTTATATTTTCAAAATACTCTGATTAAATACTTCTGAAGTTGTCATCTTTGCTGTTCATATTTTCCTCCTTTGGGAGATAATTTTCTAAGTAGTTTTAGTTTAATAAAAGTACTGAATATTAAAACTTTGTTATTTCAGCTAGGTACATAACTGAAATTAAGCTTTGCAATTCTTCAGACAGAGTTATCATACTATATATATATATATATATATATATATATATATAAAACCAAACAAGTTTTATTAAATTCTGCTGACAAGGCCATTCTACTCGATTTTTTATTATAACTTTTCAATTTCTGGATTAGGTGTTGTAAATCCGGATTGAAGTGGTGAATAAATTGTCCTATTACAGTCATTGTCACGAACAGGTGTAATTTATATGTTAAGCAATATTTATTTGACTAAATTCTTGCATTTTAGATTGCAGGAATTAGTTTTAAGTGAAGTGATATCATTTGTAATGGTTAACCTAAAATCATGTATTGAATATCTATATGTGTTGAGATTATATACACACATATATATATATATATATATATATATATATATATATATATATATATATATATACACACACACAGACATGCACAATTATATACATGTACTTACATGCATGCAGATAAATACACATACATTATATATATATATATCTATATATATATATACACACACACACACAAATATCAAGTAGGAACCCACTTGAGCCTAAGGAAATGCAGCAACTTGACATTGATTTCACACATGGTTGGAGTACTTTTGGAGCAGGGTTAAGACAATTCAAGAGCAGTCCACAGATCACTGATATTTGCATTTCTAGAATCTTGCATGAAATTAAACTTCTCCATTTCTCCACATAACTGTTCAGGTGAACATGATGGCTGCATCAATTATAAGAAATCTCCAGAATGCTCCTCAGAGCAAGTCTGGGCAACCGATGACATAGGGCATTGTGCTGCTGGAATATCCCATAGTTATTAGGATACAAAGAACCCACACCATTATAGAGCAACAACCAGCCTAGATGATACATTTTGACAATAAGAGTCCATGACCTCCTGTACGACAATGAAACTCTACCTTCAGCTAATAAAATACCTGAAAATATGATTAATCAGATTACATTACAAGTTGCCAACCCTTCACCATTTAATTAGTGATATCACAATCCCAGGCAAGGTGGTCCTAATCTCATGTTAACAAAATTGTTGTGGTGTTAACAGATACTTTTCTCCTGCTCCCATATCCCATGGAAGCTGAACAATGTTCAACTGACATACACTATATGGATCTGGAATTGTCTGCATTGAATATGGATGTTATTTGAGCCAGTGTCACTTATCTGTTATCACAGACAATTCTTGCCAGATGCCTCTGGTCATAATCACAAAGAATTTATGGTCAGTCAAGATGCTGTCTACAAGGGATGGTAATACCATCAGGTATTTTTGGTATGTATTTGACACTATAGATTGAGGAATGTCTCACTAATTTCAGTAATGTTTCATCAGTTTGACCTCTATTATCATGCACAGTTCCGATAATTCATGTCCCCTTACTATGAGCAGCCAAAGCAGTGATCTCACTGACACCCCAGATGGCAGAGCACAACTGATATTGGTTTGGGTATTTTCATGAACTTAAGGAGATGTAGGTTGTTCTGGTGATGCATTGGTCTTGTCTGAATGTACTCCTTTTTTATATATGTATTTTTTTGTGTGTTAAAGAGATATCAGCCCACAATAGAATTATAAAATTACAAAGAAATTACATACAAGATACAATAAAATAAGCATAGATAAAAATGATAAAATACTTTGGAAAACACTTCAGAGAAATGTTTTTATATCTGAATTTACATATATGTATGCAGAGATAAAAAGTTTGTGCTTATCTGTTGGTAGCAACATGTTCTATCGGAAAACTGTCCCTGCCGTCTGCCTCATTTGGCCATCGGAAACAAAAACTGAGAAAATTTGATTTTTGTTTCAATTGGTGGCAAAACACCTGTTCTGATGCATCATGGGAGTATCCTATATTTTATTTAACTATTTTTTAAAATCTAACTTTTCCTTTCTTTATTGTTAATTATCATTGTTATCTATATTTTAAAGTATTTTTATTAGTTAACTTTCAATTTTTCTTTTATTATTATTTTGGTTTCATACTCCTACATAATCTAGTACTGGGGGTTAGAGGTTATTTAGTGATTTATTTGTTGCTATCACTACAGATGTATGTTGGTGCCAATTACTTTTATAGTTGCATACTGCTTTTCTCTGGTTTTTGGCACATCAGTTTGTGTGTGTATATATTATATATTATATTATCTAGTATAGATTAGTTTTGAGTTGGATATGAGTGTGGCTTTAGTTAAAGATTTGGGATGGATATGGGATTAGTATTAGCAGGGTTTCTCTTATATCAGGGTCTCTTATATCCGGGTTACACTGTATATATTTATTTTCAAATCTAAGAACAGAAATATAAATTCAGATGTTCATAGCATTATTTTAAAAGAGGGCTCAATACCAAGAGTAGTGCAATAGTTATTTATTATAAAGATGTTACATACAGACAAACAAGTACTTGTTTTTCTGTATGTAACATCTTTATAATAAATAAATATATATATGTGTGTATGTGTGTGTGTGACACAAGTGTGATTAAAGTTGACAGACAAAGATTTTATTTTTAATTTAACTTTTCTTGTTTACATATAGGAGAATGCATGTCTGGCTCTCATGAATGTAAATATTGTACAAAATTTTCAACTATTTTCAGTAACTGATGATACATTTCAAAATGCATAACAGTCAATGCTGAGTTTAAAAGTATTTCAGTATGTGAGGGTCAGACATTCACAGAACTGCATAATCTTAATAATGATCAGATGTATGGTTGAAAGCATTCAAACATTTGGACAATGTTATCTTTCATTGGACTCAAACTATACTCTCTTGTACATAAACCTTAAAAGTTATCTAAAAACATTTAAGAAAATTACATAAAAAAAGTCATTTTCTGTAATTTTGATTAAACTTGCATTAGAGAGTTTAATGAAAGAGGGGTATTTTTCAAAATAAACGCACATACACATATATATATATATATATATATACATACATACATACATACATATATACATACATACATACATATATATATACATACATATATATATATACATACATACATACATACATATACATACATATATATATATACATACATACATACATATATACATACATATATATATATACATACATACATACATACATATATATATATATATACATACATACATACATACATATATATATATACATACATACATATATACATACATATATATATATACATACATACATACATACATATATATATATATATATATATACATACATACATACATACATATATATATATATATACATACATATATACATACATATATATACATACATACATACATACATACATACATACATACATACATTTAATGAAAGACTTGTATCCACATACACATGCGGATGCGCACACAGCATAGAATGAAAAATTAAATTAACATGCAGAGTTCAAATTCTGGCAAGGTTCATTATGTATACTTTAACAGAAATATCTGTGGGGAAAGGTATGAATCCATCTTTTCTTTCCCCAGCTGAGGGGCATCAAAGAATAATCCTTACACTAGGGAATAGAAACATGGCAGAGAATGATGGAAAAGTGAATTAAACTTGAGGGGCGATTACTTTGAAGGGGAAACCATGTAGTTTGTTGTTTAGAATTGAAATAAGTTGTTTGTGACAACAGTCCTGTTAATTTTCAGATAGAATTCATACATGTATTAATGAAAGTAATTACATATTTACACAATTGAAATGAAAGGAAAAGATGTTAAAACTAGCTGTAAGAATGTGTGTGTATGTGTGTGTGTGAAATAAGCATGTGTATGTGCATGTGTGAAAGAGATAATCAACAGAGGACTATGAAAATGAATGTGTCCCAGTGGGGGCACCTTTCCTACATGTGACTATATCTAAAAGAAATGAAGGAAATGTTTTCCTTTATATAGACTTAAAGATTGCACCCCCTAACAGACATTTTTGGCAAAGCCAAGTGAAGTAACTCACAATCTTCATAGAGTATATGCATACAACTGGGTAGTAGATATATGGATAACATTTTCAGTCTTCAGCCATCCTGTGGTATAGTAACAATCATATCATTGCATTGTCTCTGCCTGAGGTATGAATAGGGATGTAGGAGGCAATAATGTCCAGTGTGGTAAGAGAGTCCTGTGCAAAACAGGTGTCATGCCACAGAGACACACATGCGTTCATATTGTTCGCATATATATTTAAGAGGAATCAAAATGTGGGCCTTCCAGAGGCTAGATGATTATTTTAGACATACAGTATTAGTGGTACTTTGATGTTGGCAACAATGGAAAATTCCTACACTCATATACTAGTTCCTGAACTACCACATAGTACATATTTTTGTCAAGATCAACAGGGTAGCTATAGGTATATCACACTTTGTTCTCAGCACATGTAAGTGCAGAGGAGGCAGCAAGTGTCTGACCGGATTGTCAGGAACCATTTACTTGCAGCAGGTCAATTAATGATAGGATAAATGCTAGATGTTGTTAAATGTATTCTGATGTAATCATCTAGCAAAACCAATTACCTGCGACTGTGCAGGTCCCAATGATGTCAGATTTGTGATGGTCAGTATGTTGTTTTTAATGTGTGTAAAATCTTGCTGAACAAAACAATGAATTTTAATTTAAAAATTAATTTTATAGCCTGAGTAACAATGATAAAGAAATCTGGCAAAATCACTTATCCAATTATGCCCAATGAGTGATGGTTAATCTACATTAGTTTTTCCTATATAATGTTTCTTAACTGGCATGCCACAACAATTAATAGAGGGGTGAATAAGCACCCTCATCAGATGATCACTAGATTTACCTCAGGCAGTAGCAGCAAGTTTCTAAACTTCATTTTCTTCTTTGACAGGGACAAATCGTGTCATGGAAATATAAAGAAAGCAAGTTTATAAAGGTACAGATATTTGAAATAGTTATAAATATTACAATGTATTCTGACATATTTGCTCAATTCCATACATGTGCATCCTGCTCAATTCCATACATGTGCATCCTGCTCAATTCCATACATACGCATCCTGCTCAATTTCATACATACGCATCCTGCTCAAATTCATACATACGCATCCTGCTCAATTTCATACATACGCATCCTGCTCAATTTCATACAAATGCATCCTGCTCAATTTCATACATATGCATCCTGCTCAATTTAATACAAATGCATCCTGCTCAATTTCATACATATGCATCCTGGAAAACAGTGACACTTCTAATGCGAATATATTTTTTTTATTTATATATTCATCAATTCACAATAGCATCAAACTATTTCTTAGAGTTCATCACCCAATTCTCTTGTCTACAATGAAAAATAAATAAGCCTCTAACTAATATATGCTGTGTTTATTATTAAAAAAAATACTCAATAAAATTATATGTCTAGTTGAATTGTCAAAATCATTGCCGTATTAATTTTTTTTTCTTTTTAAGCGTATCACCCCAAGCAAGGCTGGAGGCCACTATCACGCAAGGGGTTATAGAAGGGTTGGAGGAAGAGCAGATAGGAGTGGCAAAGGAGAGGATGTGGAGAAAGAGAAAGACAAGGGGGCCACAGAAGATTTGGAGCAAGAGCAGACAGGAATGAAAGGTGAAAGGATGTGGAGAAGGGAAGTGGATAGATCAAGGCAACCGGAGATGTCGATTGACACTACACTTAAACCGTTGGAGATTGTATTTGTCAGGGAAACAGTAATAGGGAAGGGAGTTCCATAGGTGAGATGTGCGAGGCATGAAACTACTCTAGGGCATTATTTTTTTTAATCAGATCAAAGTTGACCAAAATAATGGATGTGGTCTAAATTTTGTTTGAGAATTTCTGGATTTTTTAATCCTTTAAGGCTAGAATCACCCAAATGTGCCAGCAAGTTTTGAATGCATACAGTCCAGGTAATCACTGTATTTCAATAAGCAATGCTAACACCTGTACGTGACTAATGTTTCAAAAATCTACAATTTTGCCAAAGGTATAGATTTTCCAAAACCATATCTCATAACCAGTAATACCAAGGAGGCTAAATTTGGTTGCATTTGAAAGAGAAAACAATTTACCTCTCATATGAAATCAATTTGTAAGTCTTGATTTTTCAACATTTTTACAATATATCAATTTAATTACAATAATAGCACACATTCAGATTTTTCAACAATTCGGTCAGGACTCCAGGCATTTAACAAATAAAATCTCTTAAGAGCTGGTAAAGTTAAAGAAACAAAATATAAAATATGTGTTGATTTTTTTATTCATAGTTTTAAATTTTAATTCAATAGATTATAGCATCATCTGTATGCTGTGTTCCTTCATAATGTGGGTGATCATGGCTTTTCACAACTTCCTATCCCTCATAGCACTCAGCAATGCTTGTCTCTTTACAATCCCTCCCACTTCATGTTCTACCATCCATTTATACAAGCTTCTTCGACAGGTCACTTTCTATTTCTCTTTGCCTGTCTCGTAGTGTGGATGGTGTAATGAATAATGGTTTGGAATTGAAAATTGGAAAGCCAAGTTCCAATTTCATTTGAGTTCATCACATTCACTTATGCTCAAAGGAAAAGGTATGAATCCACCAATTCTCCCCAGCTATGGGTTAATTAGTAGGACTTGAATCATTGTCTCCAAAAAATTCTTAGAATCTAAAAATATATTCAGGCTTTAAATGACCTGCAGAAAGCTTGATAAGCTGTAAAAAATCAATCTGTTCATCTTGTCTTCAAATCCATCTCCTCCCCTCAGGTATGGGTTAAATAGTTTGACTTGTATCTTGAAAAATCATTATGATTCTTAAGAATTGTTTATGCAATATTCACATACAAAAAAGTATTATTCTTATAATCAAAAAATATGCTTCAGCTTTAAACAACCAACAAAGGGTTGGTAAGCTGTAAAAAATCAGTCAATCAATATTGCCTTCCGTATGTCGTTTTAGTATCAAATTCTCCAAGCCCTATTTCCTCATTATATGCCTTAGAAATTTCAACTGTTTCTTTCTGATTTTATGTATAATTCTCTTTTTTGTTTCTATTTTCGTTAAAAATTTCATGTTGCTGCCATGATCAGTCCATGGTCCTAACAGCATCGTTTGTAAAAACAGCATCTTGGTTGCCTCAAGTCTCTTCTTCATCTCTGAAGAAATTGTCCAAAATCATTGCTATATTTGTTTTTAATTGGTATCACCTCATTCATGGCAGTAAAGTCACTAAGACACAAGGGTTTACAGGGTGTGGAAGAATTAGAAACAGAAACATCAATAATGAGTGGGAAGAGGAAAGAGTAACCAGGAGGACAGTAGATAATGCTTGACATTGCATTTAAATTTTTGCACATTAAAATTGGCTGGAAAGCATGGAGCTGGAAGGGAGTTCCACAAGCATGAAGTGAAAGAAAGGAAACTTTAGCATAAAAGTTATGGTTACATATAGGAAGATTGATATTACATAGCATGTTAGCGCTCTTTGTTTCTAATGAGATTTTTCCTTTTCTTGATACTTTGTTCAGCAAAGCATCTTTTGCTATTCCAGTATGCCTTTTTGGATTTTGTTTAAAAGAGAAAAGGTAACCAAATTGATACACTCATTCTTAGACTCTAATTTCAAGCTGTGAATCAAGTATCATTTTTGGTAACTGTTGCACTAATTATCGATGCTTTTTGAACACATTCAAAAATGTTTTAACTACACCCTTGATTATATTTCCATCTTGCCAAAGTGATGTTAATTTTGAACACAGGGAAATCAATATGCCATTGATTTATTTTAGCTTCGTTTTTACATAGTTAACAGTATTCAATATTTTAGCATGTGACAAATTTAGTTCATTAAACAGAAATTCTTCTTCTACTTCATTATAAGCTATTATCTTTGACGATCTGTGATTGTTCTCACTAAATATGGTCTTAAATATCACTTGTTAATGGCGGGTCAAATTACACGTGCAATCAGTTCTCAATGTAAATTATTGGAAAGAGTTGTGGGGGAGCAGTTTTATTTTGGTTATTACATCTATAGCTTTAAAAACATTTCCATCCTCATTAAGATCGAATGTTATGTATGTACAGAATGTATAATGAAGTAGTGAATACTCCTGAAATTTACATCTTTCATGGGAGTTACTGCCTAGATAGCCAAAGATGTATACTCTTTCTTCTTGTTTTCAATTGCTATCCATCCCAAGAGAAGATGATAGTTTCTTTCAAGTAAGGGCATGTCCATGATTGGATTTTTTTTAGGTATGTAAGAGATCACCATTCCCTCCCAGAAATAGTGTAATAATTGAGTCCAAAACAGCTGCTGGAAGATCAGCTACATTGACCAAATATAACTTTTTCATATACATGGCATGCTATAATGGCATCCCTAATTTAAAAATGACGATTAGTAAAAACTTACAATATATTCTCAGAGGCTTACTGCCATATCACTTTGCAACACTGGTTCCTATATGATCACTGGTCAGTACCTAGATGGATGACTGCATGGGAATATCAGGTGCTGACATGGATAATGGACCAAAACAAAGACTGGTCAGTACCTAGATGGTTGACTGCATGGGAATATCAGGTGCTGTCATGGATAATGGACCAAAACAAAGACTGGTCAGATGGATGACTGCATGGGAATATCAGGTGCTGACATGGATAATGGACCAAAACAAAGACTGGTCAGTACTTAGATGGATGACTGCATGGGAATATCAGGTGCTGACATGGATAATGGACCAAAACAAAGACTGGTCAGATGGATGACTGCATGGGAATATCAGGTGCTGACATGGATAATGGACCAAAACAAAGACTGGTCAGTACCTAGATGGATGACTGCATGGGAATATCAGGTGCTGACATGGATAATGGACCAAAACAAAGACTGGTCAGATGGATGACTGCATGGGAATATCAGGTGCTGACATGGATAATGGACCAAAACAAAGACTGGTCAGTACCTAGATGGATGTCTGCATGGGAATATCAGGTGCTGACATGGATAATGGACCAAAACAAAGACTGGTCAGTAGCTAGATGGATGACTGCATGGGAATATCAGGTGCTGACATGGATAATGGACCAAAACAAAGACTGGTCAGATGGTTGACTGCATGGGAATATCAGGTGCTGTCATGGATAATGGACCAAAACAAAGACTGGTCAGTAGCTAGATGGATGACTGCATGGGAATATCAGGTGCTGACATGGATAATAGACCAGAATTGGAGAGGCTGAGTTCACTTTTTAGTCTGATTTGTTATATTCACTTACACGCAGTAATTCTGGTATTCTCAGTCTCTTTGCATGGAACTACATCTATGTTACTTCAAATATCATCTTCATCTATGTGAGAATTGTCCAGCATTCACTACCATATAGGAAATTAGATATTACACGGCAGTTCAGTACTCTTTTCTTTGTTTCTAACAACATTTATGTGTAACTTAATACTTTGATTAGCCTCTAGAAGTTTGTCAGCTATTCCAATGCACTGTAGGGATATATAAGGCTAATATCTCCCTTTGGTGAAGACAAGTCAGGTGGGTCACATGACAGCTGTTTATTGATATCATTCTACACAGTGACTTAAAGTGGCAACCAAATTCAGTCTGTTTACAGCAGTTAAACTAAAAGGTTTCTTTCTTTAGCCAGGCCCCACCATGGCTCAGGCAGAAGCTAAATCTGCCTCCCCAATAGCTTATGGTGCCATTTCCTTTCAGGAATATATCTTTCCTAGATATAGAAAGAAAACCAGCTATCAGTTCTAAATTTGGAAAAGCCATTTGTAGAATATGTCCTTGCCTGGGACATAGATGAATCTGTCCCACTGAATCTGGAGTCCTAAACATGGCTTCTCCAGACACAGGAGTATCTCTATATTATATACAAGACCCTTCCTTTTGGTTTCTCCTTACACTCTCCTTTGCTGTGTAGATATATGTGATATATGTTTCTCTGTATGAGACATGTTATCTACTATCTTAGTAGCATAAAAGTCTCTCTGAGAACAAATTATTGTTATGGTCCAGGTCCTTGTACCACGGTGATGTTTCAAGGTAGAACCAATGAAGAATAACTCAAACACAGGTATGGAATAACACAGATATATATTACAAATAGAATATATGTACAAAAGAGTAGAAAAGTTAGTAATAATAATCAGGTTAGGTTAGAGAGAACTATGTTGTCTCGAAGTATCACTATTCCAATGTCTTACTGTAATCGTCTAGCCGACTACCCAACTCACTCTCTCTGTCTGACTCATTTATGGGGTGCAGACTAGTCCATTACTATTATGGGTAGGTTCCCATAACAATTATGTTCATCATTCCTTTTCCTTTTCAACCATTTTGTTCTGTCTGTGAATTCCAGTGATATTACATCACAGATATAATAATGACCATAACGTGGAGGAAATACAAATGGGAGAATAAATCTTTCATAGCTCTCACCTGTTAGAGCACCTTCAGGTCTGTATTACAGTTTCTATCGTCGGTTATGATACTTAATTAAACTTCTGGTTCTGTCATCTCCAGTTTTGAGCAAATAGCTTGTGCTGCCTTAACCATACAGTCTACCTTTTTAAAGTTAATAATTAAATCGACATATACATGTGTAAACAAGTGCAACTCAATGACTCAAACTAATGAGGCATATTTCGCTCTTGTAAACTGGCACTACAGTATCACTAAGAACTGTGTATCAAATAACAGAAACCTTATCACATGAGGACTTCTAACAGCAGCAACAAGTAAAATGGCTAGCACATGTAACTCAAAGAGAAAATAATGACATAATCATGATGTTGATGTTCCACACTACCTTAAACAAAAAGTTAGAAAGGAAACCCCCATCAATGTTGGAAATTGCAATAGCAGTTATTGGACTTGAGAAAGCTATTTCCCTTTAACTATTTTTAAAAGAAAGATTTTAGAAACTTCAACTAAAAGTAACACTGGCTGCTTGGTCAACAAATGTTAAATATTTTCTTATAAGGAAATAGCTAATATTACTATTACCATCTGCTAGCTGTATGAAACTAATTTCACAGATCAATGATTAAAAATAGCTTTGAGCAAATGAAACCTGTAGGTCTTAGCATGGACCATTCTTCTGTCAAACCTTGTAGATTGGAACTACAAAACCACAAACAAAGAACTGTATTAAATAACAGAAACCTTATCACATGAGGAATGTTTAACAGCAGCAACAACTAAAATGGCTAGCACATGTAACTCAAAGAGAAAATAATGATATAATAACGATATTAATGTCCCATACTACTTCAAACAAAAGATTAGGAAGCAAAGCCTCATTAATACTGGATATAGCAATAACAGTCGACTTTGAGTAATCCATTTTCCTGAAAAATTGTGCTAATAGAAAGAATTTCAACCAAAAGTAGTGCTAGCTCTTCAGTCATTGAATCCTCAGTATTTCCTTATAAGGAAACAATTAATGAGCATTACCAATGTGCTTTTGGCTTTCTCTGTCCCATTTTCCATATGTTACAACACTAGATAATTAAATTTCTGTTCTAATGGAATGTCCCACACTCCCTATTGCATATATGGACTGACTATATCGGTAGATAGATATAGTGAGTACAGGATATACCTGACGACTTGCTTTGGGAATTACTAGCTTGTTAACCGATTATGTCTTTCAGTAGTGAATTCTCTTTTACAATAAACCTCTCTTTCTTTCATCTATGACCATGTTGCTGTTTCTTTCACTTGAGTACCACATTTGTCTGTTTGTAACCTTCTTTAAGGATGTAACAATTTCCATACTTGCTTCAGTCAGATGTCTCTAAATCGCAGCTCATGCTTTGAGCTGTCCCTCTTCCTGATGACAATTCATTGTGTCTGGTGAGGAAGAGAAAGATTCAGTATACCCTGTGAGGGTTAAGTTTCCCAAGCCTTCCTTTCTCATTATAAGTCCAAGGAATTTCCGCTGACTTTTCCTGATTCTGAGCATAAGTGTTTTTTTTTTGTTTCACCTTTGATAAACAGTTATACCATCATTTAAGTTAAATATAACATGTGCCACAGATATGAGGTTCTGCTTAAAGCTCTTCGAAGATTAACAGATAGAATAGACACATGAGAACAATCAAAGAGCAAACAAGAGAGATCAACACAATAAAGGTGATAACAAGCTGAACAATTTATGAAGTCAAAGAGATGATTATTATCACTGTTACTTAGTCTGTTACCATTAAGAGCCAAAAACATTTTTATCTCCAAAAATAACATCGTAAGAATGGAATAGAAAGCCGGAATTTCTATTTTAGTAGATACATGTTTTTATTTGTTATTTTTAATGGGTGTTGCCATTTTTATAATTTTAATGATGTCTCTGACTGAAATAAAACTCTAGGTAGAAGAGACATTTATATTATAAGCTTCTCACTGCTATTTATGATTTAGTGAGTTTTTTTTTTTTGCAAACCATTCTTTGATTTTGTCAAATTTCCAACTTACAGTTGGGTTCAACAACAACAAAAAAATAACTAGCTTCATTTTATTTAGTAACTCACTGTTCTTACTTTTTGTTGCTGTTAACACATTCAGTAGCAAAAGTGGTTAATTAATGTTTTTCGTATTCTAACATTTAAACATCAGACAATGTTACTTTTCTTCCCCTCATTGAAAGTTGTGCCTGGTCTTTATTTTGTCCTCCCCACAATGCTTTGATCAATACTTGCTTTCCAGTAATTGTATTTAATTTCTGTCTTAAAATATTTTACATTGGTAAAGGATGTAGGTAGTCATATGATTGCCTGGTTTAAATCAAAAGAGAAAAAAAAAGATTGTGAAGTTATTGAGTGATGTGAATGCAATGTTGGAAATTCTGAAAAAAGTTGAATGAAATAACACAACGGCACTCATCAGTATGCAGATTAGGTTTAAGGCTCTATTTTATCCATAGAGAATTGTCCCATAGGACAATAGTCAATGGATTAAATTGTTGGTTCATGAATTTGATGATATAACAATCATGAGTTCAATTCCCGGCCTGGGTTGTATGTACTTAAACCTGGTGGAAGTGGGGCAGGAAATAACTGAGCAGTATTAAAAATAAGAACTAGATGAGATATCCCTAGACATGGGCAGTGGAATGAGACTAATCTACTTCTGTGGATTAAATAAATGGTTCAGTTCAGAATTTTCTGTAGTTTATCAAAATCAACAGGGGGCACAATGATAAAAACAACAGAGATGAGGACAATAGTCCACATGTAAATAATAATAACTCCTCATCCACAGCATTAAGACCCAAAAGATAACAGAACAATCAAAAATATCAAAATAAGAACAAGAAAACCTGGCAAGAGAACTGAGAAAAAATTTAATAGTCAAGAAACATGAATTCATCAGTAAGAAAATATTTAAAGAAACTGTTGTTGTATACATAAAGAAAATTACAATGCAGAATGTGAAGAAGATATGAATATAACAAAACGATCACCTTTAAATAAACATCAAGAAAACAAACATTTAAATTAAGTAGTACATGAAAATTGATTTTGCAAGATTAATTTAGATGGATCTGATGTCTGAGTTAGATTTTGGATCCTTCAAAGAAATGGTCCAAAAATATGAGTTAAAAGACAACAGAAGTAATTTTGGGGGTTTGATATTGATATTGTAGGCAAAGAAATTATTGATCCCTTTAAAGTTGATGATGGCATCAAGATGAATGCTAAGAATTATTCTAAGTTCTTGAACATGATAATTTGAACGATATATAAAGTGTATTTTCAACTATTACCCATATTGCCAAGAATATTTAAAAGACACAAATTTTATGGAACATTCCCAGCCTTTTCAGATATTAATACAATAGAAAACTTATAGACAATAATTAAAAGAGATGCATATGAGAATGTAAAACAATATTCAACCAAAGAACATTGATAGGAAGTAATAAAATCTATTTCAAGTAATGTTAAATTTGAAAGTTAATTTGCAGTGTAACACCCACGTTCAGTTCACATTAAAAATTTCCAGAATACTTATATTTATGTATAATTGTACATGCTCCATTCAAATCTGGCTTGATAAATTTCATAGAATCTACCGTTTTGGAGTTATTGACAGTGAAAGTTTGGATTCATTCACGTTGCGGGAAGCCATTACTATTGTTGTTTGCATACATTTGCTGCAGAATAGCTATCAGTGTAGGTATCTGCAAACTGAGCATTCCTCTGTAAATAGTTCTCATGTGCAGTAATTGAGACAAATTTAAACAAGAAAGATTAGTTCCGCTCTTAGCTTTCCATAGTTCTCTGCATTTAGCTTTCTGCAGCAAATGTATGCGAACAAAGACAGTAATGGCTGCCATCAATGACGCGAATGTATCTGAAATTTCACTGTTGATAACTTCAAAATGGTAGATTCTATCAAATTTATCAAGCCAGCTTCAAATGGAGCATTACAATTACACATAAATGTAAGTATTCTTGAAATTTTTAATGTGAACTGAGCACGGGTGTTACACTGCAAATTAACCAATTTGAAATGGTTAAAAGTTAACAGATCACTGAATGTAAAGCTGATGAATCTTAAGGAATGTAAAGAAGCCCATGTTAACATGAAAAATAATACACAATGTGATTTGTATGTGGGATATTGTGTCAATGGAATATATATATTTTTATGGTCAATATCTTTTGGATTTATTTATAGATAAAAATTTACATTGCCTTTTATTTTCAGGAAGAGATGACACTGATCAATATTTTGTTTTTAATAAGTATTTTATAAGCTGAATCTTACATTATATATTTTTCATATAAATATATCCTGAAAATTTTTACAAGCATTTTGTCAATCAAATTATGAAAATATTTTTGATTAATAAAATCATAAAATCTGACATTGTGTATGTGTGGGTGCAGGTCAGGTCCCTCACTGGGATTACAATGCATGAGGGCCTAGCAATTCAATTCTTAGAGCTTAATGATCAGACTACTCTTACAAATGATTTGATTATAGTTTTGAAGACCTGTGCAGAACTAGCCACACTTTGCAGAAGAATTGATAGTAGAGAAATGGTGTACAGTATGCCACAAATTCTCCAAACAGACCTCTGTAGGTTTTGAATTCAGAGTTGTCCTTCTCCTAGAATTGTTGCCAACCAGGCTTAATGAGCCTCATCTACTCTGCTATTTAACCTATAGCTGGGGGTGGGAGAAAAGATGGATTCATATATTTCCTGAAGCTATTTGTGTAAAAGTGAAAGTAACAAACTCAAGTAGAATTTGAACTTTGCTTGCTGATTTCTCACTCTGAGCCATTAACTATGACACACACAGACACACACACAAATATAAACAAATTAGACAAGCTATTGGCAATATTAATGTCTGCAAATAAATCTAAACATATCATACTACTATACTTTAATCAAAAGCATTACAAATATAAGCAGGAGGAAAAAATTATAACAAGACTCATAAACACTAATATATCCCCCACTGATCCAAGTAAAAAAATAAAACAAAATCATATACTATATTAAATTTAATACAATCTAGTCATCTATAACAACTCTTCTCCTTCAACTAGTGTCTTACAAAAGACGAACATCATATATCAATTTAAATGTTCTTTGCAAGATTGCATATCTGATAAAAATGTATGTTGGTTTTACAACAACGATAATGACAAGAAGGCTTACATTTCACTTGAATGATCATGGTTCAATCTCAGGACATTTAAAGAAGAACTGATGCCCTCATTCACAGTTTAGACAGATAAAACTTAAAATTCTTGATATAAGAGAATTGCAGCCAAAAATAAATAAAATCAACTACAAGTATAACAACAAAGTTCTTAAGTGTTTGTAGCATCAAAGTGTTAACAATACTAAATTAAAATACAAGTAAAAAATTTTTTTTAAATCTTAAAAAATCACATAAGTTACCTCCCTTGCATAGAGGTAAAAAAAATATATTAAATTTACAATGTTAACATGTAATACATCCATAGATATGCAACTCCTGAAGATGGTCTCAGATGAGATTAAAAGTACTTGGGAGAATAAAAATTATTTGAAAGAAAATTTTGGAATTTTCTTAATCAATTTTCTACAGCCATCAAGAAATTAATTCATGGACTTCAAAGGATTAAAACTAAAACTAAGATAAATAGACATAATATGTCTAAATTATTTAACAAAACATGCTTGAATATATATATATATATATATATATATATATATATATATATAAGAGGGTTCCTATCCCACAGACAAAGCATCACAAGTTTCCCACTACTCTATTACCAGTTCCAACCTTTACAGCTAAGACCCACCATGCCATGTAGACTGGAATGGATCATACCCATTCACTTCATCCTCCATTACTAAGAAGGAAATTCCATTCAGACAGATTTTTAAATTCAAGATGATTTCTTTTGTCAGAAATATTATGTTAATCACAGAAAACCCTCTTTCAGCCTCTTCAGAACTTATAACAATGGTATTAGCTATTTATTTGTTATTTATATTAATATATATGATTATTTTTGGATAATCCAATAACCAGATCACTAATCTTTAATTTTTAGAATCAGTTCATGCAAACTGGTAGGATGCCACCACTGCATGTATATCCCAACTTTCTCCAAGACTCACTAACAAAAAGCTCAAGAGTCTTCTCTGCTGTATCCATTCATGGAGTGAGCAATCACAGCTCTCCACACTTTCCTATTCTTTGAAGCTCTAAGTAATATCTAACCCTTTACCATCCCTCCTTGATCCCACACTCTCCTCCACTTATAAAAACTTGTTTGGCAGTTTACTTGCTTTTCCCTCTGCTCCTCTTGGCTTTAGTATGTCATGTGAGTGTTAAATTCTCCAAGCTCTCCTTCCTCATAATGTTTCTCTTTACACTTGAAAGTGTCAGTGCTTTTCATTCCCACTTTCCCTAAATCTTCATTACTTACATGCTCTGTCCATTGTATTCTTAGTACCCTTCTATAGAACTACTTCAATGTTGCTTCAAATATTATCTTCATCTGTAAGAATTGTCCAGCATTCACTACTCTTATATTCCGTGCTAATAGAAATATATACTTGAAAAACACAGTGGATAAAATAATTAAAGGTTTATTGTAAAAACCAGTACAATAAGAAATAAGGTAACAGATATGCACAAGGTCGTCACAAGTCAATCCAGTAGTGA
The DNA here is from genome assembly GCA_964036315.1 of Acanthosepion esculentum. Lineage (NCBI taxonomy): Eukaryota > Metazoa > Mollusca > Cephalopoda > Sepiida > Sepiidae > Acanthosepion > Acanthosepion esculentum. The sequence continues at coordinate 108,523,950 of OZ038477.1, read as the reverse complement.
GTGCTACTATTGGAATGTTGGTAGTTCTCGTGTAAGTCTGAGTCGTACTCAACAGATACGGTATCCAGCAATTACCCCATGCAGTCACATGTGGAACAAGGCCGAATTTAATGTGGGGTTCTGATCCTGTAGGCTTGGCCAAAAAATTCCCATAGATCCTGCATGAATGGGATTGGGTCTGTCTACCTCCCCGGATGAGACTCTGCCCTTTGGCATAGCCTTGTATGGATTCCTCTCTGCCCAAAGGCTGAGAGTTTGACCAGCACAGCTGGAAAAGATTCCAGCTAGACTCTGTAGTCCATTGACTTACAGATACTTATAGGTATTTACTACCTATAGTGTAGTCACTCATGGGGGTGAAAAGTTATTCCATTACATCAACTACCATATAGGAGATTAGATATTACACAGCAGTTCAGCACTCTTCTTTGTTTCTAACAATATTTATATGTAACTTAATACTCTGGTTAGCATCTATACGGTTGTCTTAGCTATTCAAATGTACTCTAGGAATACACAAGTTGATTATCTCCCTTTGGTGGAGACAAGTCAGGTGGGTCACATGACAGTCATTCAATGACATCACTCCAGAAAGCTTCTTTCCAAGAACTGTTACTTTGTAGAACAGACACCTGAGGGGATGCATTGCCAATCACTACAATCAGTAACCTTGAGTGGCTCTTGAGCCTTGTATTGGATGAACGATTAGCCAAAGAATATTCCTGAAAATTTCTCAGTCTAACCGTCATTGTAATGACTGTACATCCAATCTGCTTTTGGTTTGGTCATCAACTTTTGACCAATTTATTTTAGATAGACTAATGCCTCACTAATATGTTGGAATTAAATTGTTAAAATTATCAACACACATAGGTGTATGATGCATGTGTGTGTGTCCTTTTTTTTAAGTGAGATAGAAGCCATAACATTGCAAATCAATCATGAATGCAGACACACTCAGGCAAAACTGCCAATCTGTCTTCAGGGTGGAAGCTGTGTGGTGGACATTTTCGGAGAGGCCACAATAATGGCAGTACTGGAAGAGAAATACAATATTTCACAGAAAGTTGGATGCTGAAGATTTTTAGTTATTAACTGGCTTAATTGTCTTTCTTTGTCTGCAATTCAAGATGGAATAGAAAAAACACAAATTTAAAAGAAAAGAAATAAAGAGGAAATGTTGAAAACATTGGCTTTATGACAGAACAATCCAACACAGCGTTGGAAATAGTACATTTCACTACAGTTTCATCCATTGCTTCAGGGAGAATTCTTGGCAGTTGTCCAGCTTTCTTATTGTGGCTTGAATTTTTGCTCTTTTTGGTAGTAGTGCTTGGATCCATTTAAGAGGGAAATGACTTCTTGTTACAAATATTATGTCCCAAGCAAGCTTTTTGCCAGTACTGAAGAAAAAGGAATTCCTATATAACATATTATAGCTGAAACAAATTACTAATCCACAGTATGTTTGGTTATGAAATAAATTATACCAAGTTTTGGAGCATTTATTTTCTTGGATATGATGCAATATGTAAAGTTGAGGCTCGTAGTCTTATTGAGACATATGATTGAAATGTATTCAAATTCAAACTCCATGGTTTTATTCTTCCCAGTATCTGAAAATTGCCCTGAATTTGTCTTGAATTTTATATCAGAATAATATAGAATAGCAAATCAAAGGACAATTTGAAAAAAAAAATTATATTATGCAAATTGGTCCCATGATTTCCAGCCAACTTTAATCTTCAAAAATTGTCAATCACTATCTATTGTCCTCCTGATTACTCTTTTTGTTCCTGCTAATTAGTAATGTTTCTGTTTCTAATTTTTCCACACCCAGTAACCTCTTGTGTTACTGCCTTACATGGGGTGAAACTGATTAAAAAAAACCCCAAAAAAACTCCAGTATTTTTACAATAAAAAAGAATTTACTCAGAACAATCCAAGCAAGAAAAGCATTTTAAACACTCATCATCTATTTTGAAAATATGTAACTGTATATTGCTTCTGTGAGCAATGAATCCTCTTACATTTGTTTTAAACATTTTTAATATTATTTTGTGTCAGATCATTTAATCCGTTGTATGAACTTTTAGAACTTTGAATAGGTTAGTGGATAAAAATGGTTGTAAGGCACATCTAGTTCTCCAAATGCTTTAAGTTCAGTCCCTGGATCAGGTAGTGCAAAAATTGGAATAAAAACATTTCTTACAAGGTCAAATAATGAATTTTGCCCAAAGATTTTGTAATATTACTAAAAAAGGCTGAAGTGTACAGGATCTGTTATTTATAAGGACAGAAAAAAATTACTGGTTTGAAAGAATCATTGTCTCATAGATTCTCCAATTTGAATACACAGTGGGAGGTGAAACCTTATTTAAAAATTGGATTGCAGCAAAACTAAAAGGCAATGACAATCAATCTTTAGTCAAAAATGAGTCTGAAGCAAGTAATTTTTCCTAAAACAACAACAATAATTTATTAAATAATCTTGTGGGTATTACCCTACTTTCTCTGCTAGGATGGCCACTTGGTGGCATTCTGTTCAGGGCTGCATAAAAAGAAGCAACATAAAACAAACTTTCTCTTTTTGCTCACAAGATGAAGTAGTAGCAGACATATCCAGTCTTGCCCTCTGAAAAGACTTAGCTGCTGGGCAGCCAACAGCTTAAATTCTGACCCAGCCACCACACACATACAAACACACAATGGCTAAGTCCATCATTTTTTCCCTCTTTTTGAACTATCTGTACACATGTAAATATACACTTTTTTATTTCTCTTCTTTTATAAGCCATGTTGCTCTTTAATGTATAAAAAACTTCCATGTTTTGAAATTCATTTCTTTCGAAAATGTTTAATTCACTTTTCAGTCATAACAAGTACTAACACCTCACATTACAAGCTAGTGACTAGCAGCTACCTTGTTGAATTTAAATTGTAGCACTATTCTCTACAATCTCTTTTCAGCCATCAGTTGTCTGAAGAGTTGGTGACAGAGTACAGAAATATTTTTGCTTGAATTTTTGTCATGAGAAAGACTCATTTTCTCATTTTGTTTGGAATAAATGAATTATTCTTGAATTTATTATTGCTATAAACATTATATCTAATGAGTACACATGTTTGAGCAAACAACTGTCTTTTTTTATGAAGTGAAATCAGCATCTACCAGCCTGGGCAATGGAAAATCTTATTAAAGAAAATATACCTCTTGAAAGAAATACATCTTTGTTCCCTTTATCCTGGGGAAAAACCAACATGTTCCTCGGATAAAAGGAATACAAGTTCAATTCCTGTGAAAATTTACATTTTCTTTAACAAGACTTTCACTATTTCGAGAAAGTAACAATGTCTGCTCACCGTGTACTCACTAAATATAATGTTTATAGCAATAAGAAATAATGTCAAATTAAAAAATCCATTGTTTAAAAATGAAGATCTTTTGTTTTATTGATTGATTCAGTCATTCATTTTCTATGGATAATCAATACTTTGCAGGTTATTTAAAGCTAGCAAATATTTTTTTACATTGTCAGGGGTTTTTTTTGCTAATAATGGTTTAGTGATAAAAGTCTTACTAATTAACCCATAGTTAGGGAGGAGAAGTGGGAGATTCATACTTTTCCCAACAGTATTTGTGCATAAGTGAATATAATGAACCCAAAGGGAATTGGAACTCCATATTCTTATTAACAATTCTGAGTCATTATCTATTACACCACCCTCACATCCAAGTTTACAGAATCTGGTATTCTCAAGCAGTTGCCCATCTAGGTACTGACCAGGCTTAATGATGCTTAACTTCAGTGACCATACATGAACTGGTGTTTCACTGTGATGTGGCTGTAAGCTGTATGACCTTTTGTGTAAAGTTATTTCTTATAACACTCAAGATGAGAACACTTGTATGACAAAATCAAGATATCATGTAAAACTTGAAAACAATTTTTGGTCATAGGACTAGAAAATTCTTAATAAATTAAGATTATTCTTAACCAGATGTAGCCATAAGTTCTATGCTAACAGTTTCTTTTCTTGCATTTTCTTGAACTCTTCCAGCTGTTTGCTTTCCCAACTTTGGTCTTCAAAATTTTAAATGTACAATGTCAGTCGTTATCTACTGTCTTCCTGATTACTCTTCTACTGTTCCTGTTACTTCATAATGCTTTCTCTTTTCTAATTCTTTCATACCCATTAACTACTTATGCCTTAGTGGCTTTATTACCTTGCTTGGGGTGAATTTGATTTAAAAACCAAAAAAAAACAAAACAAAAGAAACCAGTTTTACAGACAGGCTTAAGCTTGATGTGCCATTTTTCTCACTTAACATGAAAGTGCACACTTGTCCACTAAATTGTTCTGCTTTGCAAATAAAACAAAGGGAAAGCAATTTTTTAATTAAAATGCTTAAGTTTTCTACACAGAAAATATATTTTACAAGGCTTCTTTCATACCACCTTTCCAGAACAGAGACTATGATCTGGAATTGGAATGAATGCAGTAATTTCACCTACCCCAAAACTTTATTATAAAAATTCTAGATGAGGAATTAGTAAATACTAAACACTTCAAATATCTCAGCATATGGATCAGTTAAAACCAACTTAGTCTTGGAGATAAGGTAATTGAACATAGGACTGGGTGTGCTAGTGAGAATTTTGCACACCACCAGTAATTGCTACAAAACCAAAACATAAACCTGAAAACATGAGTCATGTTCTTAAATAGACTTGTCAGATAAAGACTTTTATATGGATGTCATCCATGGCACCAAATTCATTTAGAAATGTCTGAACTGTCAGCCATATACAACCACTTTCTAAGATCGATGGTTATCAGTGGCTTCAAGTGAATGGAGCCTGTAAGTCTTAGTGAAGACCATCCTTCATTAAACCTTGTAATTGTCTTGCAGAATCACAAACAAAGAACTATACCAAATCAAAGAACCCACACTACTTGAGTACTTTCAGCAGCAGCAGCAACTAAAATGGCTAGTAAATGTAACTCAAAGAGAAAATAATGACATAATGAAGATGTTAACATTCAACACTACTTCAAACAAAAGGTTAAGAAGGAAATCCAATCAATATTGGAAAGTGCAATAAGTTATTGGATTTGAGTGAGGTTTACACGGGGGGGGGGTGGTGGTGCTGTAATGTGTTTACTGGTGGTTATCTTTGGATAACGTCTTTAATCCAAATATACACCAAGTTTTGGCCTTTTAAAATATATGCAAAGATAATTAGTACAAAGATATATTTTGCATGTACTGATAAAATTTTATATCTCTTAAAATAAAATATAGAATATTTAAAGAGTTCATAACTTCATATCAGTGACTTCTCGTATTGAGCGTGTAAATCCTTTAGCATATAATAGATAGAAAGAGAAGAGAGTCCTTGTAAATGTGTATGTAAGTATCTCTTTGATAGTAGTAATCTTTTTGACTCTATGTGGGATTTTTAGGTGTTCAAAAATTTTGGCATGAGAGAACGGATGAAATTATTTCATCAACTCTCTGATCCATGTTTGTCACTTTTTTCAAGACAAAAGAATTCATTTCATAATTGTTTCTTGATTTCTGATTGGTTCACAGATCTGATTTTTGATTGGTTCACAGATGTGACTTATTTGACCATCTCTTTTAATTCACCTACATATAGGAAGGATGACCTTTTGGCTTCTTTTATTAATTTCTTTTTTTTTTCTTATCTTGTAGTTTTTATTTCTTTATAGCAAAACAAAACGGTTTGCAAATTTTTCTAGCTTTTTTTTTTTTAAAAATAGTGACATTCTATTTTTCTATCACTACGCACACTTTATGTCCTAGTAAATGAAATTAGTAACAATTATTTGTTCACTGTTATTTAATTTTCTTTGTTTGAATCCATAACTTTAAAAACTATTTTCCTGAAAATCTTTTGACTTGAAAGATGTAATATATGTCAAGCAAATGTAACACTAGCTGCTTGTCAATGAATGCCAATGTTTTCATTAGAAGGGAACAGCTAATATTACCATTACTATTTATAAAAAACAATATTGCAGTGTAGTTTTTATTGAAGGGGTAGCAATAAAAGAAATGCTGTGTTTGCTCAGTAATGAACTGAATAGAAATAACCATGACAGAGAATAAAACAAAAGAAATCTTTCAAGGCAAAATAAAAGCATTCCATTAGGAGACAACTTAATTCTTGTCAATTTTATGATCTTTGATCCAAAACTCACCACAGATAGAAGGTGGATACAGGTCTTTATATTTGGCTGCAACACATTGTCTAGGAAATCTAAGCCTGGTTCATACTTCATATGAAGTTGTTATAATAACAACTTCATATAAATTATTTCTCCTGCTTTCTTCAAAGTTTGTTTCTGAAAGAAATTTTGCCTTATTTCAAATACTGAGAAACACTTATAGTAAATATTTGGCCCCAAAAGTTCCTTTTTACAGACAGCCATTTCCCTTATCTTCAGGGGATGTTAGTTGATTGTTTCAGTTTCACAATGGGTTATTTAATTCCAAAATGTACACATTTTGCATGCAATTTCATTTTATTTTTTTTGGTGGGGATAATTGTTTTAATGATACAAGTCTTACTAATTAACCTATAGCCGGAGGGAGAAAAGATGGACTCATACTTTTCCCAAGGGTATTTGTGCTTAAGTGAATATAAAAAACCCAACTGAAACTGTAACTCAGCTCTCTGATTAATAACTCGAGACATTATCCATTACATCATCTGCACATCCAAGCTTACAGCACCTGGTATTCCCCAGCAGCCACCTGTCTAGGTACTGACTAGGTTAGGGGATATGTTCCAAAACCTCCTCCAACACATCGATGATAAAGTTTCATTTATAAATTAGGTGCAATAAGAGATTAAGAACCATAAATATTAATAAAATTGAACAATTATGACAATATACAAAAAATAAAATTTACATAATAGATATAATATATTTATTTTTTTACAATAGATCTTAGGAAGCTTGATATGATTATTTGGTAATCTTTAACCTATATATCTGCAATAAATGGTGTGTCAAAAGAACAGATTTTCTGTTGATATCACTATTATTTTAACTATCTTATTTCCCTTAGCAATGTTTATTGTTTTATTAGGTTGGTGCAAAAATAATGTCGTTTTTTGACATGATCTTGAACATCAAAAAACGACATTATTTTTGCACCAACCTAATAAAAAGTGATGATTAGAATTTTAATGAAAAACAAACACATAAAAGTGAATTTACACATTTTCTTTGTTTTTTGAGAATCCATAGCAAAAATATTAAATACTATTTATATATTTATTAACTTATTTACAAGAATAATTGTATATTTACAAAATTCTAAAAAGGTGAACCAACTAATACAATGCAATGTTTATCATTAATCAATTTATAAAGAAATAAATATGAAAATAAATCTTTTATTCATAAATTTATAGAAAAATGCCTGAACAAGAAAATTTAAATAAACAGATAATGATAAGTAACTGTAATTATAAATGTTGAAAAATTGTATTTTCCAGGCATTTCTTTCATGTAGCAATTCATCAATATTTTATATTATGAATAAGAAATTTTCATAGTTATTTATCTGTTATATACCATACCTATTAAAACTAATGGGTATGTCCCAATCCTCATAAATACGTTGGACACTATTGTAAATGGGGGTAATATGCTGTCTAAGTACTCCACCATTAGCAGTGGTTTACCTACTTTTTGCTGCTGGCAAGTATTGTATTTTGTTGATGTTATAAAGATTACCATTTCATTTCCAACCTCCGTTTTGGTTGTTCCTCATTACATTATCAAGTGGTAAATAATAAATATTGCATTGTAAATGTCTATATTTCTGAGATGAGGTATTATGTACACTACATTATTCAGACTATTGTCCTCATCTTTGTCGCCATATTTATTACAACACTCAGGCCTTCTTCAGGTGGTTGGAATGTCGAACTGAACCCTTTATTTCGCTCACTGGGGTAGACTGTTCTAGTTCCACATTCATGTTTAATGGATGTCAGTTATCAGTTATCTCCTGTTAATTCTCCTCTCCAAGTTCTCCACTGCCTTAACTGGGTATTGAATTCACACTCTGTGGGTCCTGTCACATCTAGCCAACGCCTTTATCCATGTGTTCTTGAGGACATCTGTGTATGAATTTCTGAGTATTATAAACCTAATGTCTCACCATCATTTTTTACCAGTGCTCATATTGCAATTTTTTGCTGTTATCATTGTATGTTTTTAACAGAGCTCATATTGAAATTTTTGTTGTTGTTATCACTTTTTTTGGCACTCCTTATTACTGGTTCCCATATTGTATTCATTTCTATGCTTGGTTGGTTCAGATTTTTGTGGCCTAGCATACGTGCTGATTCCTTAAGTTTATGAATTTTCCAATGGTGTTCTTTGTCTATGATCTTAACCTGATCCCACAGATGGCGGTGATCTTCCTTTTCTCTCCATAAGTGGTCAGCCATGCCTGATTTTTCCACTTCCCCTCATGTTACAGCTTTCTGGTTTTCTTGAAGCCTTACCTTAAGGGGCGGCCTGTCTCCCCTTTATATTTCTTTATGCCAATTTATTCTTTTATAAAATGGTAAATAATAAATTTTTATAAATAATAAATATTGCATTGTACTTCATATTTTTATAATCTTGTAAATAAACATTGCTATGGTAGAGAACGTAGCACAAAATAGCAGTGGCATCATGGTAAAAATTGCCCATTTGACACTGTTTTTTGCAGGCTTGAAAGTTAAAGTTTCCCGATCATTTTTCTTTAATTATTAAGTCAATAACTTTTCAATAGCTAAAAAGAAAAGGTTAAGAAAAAAAACTACTATTAATACTAATTGTTTCACCCAAACCAAAGCAATTAAGTCACTAAGATGCAAGGGTTACTAAGTGTGAAAGAATATATGAAAAACATTATTAAAAGAACAGGAATTAAAAAGACTGAAGATAATGATTGGCATTGCATTTCAATTTTTGAAGATCAAAGTTGACTGGAAAGTAAAGAAGCTGGAAGAGGATTCCATAAGTAAGAAGTGTGAGAAAAGAAACTGTTAGCATAATACTAACACATACAGTTAGACATTTTAACTGTAAAATGATTAGATCTTGCTCCAATCTAGTACAGCACTTAAATTCATAAAGTGTAGAGAGGAGGCTAGTTCTTTTTAAAAAAACTGTTTTAAGATTTTATAAATTTCAACCAGCAGTAATGTTCTTTTGTCAATGTACATTTCTTGTATGGAAACAGTTACTATCAGCATTACATTTCAGTAAAAGAAAACACAAAGCTTCTCTTTGTTATACCCAGATTGCCATCGTCACTAATCTTGCATTTTGAGGTTCATTATTTAGTAAAACTTATGAACTGTTTACCCCTTGGGTTAAATGTGTGTACTAGAAACTGCTGAAAGTAAAACCACAGATAAGGGAGACTACTCTTGAAACTTAAATCCCAGTTCATATTCAGAGAAAGACAGATAAATAAAAAGAAATGGAACATATTTCATGTTCCAATTAGGTCCCATGCTTCTTATTTGTTTTTGGCCCTGCCTTATAAAAAAAAAAAAAAAAAACTTTAAATATATTGAATAACAGCCTGGAGTGAGAAAAAACATTGCAAACTCTGGGAATGTTAGGAACAATGCCAATACTGAACTTAGTATCTTTTGCAGAATAAAACATTAATAAAAAAAAATCCTTTGTACTTTTTGGTTGGTTATTCATAAACCTATGATAACAGAACCAAAGGATTTTTTTTAGAAGATGAAAAGCATTTCTCTCTCTGAATTCATACTGACGTAATTTTCTTCAAAATATTTTAAAGAGTCTCAGGAAAATGGGAATAGAATGAAAGGCTTGGAGAATTTGACACTCACAGAACATATTGAAAACAAAAGGGTAAAAAGAGAAACAATGAACAACATACATAATAAGCTTGTGTAAATGGATGGCCAAATAAAGAATGAAAGATATAATAAGAGGACAAACATTTCTCAGACCTACAAAGAATAGAAAGTTGTGGAGGGCTGTGATCGCCCACATCTTGGAGGTATATGGTACATAAAATAAGAATAGCAAAGGAAAGCAGGTGAAAGATTTTGTAAGAGTATGTCAATTTTATTTTTTTCAGTTCACTAAAAGCAAGGCGATAATGTCACTAAGACATGAGAGATTACTGGGAATGAGAAAACTTTAAAAAGTACTGGAAACCCAATTCTAAAGAGGAAACAAGGGATAAACCTCTATTCTTATTCAAAAGACCAAGGAAGAGTGTGAACTGGACAATAGACAAACCTATCTATTCCTATTAATAAACCTATGATAACAGAACCAAAGGATTTTTTTTAGAAGATGAAAAGCATTTCTTTATCTGAATTCATACTGACGTAATTTTCTTCAAAATATTTTAAAGAGGTTCAGGAAAATGGGAATAGAATGAAAGGCTTGGAGAATTTGACACTCACCTTAATTAGCAATAAATCAGTTTTATAAAAAATATAATAGAAACATTTTCTTAATGATTTCTCCATGGCTTATATCTGATCCTATTAAAGTGCCATACCCCCTTAGTATGTCGGCAATCCTGGTTCTCCATAGCCGCCTTTTTGTAATATCTCTAAACTGTGCATAGCCATAAATATTCTTGCTAAAGCTGGTGTGATTTGTTGATTCCATTGTTTTGAGTTGTCTTTCTCCTAGACTGGTTACTAACCAAGGCCAGATACCATTCTGCCTTGCTATTTAACATATAGCTGGAAGGGTGGGGAGTAAGTTAATCACTTGTACTTCCTATAGATTATTCTATATTCTATAAATTATTAAAAATCATCATCACAGTTGCTGTTGCAGCTGATAAGCTCTCTGATATTCTTCAAATGTATAATCCATTAATCTTCAAGAAGATCTGAAATGGACCTCTTATTCACAATTTATTTTTGTTTATTTTTGGCAGTTACTTCAACATTATTGTGGTAATATTAAGCTGTTAAAGGAAAGGAAACTGACTACTTAGATCCTGAAAAAACATGGCATTAAAAAGGAGTTAATATATTTTTAGGGAGTAATGGAATTATTATGTAATTATTGGTTAGTGTTGAATATGTAATGAATTTTATTAAATCTGTAAAATTGATGTTTTCTTGAACTGACACAAGTCAATCTTAAATTCATATTTACAGAATTTCCAATGGAATAAGGATTTACTAACCATAAGAAAATGCACAAATTTTATAGTTTTTCAAATGTTATTTGCTGATATTTACTAGATGTAGCTAAGCTTGGTACAATGTCATGTATCACAGGTCTGTATTAAACTGTCATTATTACTCTATCAATATTTCCATAGCAAATGTTCAGATAGGCTCATTTCCAATGGCCTAGCTAGAGGGGTGTGTGGAGGGGGCAACCACCTTGGGCAGCACTTTTGTGTCTGCTGTAGGCTATATAGTCTGTATTGAAATAAAAGTAATTTTAATGTCTGGACAGTATTCACAATTGAAAGATCTTTTTGATTTCAAGTCACTTAAACAATGCCATATGTATTGGCCTATCTACTGTCTACAGAGCAACAATTGACAGATGAAATAGTTTTTGATGATATCATTGAAGAATTTGCCAACTAAAAAACAAGAAAAGTTACTTTGTAGAAAGCTGTAATTTTCATTTCAGAAATAAAGATGGTCCTAATTTTTTACACTTTTTCCCCAAGATATCGTTTTTGCTTTTTAAATAATTTGAGTATATGAATGTAATATTATAATGGTACACAAACTAGTTTTATAACTGTGAGTCACTGTGTTTTGTGATGTCAATGAACACTCATTGCCACTTTTGTAAAGTCAATGAATACTCATTGTCTCTTTCGAAATGCTCATTGTAGTAGAGACTTTGTAATCGCAGATACAACTGTAGTATGGCGTTGAACAATACTGATGTCAGATGCCTTCGAATATCACCTGCACTAATAGTACTTGCTCGATAATATCCATTCAAATAGTAACAACCTTACTGATCCAAATAGAGAAATACTATTCAGAACTGAGTAGAGAATAGCGGTCCATATAATGGTAAAGGATAGACGAGAAATAGTGATCTGAATAGTAATAGAGAACAGACTAGAAGAGTGATCAATCTAGATGTCATGCAACTTCCTATATATGTGTTTCTTCTATGGTCACATGGTCTACTCAATTCAATAATGGGATCACCTGTGTTTGCTCACTGGCCATCTATGTTCAAACTCAAGTGTTGGCAGTGACACTTTATTCCTGTATAAAACTGTGCAATATATTAGGTCATCCCATAAGTTCTGTCCGAATTTTAACTTTTTGTTAAAATGAACGAAATTTAAAGAGTATTTTATAATGTCTAATGGAGCTGAACATTATTTTTATGTTTAGATGCATTTAAACTCATCAAATCTTATTTCAGAGAACAATAAAATTAAATTTTGTTTGATTAAAACTCTGCTAACGTGGAAGTACCCAAGAATCATTTGAGGCACATAATGCTTTATGAGTTCAAGAAAGGAAACTCAGCAGCCGAAGCGGCTAGAAACATTCACTCAGTTTATGGAGAGGAATGTGTGAATGAAAGAACTTGCAGAAGATGGTTTGCAAAATTCAGAGGTGGAGATTTCACCCTTGAAGATGAAGATCAAACTGGATGTCCAGTTGAGTTTGATGAAAAGATTCTTGAAGCAGCCCTTGAAGAAAATCCTGCTTTATCAGTTGGGGAATTGGCAGTGGTTCTCAGTTCAAACCATACAACTGTTCATCGTCATCTTCAACAACTTGGAAAAGTTGCTAAACTTGGAAAATGGGTGCCTCATGAATTGTCTGAAAACAACCTCAAATCCCGAGTTGACATCTGCTCTTCTCTCCATTCTCGCCAACTTGTTTCACATTTTTGGGATAGACTTGTGACTGGCGATGAAAAATGGATCTTTTATCAAAATGTTAAGCATCATAGACAGTGGCTTGGTAAAGGGGAAGGACCCCAGCCACAGCCGAGAAGGGAACTTCATGGGCAAAGATTCTTCTTTCAATCTGGTGGGATTGTCAAGGAATAATCCATTTTGAATTCTTACCACCTAATGCAACAATTAATGCACAAATATACTGTCAGCAATTAGAGCGTTTGAACCAAGATTTGAGGGAAAAAAAGACCTGCTCTAGTGAATAAAAAACGGGTGATGTTTCATCAGGACAATGCGCGACGACAGACAGCAAGAATCACGTCACAAAAGATCGAAGAACTTGGTTGGGAGAAAATTTCTCATCCACCTTATTCTTCAGACCTTGCTCCTTCAGACTACCATTTGTTTCGTAGCTTACAGAATCATTTGGAAGAAACAGCTTTTGTAACACAGGAAGAGGTTAAAACTGACATTTGTGAGTTCTTTGAAACAAAGCCAAAAGAATTTTACAGTAATGGAAATAGTAAGCTTGTTAATAGATGGAAGGAATCATAGATAATCAGGGAAAATACATTGTTGATTGAATCTGTAATTAAATGTAACATTTGGTCACTTGTTTTCTTTATTCAAAATTCGGACAGAACTTATAGGATGACCTGATATATATTTTGTATGGACCAAGGTTGGGTGGCTAACTCAAAGGTGCCCCAGGTAGCACACATTCTAGCGATGTCACTGCTCCTTTTTTTGTTCAACTTGTTCAAACCTTTACTTTCCTGGCCACTTGCATCAAGTTATATCATACTCATCTATTTTTTTTTTTAATTTAATAAAAGTTAAACTTACATAAGTATTTTCACTGTGTGGAACAAACTCCCACATGATTGTTTCCCTGGACCCTTCAATGTTGACCTCATCAATCAAAGGTCAATCAAAATCTTTACTATTTCTCCTCATAATATTAATTTCTAATCATCTTCTCAGCCGTTTATATCACATTCAACAGTACCATTTTGCTGACTGCAGTTCTTTATTTTCCTAGGGTCTTCAGTCTTGTATTATTATTATTATAATATATATATATATATATATATATATATATATATATATATATATATATATATATACACCAAGTGTAGCAGCAAATTTGTACAAAAAAGTGTAACAGCATGTGATAATTGTCTATCCTACATAATGTTTAGTATATAAAAAAAAACTAAACTAATAGACTTTATTTTTTCCAGGTTTTCAGATAAGATGTTTAGCCATTTTGACACCATTTATTGTAAGCATCACTGAAAAACCATTTGAGTTATTCAGCTAGAAAAAGAACAGATCATTTTGTGTCAGCCCCACTATGTCTTCCCAAATGAGCAATGGTGAGAGGAAAAAGATCATTCAGGCCTTCAGTAATGGTACCAACATTTATACTCTGGTTTCCATCTTTAAAGTTTTTTCAAGAACCATCAAGAGAATGGTGAATAAGTTTAAAAATAAGGAAACTGTAGATAGGAAAACTGGATCAGGAGGTTACAACAGGAAGAGGGATCATCATTTCAACTTAGAGATAAATACATTCTTATTGTTCAAAGTAGAGTCCAATAGTGTTATAAAAACCTCGGAGAATTCCAGTAAGATATCTTTAATCATTTTTAAGATATAACAGTTCAAAGCTTAATCTAACAATTAGACAATTTTGCTGTTACAAAATTTGGGCAATTTTGCTGTTATAGCCGGTATATATGTATGTCTGTAAGTAAGTATGTATATTTGAGCAGCAACCTTTCTTTCAAACATATTTTGCTCATTATGACAAACAAGGAAAATTTGATTAATTTTTTAGGTTGATCAAATATTCACATGCTGGGGCAACCACTGACATCAGATGAAGCACAAATTTCCAATCCTGGCTAGGATATCACCTTTGCATCTGGCTTCTTTGATTGTCTGATGTGACATTGAGTGCAAAATCTATTCTGACATCATTTGAGATATGTCACATACTAAAATAATTATCATAAAGTTGGAGTATTATATTATTAATTTTCAATAATGTGTTGTCCTTGGTATGTTATTATGTTTGATAGAGATGAAGTCAAGTTCAAGCTTCTTGTTTTTCCTTTTCCAATTCTTAAGTCAAACAAAAGTGATCATAACATACCTCATGTGATGAAAACAAACCTTAATTTCCTGTGGCTCCATGAACTCACTCCTGGAAAATCACCCAAAATACCAGGATCAAAAAACATCTTTACTGCCCAATCAGAAAAAGTTTACATGGTGTTTGAAGCCGCCATTTCTGAACCACTGATTCCTTATAATGCCAACACTGATTCCACCCATGAAGGCAGATCTGACTCTCATAACATGGGAGACTGCATGACTGCCCAAACCATCAAACTAACATGCATTCTATCAACAGCAATGCCTTTGTCCAACAACAAAACCAGCAGCAACAGTAGAGACTAACTCTTGACTACTACAATGTAATAATTCACAGAATATTTCTCCCATGAGTTTATCTCACTCATCTGATTTCTCTATGTATATTTGTGCATTTGTTATCATAACACAGTAAAAATGGCACATCAGAATGCAAATATCGTTACAAAATACCCTTAAAATAGTATAACTTTGATAAGATAGAAAATTTCAGCCAAATCTGCCCAATGGACACAAAGTAATTTGCATTCAATTAAGCATTAAATGATGAAAAAGTCAGTCTCAAGAAAAATCTAATACATTTTACTAATACAAAATGTGAGTTTGAATTCCAGTCAGGTTTTTTACATTCACTACAGCACAAATACACATGTTGATTTTCTTCATGTGTCTATCTTGTTTTCTACCTTGTGCTATACCATGAACAAACTCTCAGTCTCTTATGATTGATATGCAAACATCCTGAAATGAGAAAATGATTGAACCTTGTAAATTATGGTAAATAAATCTCTTAGTTATCTCGGCCACATCTTTTCACCATTAATTGTTTTGTCGTTTCCACTTTTTTCTTGTTAACGGTAAGGCACTAGCAAAAAGATTAGTACAATGTGCCCCCTTTGTTGTCTTATCATAACATACACCCACAGACAGAAATCAGATCATGTGAGCATAAATTATTTGTTTTGTATTCAGTCTGTCAGTTAAGTGCTATATGTGATACACACTTGGGAAATTATGTCTCTTTCAATTCATGACTAGGCAGAAAATCTTCCTGTAGTAAGTTGCGGTTTCTTTCTCCAATAGGCTGGTTGCCAACGGCTATAGGACCAAGTCCCTTCTGTTATTCAACCCATAGCTGGGGGAAGAAGAGATGGATTTATATCTTTCTCAAGTGAAACTTATACATACAATCCATCACAAAAGATGCTGGAAAAATGGTCAGTTCCCTGTATGACTCTAGTAAGTACCTGACTCTTGTTATCCTCTACCTTTACAAGAGCCAGATCAAGCTAAAAGTAAGGTCAGTCAGTTATGTGCCATACATGATACATGCTTAGGTGATCATGAATCTTTCGATATATGACTGAAGAGGCAGATTTTTTCTCCACAGTAAGGTTGCCATTTCTTTCTGCGGTAGACCAGTTGCTATCCAAGGCTATAGAACTCGGTGTGTCCTGCTATTTACCCAGAGCTGGGGGGGGGGAGAAGAAGAGGATTCATATCTTTCCCAAGAGTATTAGCACATAAGTGAATGTAATGGATTCAACTGGAATTTGAACTTGGATCTCCGATTCCTCAACCCGAGCTGTTATCCATTACTCCACCATGCCTCCTCAAAAAATTGAAGTACTGTTGCCATATATGGGCAGGACCATCCCAGCATTCACTTTCCAGTCTTGATAGAGTCCAAAAGCATCTCCACGTCCTTGTGTGTAATTAATTATTTTCTACCTTACAACCCGTTTCTCACAGACAAAACATCACAAGCCTCTCACTGCTCTATCACGACATTCCTTAGTTCCTAATGAATAATTTGTTTTAGTGAATATTGCATTTACAATTTTTTGAGGATAACAATCATTTTTCCAAATACAAGTCCTGCTATTTAACCCATAGCTTGAGGGAAGACCTAGATTTATACATTTTGCAAGAGTAGTTATGCATAAGCGAATATAATGAACCCAACTGGAATTCAGACTCAGTTCTCTGATTTCTCATTCTGAGCCACTATCCATTACACCACCTGCACATCCTTACTCCATTACAACACACCCAGTTATTCACTGATGCAAAGCCACCATATTGTATAACAAGTGAAGATCAATCTATCTACACTAGCAAATCGGCCTGCAAAACAAGTTTGCTAACCATTGAGCTACATTAGGCATAAACTCTGCTGATACCAGATGGTAAAAGGCAAATTAAATGTTGTAGATAATTCTTCTCTATAAAGCAATAAAAATTCATCAAATAAAGTGCATTATCCTCCTTCGTACTGTTTCCACAATGTCATTATCTAAGATACAGTAGGTTTCATGTTCAGAGAATGAATGCAATATTATGATTAAAAGTTTCACTTAGAAAGAGAGATATGGGAAAGACAATGTGCTGTTCCAGGTTGAACACACAGCCTTAAGACATTTATAAAATTGGATGATGTGTCCAGTGTTGACCCTAATGGTTTGGTTGTCAGTTGAATACAACCATTGCTATGATGGTCATCAGCTTCAAGAAGCAAGATGTATTGTTATAGACAATAATCTTCTTTCTCATCTTACGCACCAGAACAATGTTAACATTTTATTCACAAGACAAGAGTTCTCAATGACATTTACACAATATTAAAAGTAATTTACATCTAAAAAAGTCTTCAGTGTTCAAATTCTATCCAAAAGAGCCTTAAGTGGTACCATTATTATTATGTTGATGCAGATGCCTCAGGACATATTATTGCTGAAATTTTGCAGAGACTAATTTGGTAAATGTCACTTCCCTGAAAGAAAGACAATCAAATTTAAAATTTAAATTGTTCATTTAAAATATATTATATATATATATATATATATATTACAATAACGCTCACCCTGTACAATTCCCAAGAGCTATTCAAGGTAGGGGGTTACAGAGAAAGAAGCAAAGGATAATAGGGATATGAGGGAAAGATAACAGTTAACCCTAGATTTGACAGGTTAAGATTGTAGTGATCAGGGAAGCATCCTCTTGGGATTCATTTCCACAAAGCAGCAGTTCATGTGAAGAAGTTGCTTGAGTGGAACATTTCACCAATAGAAGAAATATAGATATTATACAAATTGATTCGAATGGGTTTCTTGCCAGAGACAAAAGGAAATTAGTCCCTATGACAGAGATGTTCCCTTTCAGTTTTAGTCAATTTTCAATTGTGTGTGTGTATGTGTATGGCTGTTTGCATAAGTGCATTTATATTTTAATTCAATGCCAGACTTAAAAAGTATTCCTACAATATCTTAAAAAAAAACATCAAAAAAGTAATTCTATTTGTTATTGAAAAAAAGTACAGGGTGTCCCTAAAGTCTGGACGCATAAGAAATCTCATGAACTATATTTTTATCTTCACAGATTAAACATGGTTTTGCTAAAGAAAGAAATGGCTTCTTTTTCTGCGGTATGCCAAAGGAGAAGGTGTACTCAATGAAAATCACAAATCACAGTAATTTCAAAACAGGGAAATACATTCACTATTAATTTGTTTAAAACTGTGCCTTTCTTTGTATCTGTTATTATTTGTTTGATTATCTTATTTATTATCTTCTTTTGATCATAAACATTCATGTGCAACATTAATAAACGTTTTGTTTTCTCAATTCTGGGAATTTTACTAAACCTTTCTAATAATTTGGCATGCTCAAATCACCGTGCTGATAACAAATATGGTGCCAGTTTGTTTATATTGCGTAGATAAGTACGAAAGTTTCAGTGATTGCGCAGGTCAGTGTTGCCAACATTGTGTGAAAATTTTGTGTGAATTGATTTGACGGATTTTGAAATATTAGAAAAAAATTATCTTGATAATAATTTGGCACACAGTATATATATATATACACACACACACAAACGCACAGCCATTTTATATGTTGTCATTTTATATATTTAATTTCATGAATGCATGTTGTCTGTTTTTGTTTGAGTTGACTACACAGTATAATAGGGTCAGTTAGGCAGGGTTAGGCATTATCTGTGTGAAAAAACAGCACCATGATGCAATTCACTCCAACAGAAATTTGGAAATGACATGTTATACTGCTTGGCATTTCAGAGTTTTGGAATGTCAATCTGAGGATAGTGAAGAGGATTTGGAGAGATGGATAAGTCTAATGGTGATTACAAAGGTATGGAACATTGAAAATCTCACTCTGATCATTCTGATAAGCAAAGAACTCCCAAATTTGTTGGCAAGAGCCTAAGATTCAACACGGAGACTGACATCAAGTGTCTTTAGGAGGCAGTACTTCCCTGGATCAAGAGGGTGGCTGATGGAAGAACCTGTTTGTCAACAGGACTCTGCATCATGCTACACAGCCAGGAGATCCAAGTCATGGCTGTTAGACAATTTCTGCAACCACATCACCCCCTTATATCTGGCTACCTAACTCCCTAGTCTGCAACCCCCTTCTTTATTATGTGTGGGGCTGCAGTTGAGCAAAAGGCCAACAAAACTCCTTGTAACACCAAAGATGAACTGAAGGCAAGGATTATGAAGCATTCACCAACTTAAACAAGGAGACCATCCAGAAGAGTTGTTGGAGATTCTGAAGTCGTGTGGGGGCAGTGGTTGAAGCCAATGCAGATTTTATTGAATAAAGTTACTCTTTAGTATTTCAAGATATTTTTCACTAAATTTGGTAAATATATCTGTTAAAATGAGATGTCAGTGTTATTTTAATTTTTGTGTAACAATTTATCCATTACACCCCATATATATATATATATATATATATATATATATATATATATATATATATAATGGACTCTCCCATCAGTTTTGATGTATAAGGATCTGACAGCTTAATTGATTCAGTTATGAAATTTTGTGCGAGAATCTTAAGTGGCACTTAAGACCCGCTAGTGATTTACAAAGGAGGCCACATATGGAGCAAGAGTGAGGATTGTGAGATGAAATCACTGTTAGATTGGCTGACCTTTTAGATCTTGCTCTCACTTCAAGATGATTCAGACAAGCAGATTGAATATATATATATATATATATATATATATATATATATATATATATGACTGTTTCATGTCATTTATATATGAAAATCTTGAGAAATGTCTTAGCTTAGATGGGTATGAAAAAAAATCCATGTAAATAGAGTAAATATGGTGGAATCAACAGTTTCTTTTTGCTGTAATATTACAGGGATCATTCTTTTCAAAGACAATCTTTTATTCTATATTGGATTTTCATTTGGCAATTTTTCCTTCCATTGCTTATTGTAGATTTTCCTAAATTTCTTAGATTCTTTTATGTAAATCGTATTCTGAGTAGCTTCGAAGAGGGTTTGAACTTTAAATTTTCTTCTTCAATGATTGGCATTGTAATACATCTTCATGAAACAACTCATTTTTTTTTTATATTAAATGCCTGTGCTTCAAGCTGGAAAGGAAATTGAATTAACTTGACCTTGACTCATGTCAGTATGTTTATGTAAAATAGAAAGCCACAGGGGACAAATAAGAAGGTAGTAAATGAAATTCAAAATTGAAATGGAAATAATTTTCTTTTTTTTAAAGTTCAGATTCAAGTCTTTGCATCAGAGAAAAATAACCATCAATGGTTTTGTTGCAGGTTCCATTGATGTCCTCTGTGATACATTCATCCTCAATTGGATAGTTTATTGTGTAAGTATTCAATCATACAAAATGCAGTTGATTACCTTTCAGTTCTGTGCATGAAAGCAGGGGATGAATGCACTTATTGACAGGCTTGATTCTATGCATGTGTGTCTTTGAGTTCATATATAATTATATTAAATACTTATTATACTGTTTGAACCTGATTTATAATCAATAAAAGTTACTGAATTTTTATTAACATACACACACATATATATATATATATATATATATATATATGATAAAAATAGTTTTAAGGCATGCTATATTTATGGGTAAAGTGCTCAATATCAGAGATAGTCTATGTAAGTATGAAAATGGACAATGAGGTCAACTCAAAATGGTGACAATATGTTTTATGACTGGATATAATCTTCAGGTCATCAAATTGTGTTCAAGCATGAAACAGGCTGCCGCCATATATATACGTACAGTACCACTACTCTGATCTACTACCACTAGCGAGGCAAAAAATGTGTATTTTTTATTAGTATAAATTTTAACTTTGTTACTATACATCAAACACTGTTTTATTACCAACAGCACTCAATATGTGATAATTTATATATTAATACTTAATATAGGAGACCGTATATAGAAGTGTTTAACAAAAAATACAGATGCAAAAATTTAAGTTTAACCATTTGCAGGATGTCACCTTGACTCAGTTGAAATAATATTAACAGACACATTTTAGTTGTTAACACCGAACTTTTATATGGGACACAATGCAAAGAAAGACTCCAAATTCTGAAGGCTGTTTAATAAAAGAGAAGCATTAAATAAGTTATCTTTCTCCATCGGGGACTGTATATTGAAGTGCATTTAATAATAAAAACACACATGCATAAAAATACTAGTTTGATTGTTTATACTATATAAAATAACAACAATAAGAAATAATTTGTATATCAAAACAAAAAGGTCAACTGGGATAATTCTGGAAGATAATGCTTTAAAGCAAGCAGCTTTTGTAAATGATAGTAATTGATATCAAGATATATAGACTTAATAAATAAAATAAATTTGTTCACGTATGACTGTTTCTACTCTGATTTTCATGAATTACATCAACTTGAATTTTGCAAAATTCTTCCTGACGAGATTAATAATTTACTTAATAAACTTTTACACACATCCCTATCAAAAATAGAAATTCTTTGCTACCCATATAATTCACCTCAAAAGATATTTATGTATGTAATTTCTATAAAATTTATCTTGTGTGTATAACCAAACAAATTCAAGTAAATTTATGTTATAAAATAATATATTTTAAGGAAAACAGTATTTCTGAAAATAAGTCCAATTTAGTATCAATTTTCCTGAAGAGTGGATTTAATTCCATAAAACTCATATTAGATGCAGTCATAAACTAGGCTTATACACAAGTATATACTAATATGTGTGTGTGTATATATATATATATATATATATATATATATATACACACACACTTATTAGTATATACTTGTGTATAAGCCTACTTTATGTATAGTGCAACTCCTGATTTTTTTAATATATCTCATGTATTATGCAATTCCAGCTTTTGCACACTACTAGTAGGCCTACTATAATCAAATATGCTGTTCATGTAGAAACACAAAGAAAGATTCTAAGCTAAGGTAAGCTAATTTAGCCTTCTAAGGAAGGCTAAATGAGCTTACCTCTACTGTTAATGGTTAACCAAAGGTACTGTGAGAATGTAGGCCTATCAGGTAGATTATAGTAATTGAAAATGCATCAATTTTAATCTCTTAAAAAAAAATGACCTGTGTTTTGTGCAAATCCTTATTTTCTGCATAAGAAACTGATTATAAGATCTTACACTATACACGAGTATAAATGATGTGTGTGTGTGTATATATATATATATATATATATATATATATATATAGCTCAAGGGGAAAAATCTACTGATGCCGGATCAGTTGGGTTTCGATCCTGGCTTGAGGCAATTGGAAGACTAGCTACATTGTGATTGTGAGCCGTGATACAGCGAGACAGTCTGTGGATAACACACACACACTACATACATACATATATATATATATATATATATATATATATATATATATATATATATATATATATATATATATACACACACACAATCAACATACCTGTTAAAAAAAGATGGAATTATTATGAATCAGAAATTACTCAAAGTAACTTACACACTGCCTCAGATCAAAATGTATTATTTATGCCCTCTGTGAAAACTGTTAAAAAATATATATGGGGGCATGTTATATATGTGTGTATTTTAAATTATTTTGTAAGGATAGTTACAAATATAAATGTAAAGGCATTTTTACCAGGCAAATATATTCTAATTTGTTGTTTAGTGAAACATATTTCAGTACTTTATTATTTTCCTTTGAATCTAAAAAGCATAACGGTATCTTCAGGCTATTTATTTACATGTGACCTATTTTATGTTATATGACAAAAACAACTGAGATATACCGTCTGAGATTTTGTTATTAATATTATGTGATCTTATTACTGTCTATCTTGTTTTATTCACAGCAAAACATTTGATCAACTCTTTGATCTTCTTCAGTGAATTTTTCCACTGTGCAAACTCCTGTTGTTTGCTTACTTATCTGAATAATTTCTGGATTATTCCATAATACGCTGGTACTTTCTGCTTATTTATTCAGTTTTTACTGTGACAGTCACCATACATTGGTTGATGCTGCATTTTGTTTTATAGACTTCATGTTTTATTATTAATATATTCCAAACAGGATATTCTTATCATTATTCAATTTTTTTTTCTTGCTTGTGAAACATTTAGTTCTTTGGTTTTCTCTGTAGTGTAAATTTCATGAGATTTTGCAAAACATAAGATTGAGTCATAAATAATTTGCATTTTTCTTTGTTAACTTTATTTTAAAAAAAATGAAGTATAATTACATTTTATTCAATTATAGATTTACCATCATTTGCCATGACTTATTGCCGTTTATCAGGCAACTCTTTGGTACCTTTTGAACAAAATTTCACAGGTTTTGAAATGAAAATTTTTTTCCAAAAAACTCTTGAACCTTGTTTTCAATAGAGAAAATCTTTCCCCCTAAAAGCATTTTACAGTGATCAAAAAGGTAACAGTTAGTTGGTGCAAAGTCAGGTGAATATGGTGGGTGTGGTAGAACAGACTAAAAAGTTCCAAAAGTCTTTCCTGCAATATTCTTGCTGTGTGCAGCCATGCATTGTAATGCAAGAAAACATTTTTTTTTCTTTACTCCACTGTGTATGCTGCCACTGCCAGGTAAAAGTAAAGTATGTCAGTATACTCCAAATTCATTCTTAACTGCTACATATGATCAGTAGATACAGTATCTTAAAGGAAAGCTTATCAGAACAATTATCATGAAAATGTTTATAGAAAAGACATAGTGCAGTCTATACAGAGATGAAAGCTTCTGAAAGAGTGATAGTCTGTTGAGTAAATGTCCAGATAAAATGCCTAGCTAAATAGCGAATTTGTCTGAAGAGATGTTTATTCTCAAAGACACATGGCTCTCTAAGATTTTGACTTGGACATTGACCATAATTCAATCAGATTACTTGCTCTAGCTTTGTTGGATGATGTCAAAAGTCTAAAAGATGCAGGTATGTACTTCATAAAAGGGAAGCTATATTATGACAGGAAAGTGATTGAACCCAAGCTGCCAGGTCAGGACAGACATTACAGATTCTTCTTTGGATTTTGTCAAGAATCTCAAGATATATAGAAGCACCAGCCAGATGTGGTAGCAATATTCAATGCACAGATGAATGATATAATTATAAATGTGCAAGATATATTCTGGTGTGAAAAATTGTCTATCACATCATAGTGAACTAATTTTAATAGCAGCAGACCTAGCAATTGATTCAATATAATCGTTCTACTTCATATCAGTGGAAAATATGAAACTGAGAAGGTGCAATGAGCTGCATTACTGGAGGTTAGCATTAACCATGCTGATGAAAGGCAAAAGATGTTCTTGGAGATGATTAAAACAGATCAGTTTCATGTTTCTTAGGTATTAAAATTAATAAGCCTTGCTAAGATGCTGCAATATTATTGCATATATGTAGATAAGAAGTTAATAAAATAGATAATATTCATAAATGAGAATTTTTCATCTGTAATATCTTTATTTTACAGCATGCAGTCTCAATAAGTGAGAGATGAAGTGCCTCATAGGAAATAGTTAGCCTCGTTAAACATTACTACTTAGTGGGTGTCCAATACAAATATATATTGAATAACACAAAAAGGGTTGACATGTAAAATCAACTAATCTAAACTAATAATTGCTTTATCTGTTCTTATGACTGACAGATGTAAAAAACATAAGGGAGATAACTCTTTCTTGCCACAATCACTGATTGGTTTAATTTTATCAAAAATGTACTGTAAGAGATTACTATTTGCATGATGGATTACACTTTGGTTAAATTATGGCCAGTTATTAAACCTATAATTTATTCTGTTTGATTGCCAACACTCATTATTTTATGAAGTACATACCTGCATCTTTTAGACTTTTGATATCATCCAACAAAGCTAGAGCAAGTAATCTGATTGAATTATGGTCAATGTCCAAGTCAAAATCTTAGAGAGCCGTGTTTCTTTGAGAAGAAACATCTCTTCGCACAAGTTCACTATTTAGCCAGGCATTTTATCTGGACATTTACTCAACAGACTATCACTCTTTCAGAATCTTTCATCTCTGTACAGACTGCACTATGGCCAGATAATAGTCAGTTCTCAAGTCTAAATCAAATTTGGATGGCTGCTCAGCTGATCACAGTGGCCAGTTAACAGAATAAAAGCCAAATTCAATAGAAATTTCAGGATTAAGGTTTCTGCAAATGGTCCTTCTAAAAGCAGGTAATGAGATAAAACTCAAAAGATTTCCTTTGACGACAAACTTTTTCATTCATTCTGATGCACTCTCTTGTCAGAATCTGAGTCTTAGAAGATTCCTTGTAAAACAAATAATTCCTATGGCATTAAAAGCCTCTTGCTTCTTCCTCGATTACTTCTCTTCTGGTTTCATATTACTCTGTTCATATGACATCTCATTCTAAAAACTGTAGAAAATATTATTTTTTCTTCGTTACTTACAGGTATAGCCCAGAGGTAAAGTTATTTTACCCACTAGGTTTTCAATAATAGTACAAATGCACTGAGAATATATTTTGTCTTTATTATACACAAAGTTTATAAATCTTAACTCTTATCCTATAAATCTATATTTGAACCTTATATATTTCTATTGGAAAATTAATTTTACAGTAGAGATTCTACACTGTCATTTGTCCTTCAATTAATATATATTAAAATGCATATAGATTGACAATATTTAAAAAATTTAATCAGTGTAGGTACATAATTTGACCTGTATCTATTAATTTATCTCTTTCTCTTTATACACACAACATGTATCCATCCACAAATACCTAATTTAGTACAATAGGATTAGCAATTAGTGTTTTCTTTCTCTAAACCAATAGTTCCCATTGTGACATACATTATAGGTGTGGCAGAAGAGGATAGCAGGTGAGGCAGAATGATTGAAAAACAATCAAAGATTTAGAAACAGTTTAAAAAAATTCATATGCCAAAAATAAAATGTAATTTCAAAATTTAAAATATTCTTATGGATTACTTGTAATTGCATGCATGATTCCCAGTATAAATAGTTATAAATAATTATTGACCAATTTTATCATTGTGATATTTTTGCATTATATCAAGTTTATATGTTATTTCTATAGATACAAATATTTAAGTAAATGCTCTGTTTATAATAAACAGTATTAACAACATTTACCAGCCTGAATGTCTGAGAAATTTCATAGAAAATATGTGTCCTCCGACAGGAATCGAGACTTTATCCTACAGATAACTGTCATATAGCCTGACATGCTACAGAGGAACCATCTGGTTAGCAAGGTCGAATTACTGCTTTTAAACTACAAATTTTCCATGATTTCTATCAAATGCATGTATCTGCTTGAAGCATATCTTAACATTATAAACAGAGCATTTACTTAAATATTTGTATCTATAAAAATAATGTATAAACAATAAATATATTAAAATAATTGTCGGACTTACTCTATTTCATAATATAAGGACGTCATTTGTTCATGCTAAGATACATTTGAGTAGATATGAGCATGATAATGTTCTGACTTCAAATCCACGTTTATCACTCATTAATCCTCTTTTTTATTTTTAAATGCTCTAGATTGACTGAATAGCATAGAGCATTAACCATGCTGCTGTGGTTTGTGGTTCTACAGAAAGATGCTGAGAATATAATGAGTGAATATGCAAGCAAGGAACAAGTTTTAGAGAAAATGCATGATTTGGAAAATTTGTTACAGGAAATATTGAATGCAATAAGGACAAAGGAAAACAGCTGATAACCTATCTAATGAGCTTGTGTATATGGTTGGCAGGACAGAGTTTAAGAGAGATAACAAAAAGACGGAATTTATTAAGCACTACAATGGACAGGAAATTGTGGAGAGCCATGACTATTAAGGTCCTCAGAGACACAGCACTTAGAAAAAGAATATTTTGAGATATATATCTCACTATGACTAGTTATTATTTGCAAGGCTTGAATTAATGATTCTCTATATGCATATGTGATGAATGATTTTTATGAATCTATGTATATAATATGATAAATAATTAATAGGAATCTATCATCATATTATATATATGTGATAAATAAATCATTTGTCATAATATATATATATGATATATCAGTCATTATATATATATATATATACAAGTTTCATTAAAAATGACAGACAAGGTACTACGAAAAATAAAATCATCCTTGATAATGGCTAAAGGTATAGCTGAAAGCGCTCGGAAAAATAAAACATTTGGACAGTTCTTACACACCCTTTGTCCAGCAAAGAAAGCTCTAGTCCGCACACAAGGAAAATTAAATAAAAAACTTAACCGTAGTACCTTGTCGGTCATTTTTAATGAAACTTGCATAAAAGAAGGATTGCTGCCTAAATATACAATATATATATATATATATATATATATATATATATATATATATAAAATGACTGATATATCATATATATATTATGACAAATGATTTATTTATCATATATATAATATATATATATATATGTAATGACTGATATATCATATATATTATGAAAATGATTTATTTATCATATATATAATATATATATATATATGTAATGACTGATATATCATATATATATTATGAAAATGATTTATTTATCATATATATAATATATATATATATATGTAATGACTGATATATCATATATATATTATGAAAATGATTTATTTATCATATATATAATATATATATATATATGTAATGACTGATATATCATATATATATTATGAAAATGATTTATTTATCATATATATAATATATATATATATATGTAATGACTGATATATCATATATATATTATGAAAATGATTTATTTATCATATATATAATATATATATATGTAATGACTGATATATCATATATATATTATGAAAATGATTTATTTATCATATATATAATATATATATATATATATATATATATATATATATATGATAAATGATTGATATGAATCTATGCATATAACATAAATGATTGATATGAAATCTATATGTATATAATGTTAAATGATTGATATGAATCTACATGTATGATATAAATCATTGATTATGATATATATATATATATATGTATGATATCATAAATCATGGATATAAATCTATGTATATATGATAATGATTGATATGAATCTGTCCATATGATACATAAATGACTGATATAAATCTACGCATATAATATAAATGATTTACATGAATCTATGTGTATGATATCATAAATCATTGCCATCTATGCAATGAATCTATACATATAATATGATGACTCATTGATATGAATCTATGCATATGATATCAAATGATTGGTATGAATCTGTGCATATGATATCATGAATATTTGATATGAATCTGCATATAATATAATAAATATGTATCTAGAGAAAGTGTGTATAATACATGAATAATTAGGTTAAATTAAAAACTGCTAATCTTTTATCAGAAATTCTTTTTAAAAAATCAGATAAAAAATGTATTTATTAATTTCTTACTTAAATTCTTAACTTTAAATATTACACATAAATACTCTAACTTCTGATATTATATATAATTTATCTAACAATAGGTGTTTTATATAAGTAGTCTAATTTCAAATATCATTAACTAGTCTAATTTCAGATGTCATTAACTTGTCTAATTTCTGACATTAACTGGATTAACTTTTGAAATGTAAGTCATCTAACAACTGGTATTACATATAACTAGTTTAAACTTCGAATGTTGTATTAATGTGATATATAACTAATAGAACTTCATATGTTATAAGTAATACATGTAAAAGTAAAATTTCTCCCTTTAATTATTACTTAGATAAAACATAAATATTATGTATAATAAACTATGTTTAGAGAATAAAATTAAAGAGAGTTGTTATCAACTGCTGTCATTTAAAAGACTGGAGGTGGAAATATACAAGTGTTATTTCACTGATATTTTCATTGTAATATTTAAAATTGATTGGAGTAAAAAAAGCAAACAAATATTGAGAGAATTTGTATGTTTTGTCTGATAAGAAAGAATCAGATGCTAAAAAGAATCACTGTGTTTTCCTTGAAGACAGTGAAATGTGGGAAGTTTAACAAAAATATCAATAATATAACGAACGTAATCTCTGTTAATGGAAAATGGTAAAACCATAAATGGCATAATGGATTGGAAAGCAGAAAATCAATATAAGTGGGTGCTGAAAAATTCTTGAACTGACTCGATCCCCAAATTCTGACCAAATGAATAAACATCAGACTTTTTTTTGAGAAGGGCTTCATGGTTAACCTGAGAAACTCTAAGCAACCCCCACTAAATACAAATTGTTCCAATGGCTGATGCTAATAACCAGTGGGTTGGCATGATTCCAAATTTTTCCATTGGCAAGATATTGCTGTGACATTGGCAGCCATTGGAATATAAGAGTTGGTGTATAATCTTTCTAAAAATCCTTGTTCGAATAATAGAAACAAAAGAATAGTCACTGTGTTCATTTTCAGTGACTTCATATTACATATAATACTAGTTAAGATAAAAAAATAATTTAAGAAAGTAAATGGTGAGCTGCTCATTTCCAAGTATGCCCATCTACTAGGGTGGTTAACCCTAGAACACTAACCATCGGTATATAGTACCCAGCGCAATTTTTCCTATTTTTAATTACAATTTTCAGTACCTGATTTTCTTACCTAAATAATGTTTTACAGTTCTTATTAATGTTAACTCAAAGTACAAAGTTTGAAGTGCCTGCATGTAGAATATTTCAAATAAAGATTTATATTTAATATTTTTTTGATATTTTAAAAATTGGGTTTGATATACCCATGGTTAGTAGTGGTTTAACT
This sequence comes from Acanthosepion esculentum, assembly GCA_964036315.1. NCBI lineage: Eukaryota > Metazoa > Mollusca > Cephalopoda > Sepiida > Sepiidae > Acanthosepion > Acanthosepion esculentum. The sequence continues at coordinate 108,493,667 of OZ038477.1, read as the reverse complement.
TTAATTGATGGTTAGTGTTCTAGGTTTAACTAATCCCTGTTGTAGATGCCAACTCAGACACATTTGTGCTTCTTCAACTGCCACAGAACCAATTTTTGTTTTATACTGCAACTGTGCATAGCAGACCTTAGTTACAGTTCCTGGGAGAGAGCAAATAATCTGGTACAATTAATAGTTTTGAACAGAGTCACTATACTCAAACCTTTGGTTATCATGACTTATGACCTTGTGCTAGCACAATCATTGACCGATTCTGAAAAGTTCTATCAGCCTAATTTCCCTTAGAAGACAGAGCTGAGTAGTTAAAACCATAAGTTCAAATATCACCATGAACGATTTGTCAAGAAAGTGATTTTTTTAATATCAGCCTGGGGTGACGATCGCAACAGACAGTACCATAGGGAAGTGCCTGAAAACCTCACCATGGGTAGTGAAAATAAAAAAAGTAGTTGAAATGAAACCTACCAGAAAGCCAGTTTGTTTTTCATGCCAACAAGATGTAGTACTTACCTAGAAAATAAAAATTATAAGACTTAGATCAAAAGAAATAATTTTATTTAAAACATCAAAAAACATGTTTAACAACAAAAAAAATCACAAAATCACAGAAATTTAGTTCCGTTGCATTTTACTCTTCAGTTAGTCTCTTGAAGATTTGTTCATAATTTCATCAAATAAGATCAAAGATTCATTTTGCATAACAGATGGAGACCTCTCCTATAACGCCTAACAGCTTTTCTTAGTTATTGGGCCTTTTCTCTTGCTGATGACTAATATGTGAATTACAAACTGGAGATGTCAAAAATAAACAAGTATAGAAATTCAAATATCTGGGAAATGTTTTAACAGAGGATGAAAAATGCTATACTGAAATCTGGATGCACATTGGATCAGTGAAAGAGGACTTTCAAAAGCTAAGCAAAGTAATAAGAATCAACAAACGAACATTAGAAACATAGGATAGAATGCTGGATTGGTATGTGTTATCCCTCACCACAACCTACATAGCAGTGAATTCTGGGCAAAGCTCCACAGATGAAGAGAAAACTGGAAGCAACAGAAATGTTGTTCTACAGCAGGATATTGAGAATTTCATGGCTGAAGTCTTAAAGGAAATGGCAACAAAAAGGACACATACTTGGAGATTATTTTTTTTTACATGGGAGTGGGGGTTATTAGCTCCAGTGTTGTTAGTAATAATTAAATTAAATATTTTAAACTTTTTATAATAGATGATAAATCTTAGTCGTATGCTAGAATCATTGAGTGATATGTACTGACGAATTATGTTTTTAATTGCTTTTTCACCCTGTTTATAATTAGGGTGCATTTGGTTAGGATAGAATAAGTTAATGGTGTGTTTATTTTTGTTTGTGCCTGACATAATTTTTTCTAAATTTTGCTAAGGTTAATTTTATTTGTTTGTTGATGATATGGTTGGGAAACTTATTGTTGATTAGGATTTGTTTAATATTACAAGTTCCTTATATCCAAAAAAGAGATTATGTTGGCTTGATTAATCATGATTTTATAACAGCTATTTTGTATCTGTGAGAACATTTACTTTTGTAGTTGAGTAAAAACAAGTTGCGTAGTGTATTTTTTTGTAATGAGAGGTTTGTAAAATTGTGGCTATTGGCATCAACTAATACATCAAGGAAAGGGATTTTATAGTTAATATTGAGTTCCTAAGTAATTTGTAGGACAGTTATTCTCAAAGTGTTTTTTTCAATTATTTTTTTTCTTCTAATCTGCTTGTTATTATGAACAGGTCATCAATATATATGGGAGGGGACCTTGGTACAATTATTGAAGACTTTGTTTTCCACATGACACATGTTGAAATTAGATAGAGGGAGTCCAATGCCTGAACCTGTCACTATACTGTCAGTTTGTGTATAAATGTTGCCATAGTGGTTGTAAAAACGTACTTATATCAGTCAGGATAGAAGTTTCCACAGAATAGCTGGTCTAATTTTAAGAGGTGGGAGTGTATATAAAGTAATTGATTGATTTTATTCATTAATTTGACATATTTTTATTACTATAAAGCAGTGGTTCCCAAATGGTTGGCATGCCACATAGGTGCAGCATAACAGGATAACAGGTGAGGTTGACCGAGTGAAAGACAAAGATTTAGAAATAATTTCAAAAAATTCATATGCCAAAAATAAATATGATTTCAAAATTCAAAATAGTATTATGGATTCCTTGTAATTGCATGCATGAGTCCCAGTATAAATAGTTATAAATAATTATTGACCAATTTTATCACTGTGATATTTTTGCATTATATCAATTACAGTGTAACCCGGATATAAGAGAGTTGTCGGGACCAGAGAAGAGGTATCTTATATCCGGGTTTCTCTTATATCCGGGTTTGGTCTATTATATATACATTAACACAGGCTCTAATTTGGGACCAGATAAAATCTCTCTTATATCCGGGTTTGTCTTATATCCGGGTTACACTGTATTAAGAATATAGTAACTAGAGTCCGCAAATTGGAGGAGAGAGATATCATTGATAATGTTCTGATTTCGAATCCACAGTTATCTCCCTTTAAACTCTCTCTCTCTCTCTCTCTCGTGTAAATTTTGGGAAGCATAAGCCAATTTTCATTCTGAAAATGCAGCACCAGAGAAAAAAATTTGGGAACTACTGCTTTACATATTACTTTTAGTGGATATCTATATTTGACTAGACATGCCGTTTATTTTTTAGACAATAGTTTTATTTTATTTAGGTCATTTAATGCTGTTTGATAAAGTAAATGGAACATCTACTCAAATATGAGTACCCTCTAAAAATAATGCTTACAGTAATGAATATAAACACTTGATAAATACATCCCTGAAAATATGTTGCTTCTACTGTTGGTTTATATTTATATATGCATATAACCATAATGTCCAATCTACAATTAATCCATCTTTATTTTCATGGCCGTTACAATAGATATACGAAGGGAAATAACACTGTTGGTTTGAGCAATTTTTCAGTTCTAAAACACTATTTTTCCATGTAGACAACACCATTGGCCATGCATTTTGAAGGCACTTTAACAAATGAAATAAAACAAAAAATAAAGACAGAGTGGAAAGCGTTTAACAAAAATAGAGATATAATTAAAAACCCTGACCAGTACGCTTAAAGTGCAAACTGGAAAAAGGAAGGCATAATGCCAGCTGTGCAGATTTGTCCATGTGCAAAATGGGAAAATTTAACAAAAATCACCTGTGGAACTAAGAACCATACAAAGAGGAGGGATTATGGGATTGAAAGTGTTCAGCATGGATCAGAGAAGAGAGCAAGATAAGAGATAGCATGGAAGTGATTGAACAATCAAAATGGTGCTGGGTGGGACACACAGCAGGAAGATAACAGATGGAGTAACATGTTGGCTGATTTGTGCCCAATGAATAGTAAACACTGAAAGAAAAACAAAAAAAAAACAAATATCAAATGGAGAAGTGATAGAGAGGATCAGTTTGGATGGTTTTGTTTAGTGGCATATCAACCTCTATGCCAAAATCTAAATATTTTGTATGCAATTTTATGCCTTCAACTACAGATATTTTGTATATCATTTTATACTTTCAAGGTATGTTTTATTGATATATAGTTTGTAGATGTTACATGTTTTGGTATTAAACCTATTTCTTTAAAGGTAGGACATTATATTGACATTTTCAGTATTTTCAAACAGTTTTCTCACATTGTTTTCCTTCTAGTTTAATTGTATAGGTGCTAGGGCTTGACATGAACAGCCAATTGATCAGATCAGCCCTCTCCAACTGATGTCCAGCTCAAGTAAGGACCAAAAAGGAGTATTGCTCATCACATAACCACTTATACACCTGGATCATGGATTACTCAATCATCAGGTATCCATCCTCGGGCATTATGGATCATCATCCATGGCAAACAGGTGGCCTCATTGTGGGGGTCTTACCTTACTGCAAAGGTGCAGTCAGTGTATTCTACATCCCCAGTCAACAGGGCATTGATACAAAGGGATTTGGTGTGAAGACATAGTAGAGAATATCACAGTCACTGTTTTTATGTAAGGAACGCTTTTATTGGATCTATGATTAAAAATGGCTTCAAGCAAATGTATCCTTTTGATTTTAAAGATAAGTCTTTCATGATATTTTATAGACTGGTGGCACAGAATCACAAATAAAGAACTTTACCAAATAACAATAATGTCTTCAAACAGCAACAACAACTAAAATGGATAGCTTATTTAAATTGTAGTGAAAATCATGACATAATCAAAATGTTGACTTGCCACACTACCTTAAACAATAGGTTATGAAAGAAACTCCCATCAATAATAGAAAGAGTGATTATAGCAGACTTGAGAAGCCTGTGGGGATTAACCCACATTGTCTGCCACTAGATGGCTTCTATTCAGGACTATAAAAGGAAGGGGTATAAACCCAGTCTCTCTTTTTGTTCTAGCATGTAGTAGTAACAGCAAAGCACTATCCCTCTCTGAGTAGACACTTTCCAGGCAGCCAAATACTTAATTTCAACCCAACCATGTGGTACATGCACAGACACACACTCACATACTTCTGCTAAGCACATAAATATTTTTTCTTTCCTTTTTGGCACAATTGGGATGCAAGTAAATACAGTTTTTGCTTTTACTTCTTTTGTTTTTTATATAAAAATATATTTATAAGCATTTATTAAAATTTTGAATTAAGTTTTCATTCTTCACCAGCAACAAGTGTCATATCTTCTACAAATTGTTACCAACAGCATTACTAATTCTTTGTAAAATGCCTATTTTCCTGAAAACTCTTTCATTAAAAAAAATTTAATAAATTTCTACAGACAATAATGCTGTTTGATAAATGAATAACAAATGTTTCCTGTATGGAAATGGTTAATCTCTCCATTACCATTTGTCTTGCAGTGGACCAATTATACCTGATAATAATGATGAAAATATGAATATATTCTACTGTCCAGCTGATTGCTCTTTTCTCTTTCTACTCATTACTAATGTTTCTGTTCCTATTTCCTCCACACCCTGTAACACCTTTGCTTAGAGTGACACCAATTAGAAAAAAAAACAAAGCTGTCAGTACACTGTTCTAATTTATTTTTTTAGAAGGTGCAATTTTTGTTATTAGCCATCATTAGATGCATATGGACACATACATGAAACTGGCTATGTATCAACTACAATCATTATGAGGTAAGGTAACAACCCATTATTTTTCTATACCTGAGTTTTAAATGAGATGGTTAGAATAAAAGGGGTAGCTACAATTTCTAAAACAATTTTTCATAATTTTTAGTAAGGAAATGCTTTGTCCTAGAATGCTCACAGCCTAAATTAAGAAATGAGAAGACATTTCCTTATGGCCCTATAATGTTGAAACATCAGCTCCCGTACAATCATTGAAGGTAAGCAATATCAAGCCTGGTCAGTACATAGAAAGGTGACTATTTGGGAATGCCAGGGTACGGATACAGAAGGCGATTATCTCCCTTTGGTGGAGATAAGTCACATCAGTCATGTGACAGCTGCTTAATAGTATCACTTGATACAGTGACCAAAGCGTCAGCCAAATTCAATTTGTTTACAACAGACAAAGGAAAAGGTTGCTTTCTTTAGCCCAGGTTCCTCATGGCTTGGGCAGAGGTTAAATCTGCCTGCCCTGCAGCTTACAAGTCTATTGGGCCTTTTCCCTTTGGGAATATATCTTTCTTAGATATAGAAAGAAACTCCAGCTCACATTCTTCAATTTAGGAAAACCCAAGACTTGTTGTTTCCACTTTGTGAAACATGTCTTCACCTGGGACATAGATGAATCCAGCCCTTTTGGATGTGGAGTCCTTAAAATGGTTTCTCCAGATACAGGAGTATCTCCATATTATATGCAAGACCTTTCTGAGTTTGTTTCTTATTACACTCTGCATTGTTGAGTCGAGATATGTGATATATTATTCACTGTGTGGGATGTATATATATAGTTTTGTGTATGTCTTAGTAGTATAAAAGTCTCTCTGAGAACAAAGCATGTTTGTCATTATTTTCCTTTCAAGCATTCCATTCTGTCTGTGAACTATAGTGTTATTATATCACAGATATAATAATGCACACAGCAGGGGAAAGATAAATGGGGAGAATAGATCCTTCTTCTTTAGCTCTTTCCTGCTACAATGGGTGTTGTAAGCCTGGATTTGCAGGTGGTGTAATGAAGAATGACTTGGAATTGTTAATCAGAGAACCAAGTTCCAATCTAGTTGGGTTCGTTATATTTACTTCCATACAAATACCCTTGAGAAACGTATGAATCCATCTCTTCTTTCCCGCGCTATGGGTTAATTAGTAAAACTTGTACCATTAAGCCATTATTATAGCCCAAAATAAAATAAGATGTATACAAAATATTTAGATTTCAGCATTAAATAACCCATAGAGGTCGATACGTCAAGAAACATAAACCACCCAAAAATCAACCCAGCCAGTTTATGTTAGGCTTGAAATGTATTTTTCCAACTTAATATATTTATATAGTGACCAAGTGCATTTAACATGTGTGCATAGAATATTATTATTTATGACATAAATATGTCTATTGCTACATAAATCTTATATATGCATATATTGTATATATTTATATGATTATAAGAATATATATATATATATATATATATGTATGTATATATAAATAAAAAGAAAGAACAGTAAGATATGGATTTATCGGTATCCTTGGAAACCCTCAATTATGAATCTTTGCCGTGCTTTTAACAACCGTAAATTTTTAAAAATAAGTTACTCCAAAATTCGCTTGACGAGGAAATGGAACTAATGTCTTTGGTTTAATAACAAAATTAAATTCAGGGGCTTTAGCTTCCATTTCTGAAACATGGTATCACTGTGTAGCGAAAAAACCATATTTTAAATCAATTAATTTATAATATATATATATATATATATATATATATATATATATATATATATATATATATATATGTATGTATGTGTTTGTGTGTGTGTGTGTGTGTGTGTGTGCGTGAAGAGATTTCTTTCTTGGTATTATGTATACTGTAAATTCAAAATGAAACAAAAATATAAATAAACCAAGCTGGTTTAGCAACATGAATGGGTAAATTCATTTTTTTAATAGGATGGAGGGTCTCTGTGCAATGATGTCAACTTCTCAGTATCAGGCTGGAAGGCATTGAGGAAAAGTCTTAGAGCGGCAGTATGTTTCTTTGTTTGGAAAGAAACTATAGGTGACTGTACTGAAAACTCACTCTAGTAAATGAGATGATGGGGGAAAGTAAAGGCCTATCATGACTTTGTTCCACAGAGCGGTCAGAATTTTTTTAAACCAAAAATCTTGATATAAACTTTTGAATTTTAGCCTCAGCTCAATGTCATTTTGGAGTTAAACTAGTTCTTTCACTGACATTCCTGTTTCCTCATTGTTAATATCTAGGAATGGTTTTATCAAGCAGTCTAATATTTTAAGGGAGTGACACGTATCTGCAGCTCATCCAGGTTTGTTCAATATACTTGAAGGTCATGCTCTTCTCCGGCAGGAAGAGTTCATAATGGACAATATTATGTTTGAATAAATATAACTTGGAAAGAAACATAAAGAGGACTGATCTGACCATTATAAAAATAATCTGATTTCATTAAGGCTGCAAATTAACTTTGTGATAGAAAGAAGTTACCACTTTTAATGATCATCAGTTGAAATCTTAACCTTCTTAAAACAAATGAACTCAACATATAATTCTTCTTCTAGGTACCATGTCATGGATATCAGTGATCATCATAGCTCTTCACAATTTCCTGTTCTTTGGAGCTCTTAATAACTTTTGTTGTTTTATTATCTCTCCCAAAACCTGCTTTGCCATGTGATTATAAAATTTTACAAGCCCTCTTTCCTCATTATATGCCCCCCCAAATTTGAACCCTCTCTTCCTGATGCGAGTATAAATGTTCTTTTTGTTGCCATTATCTCTAGAAATTTGTCATTGCTCACATGTTCAGTCCATGGTATTCTCAGCATCCTTCTGTAGAGCCACAAGTTTTTGCTTCAAATCTTTTCTTTTAATTATTTCTGAGGAGATTGTCTAGTATTCAGTACCATATAGGAAGACTGATACTATAAAACAGTTCAGTACTTTTTTTTGCTGTTTCTAATGATAATTTTCTGTTTCTTAGTACTTAGCTTTTGGAAAGCATCTTTTACTATCCTAATGTATCTTCAGGTTTCAGTGTCACATTTTCTACACTCTGTTAAAACACTTTCAAAGTATGTAAATTTTTGTACTTGTTTTATTTTTGTATCTGTACCTTGTATATTGAGCTGTACATTTTGTTAACAACAATACATTTTGTCTTCTTGCAATTGATGCTTAGTCCTTTGTTCTCTCTTTCCTTCACTAAATTCTGTAGGAGTTCTTTTAGTTTCTTTTCTGTGTCTGCCATCAATACTGTACCTTTATTGTTTTATTGAATGAATGAGGAAAATACTCAAATGTATATCACCAAAATATTCTAACAAATGGAGTTGAATAAATAAGAAAAAGTTTGGTTTGCTGGTTTTATCAGGATTTGCTCTCCTCTTGGCTGCTCTCTTTATTCAGAGTTTTCATTCTTGTTAATACTCTGTACGTTTTCTTCTTTTTATTTACCAGCACATTTTTATTGTCCTTTTCTTAAGTCATTACTTTTTTTAAATCTATATTTATTAACTTGTCTTCTTGTGTTTTTGTTCTTTAGTCTGCACTGGATTATACAATACAGTTATTGTGTTAAAAGATAATAAATCAAAGCTCAGCAAATTTACATATGTGTCTATTGTTCCGACCTTTGTAAAAATTGATCAATGTATGTGAATAGATGGACAGATACAAGAGGATGCTGAAAGGTTCTCAGCCCAAAAAACTTCCAAAAATTTGACCAAATGACCATAGTGATTTTTGGGAACGGGCTTTTTGGTCAGACCAAGGATATTTGTTGTTTTTTTTTAGACACCACCTCATATTATATATATATATATATATATATATATATATATATATGTGTGTGTGTGTGTGTATATATATATATATATATATATATATATATATAAGATTAATGGTCACTTGCATTCCTGCCTCTTTCCATTCTTTCCTTCACCTCTTTTTCCACTTCCCTTCCCATTACATGCAATGTTCTGTCTTTCAATCATCATACAGCTGTTATTTTTATTGAAAGATAATTATGTAGTATTCTTTGTGTTTTTTTTTTAAAAACAAAGCCTTAAAATAAACATTTTGAAATTATCGCCCAATGAGAATGCCAGGTCGAAACCACGGTCGCATATTTAAATTGACCTCCTGAATTTTAAACTTATTTATAAATTTTCTGAAGTCATAGTATATTTTTTTATTTATTAATCCGACAGATTTTTATCACTTCAAACATCATTCTTTGTAGATACTCATATTTGAGCAGATGCTGCTTTTATTTATTAGACACTATATTTATATTCATCTGCCAGTAAAAATGTTTGAGAAATCTTATTAAAGAAAAATATGTGCTCTCCGTCAAGATTCAAACCTGCATCCCCCTGGGCAGATGGAAACTGTTATTAGATATGACTTGCCTTAACTGATTTGGCCATGAAGAAGCTTTGCTAATCAAGCAAGTTCTGAACAGTGTTGTTAAGCAAAATACTTTTGCACTCTATGGTAGGATTCAAACCTGCATCCCTATATATATATATATATATATATATATATATATATCTCAAGGCATAAAAAACAAATTTTTTATTAAAGGCCATGATAGATTTAAAATAAAAACACCAGTTAACTGGTTTCGTCCCCCCCCCACCATATTAATTCTGTTATTTATTATTTCAAATGTAGTTGTGGATGCGACTACATAGGTAGAACGACACAGCGTTTGGACACTAGAATTAAACAACACGTACCTGCAAAAATATTAAATAAAAATTTTTCGTTGTGCGATTCCATTCAAAATACGTATGGGTTGTCGATTGCGGATCATTTAATAAATAATCCTACTTGTGTGTTGGATTTCAGTGTGACCTGGTTTTCCATTTTGGCCAGGGCACACTCAGTATTCCATCTCAGGGTATTGGAGACTTTGTACATCAGGTCCAGGTGACCGTCTCTTTGCAAACAAAGGGACTGTTTGCTTGGGCTTGCTGTGCTGGGTCTCTAGCATCTTGTGTGGTATTACTCTGATTATATACACTTTTTCTTTTTTTTTATTTATCTTTTTCTTCCCTGCCCATTCATTCATGTCATCCATTACAGATATTTTCTTCATAATTTCTATTCCCTGTTAACAGTTCTGATGAGAGGAGATGAAACCGGTTGACTGGTGTTTTTATTTTAAATCTATCATGGCCTTTAATAAAAAATTTGTTTTTTATGCCTTGATACGCTTCTGTACTGTTGCAAATATATTTATATATATATATATATATATATATATATGTATATGTATATATTTGTGTATTTAGGCAGCAATCCTTCTTTCAAGCACATTTCATTAAAAACGACTATATATATATATATATATATATATATATATATATATATACACACACACTATTTAATAAATAGTGTGTCTACTCAAATGACTAGTGGGAAACATTTTTTCAACTCTTCATTATTATTAAATAAAACATTCATTTTGAAGCTGTTTTCAAGAATTGCTCTTGACTTAAAGAGGTTAAGATTGTCGTATTCAGGGAAGCAGCCATATGAGGTGAAGAGCCTGGAAACTTAAGAGATTGTTCACTTGCCAGTGGGAGATGTTCCCAAACAGAGACACCAAAGCATGCATATGGACACCAGAGTCCTTCCAATACAGACTAAATTAGCCAGGAACAGAGAATTCAGTGGAGGAGATTGATGAATTCATGTTAGTTTCACGGAGAGCTAGGACGCCTGGAGATTGTTCCACAATGCAGTAATTGGTATGATTACCATCAATGTTGGAGAAAGAAAGATTGAGAAGTTTAGCTGCTTTTTGGCAAGCTTGGGTAGTTGTATTTGACTTAATGCTTTTGAAGGCTTCTTGTGACTTATTAGAGATATTTAAATTCAATTGAGAACTACAAAGACTGTTTAAAGAAAACCTTCCAGAAATTCTCTTGTTGACTACCTTTTTTGGTGAAATATAATCTTTGTTTATACATATATATAAGTGGGTACTGAGGTCAACAACAAGTGGCAGCAGTCTGTTCCATGCTTGAACACAACATCTGGCTTAAAGATTGCATTCAAGCATGAAACAGATTGTCGCCATTTTTATATTTACATAGACTATCTACCCATAAATATAACATACCTTAAAACTACACTTTTATCATAAATATATGTGTGTGTCTCTGTGTGTGCACATGTGAAATGTCTATAGAAGTAGGAGTTCTTTTAAACAAGTTGTATCAAATTCAACTGATAAAGTCTGTTTGATTTTTTACTGTAATTTTTTCCTATTTTTGAATAAGTTGTTGCACATCTGGGTAAAAAATTCACGAAAATAGAAAAACCATGAACTTTGGTCAGTTTATCTATGATATTGATCTGGATATACAGCAACTTATTCAAAAATTGAAATAAAATGCAGTGAAAAATTAAACATACAGAACTTGTTCAAATTTGATACAACTTTATATATATATATATGCATCATGCACATTTATTTAATATATGTATATATTGTTTCAGAATGTTTTACTATAAATATAGGTATGACATGCACATATAGGCATCTTAATATATTGCCATTTGGGGCTTGGCCCATTTTTTTGCTCAGGATTATGTGAGTATGTCTTTATACAACACATACACTGTTTAAAAATGCCCATCTTCCTTTCACAAATATGTGCATGATAAGCATATATATATGCATCTATCATATCAAAATTTACATGCATATTGACATGTGTGTTTCAATGTGGGTTTTGAAAATTTTTTTAGTTTTCCATTATACTAATGGTATGTTTTTTTAGTAGTTTGTTTGAGATCTTCACTCAGAGCAAGCAAAAAATGTCAACTTCTTGAAAGCCTTTGTTGTATCATTTTTTTTCTACCACTTTGACTTATTCACATTTGAATTGGAAATGAAAATCATAATTCTTGGTTTTATAAGTTTCACTAAGTAAAATTTGAATCATCATCGAAGCATACGAAACAAAAAGCCAATATATAGGAGATAGATAATAGCTAAAGATATAGATATATACAATTTGAAATATCGCCAAAGAAAGATATTTTCATTTTTAGGATTTAACTTTTCATAACTCAGGATCTGTTATTCCAGTAAATGTATGTGTATGTATATAAGATGTCAATTCAGGCTCGAAAAGCATTACTTTTGATCCGAGTTTGGAATAAAAGAGAGATATAGAATAAATCAATTAAAAGGTAAACACAAAATGAAACCCTACCTGTACCACACCTGATAATTGTTTGATGATCATGGTTTTGTTGCAAAATACAGAGTAATGGTCATACATCAGTATCTCTGGACACATTCCTAGTTGTTATTATATAGACAGACAGATATAAACTGACTGAGATAGAGAGAAAGAAAAAGAGAGCAATACATTTATACAATAATAGATCACAAAGTTTTTCACCTTTTTTATTTGTACTGAAATTTTCACTGTATAATGTTCAGTCTATTTCATTAATGTTCACCATTGAATTAATCTCCATCATTGTCAATGACCTTTGGTTGAAAAATAAATATTTTTGTAAATTAAGGTATTTTTGTCTTCCTTATATTTGGGATTAACTGTTTGACTTTTTTGGTTGGGTGTGTAGATCTGTCTGTAAAGATTTTAATTTTATACCATTTATGATCTCAGAAATTTAGATTATTTAACTATTAGGAAAACTAAATCTATTTGGAAATAATGTCTAGAATAACCCAGAGTGTATATTAGGGGTAAATAGCCAACATATCGATAGATAATGAATTGAATAGCTACACAAAACTAGAAAGGGGTATCTTTTCCCAAGATTTATTCAACTTCTACACCAAGGCTATCCTAAGGGAGCTGGAGCCTCTACCAGAATCTATTATCAGTGGGTGTAATCTTAACAATATATAAAGATGACACTATTTTAGTGGATACTTGTATTTGAGTAGACAATGCTCTGTTTATTTATTAATTATGTTATTTATTTATTTTTGTCTACCAGTCGGAATATTCAAGAAATGGCTTACAGGGAAATAAAACTACAGTACTCCCTAGAGAATGTAGTAAAAGAAAGCAAGGACTGTTAACTGCAAGAATGCAGAAAGTATGGTCATCAGCAAGAGAATAAGCCCATAATGTGAGTTACAAACTGATGATGGTAACATCATGCAAATACAGAAGTTTCAGCCAGCTTCTATTTTATGTTCTATTTGAAACTAATTTTTATATCTGTAGATTCTTTGTAAATCTAATGTCTTCTTAATGCCTGTTCTTCTATTGTTCACTCTTCTTAATAATGTTTTCTTTTCTCATATTATACTGCATTCAGTAACCCCTTGCATCTTTGTTGCTTTACTATCTTGCTTGGGGGTGAAATGATTAAAAAGAAAAATACTGAGACTCTAAACTTACTCATGGCCACAAGTGTAGTGGGCTATCATCTACTCCAAATCCTCCCATAGAACTTATACAGAAGTATAACCTGGCTTTTAAGTGCTTTGAAAAAAATATTGTTTTCTATGGATTCGGCTACAATCAATGGGAAACAAAGGCAGATGACTAGGAAACTTTCACACTGTTCTTATCACTTATCGTATACCACTCAGGAAACCTCCCTTAGTAAATCAAAACACACACACACAAAAGCCCAATTAAAGAGACAGGTCTCCAAAGCCAGATTCTCTGCTGGCTGTTAAACATTCTTCTTCAGTCTCTGCGGAAAAGCATGTGTTGACTATACGTTGCCGAGTAAAAAAAGTGGTAATTTCAGAAAGATATGAGAAAACTGTTGACAACTGATGTGACTGAAAAATTCATCAAGAATTTCTGCACATTT
>OZ038477.1:108444611-108474611 GCA_964036315.1 Acanthosepion esculentum | reverse complement strand
TGTTGAAATCACTGCACAAAGCTTTCAAGTTTCACTACAATGATTATACTTCTTCAGGTGATGGTAAGTCTCTTATAATAAAAATAATATATTGTTCTGATTTGTATTGAGTAAATGCTTCAAACAGTGGAATTTTACTCCATCTGTTCTTTCTCTCATTTGTGTGTATATATATATATATATATATACATATATATATTGGCAACTGATCTAAAAAAATGACCTACAATCTGTTGTTAACTGGGGTAAGGAATCGCTTGTTAATCTTAATGCCCCCAAAACGAAACTGTTCTCTAGTAATCATCTCAGAGAACTGTTTCTGCCTTCCATCAGTATGGCTGATGCTAACCTCCAAGAGAGTGACTCATTATGCCTTTTTGAGCTAAAGTTTTGTGCAGAGAAGAAGGAGAAAGATTATATTGATTCAATTGTTAAGGTCTTCTGCTAGGAAAGTTGGTTCTCTGTGTTGTGCTAGACAATTTTTCTTATCTGAATCTATCTTACATATTTATAAGTCCACCATTTGTCATGCTTAGAATATTGCTGCCACATATGGCTTGATGCTCCTGCTATTTAGAGATCATTGATAAAAGCCAATGCCATTTGTCCTGATCTGGCCTCTCGGCTTCAGTCACTTTCCCACCACTATAATGTAACTTCCCTGTGTCATAAGAGTTCTGACGAACTCTACTTTATCGTAAATAAACCATGAATTTAAGCACAGTACTATATTAGTGGCAAGTTCTCATCATTTTATAGTTGAAATGGCTAGATGTAAGTGTTAGTTCTATGCTAACAGTTTTCCTTGCACTTATCACTTGGAGAATTTTCTTGCTTTCCAGTCAAGTTTGATCTTTAAAAATTTAAATGCAATGTCAATTTTTATCTTCAGACTTCTAAGTTTTTTTTTTCTTTTACTGTTCCTTAATAATTTTTTTCTTTTTCTTATATTCTTTCGAACTAAGTAACCTCCTGCATCTTAGTGACTTTATTACCTTGCTTCAGTTGACATGATTAAAAAAAATATAGCAAATATCAGATGATATAATTATATCTACATTATGAAATGGACAAAGTTTGACAATTATTTAAGACATTTTTTTATGTTTATACGTTCTTTTTATAGATACAAATATTTAAGTAAATGCTCTGTTTATAATAAACAGTATTAACGACATTTATCGGTCTGAATGTCCGAGAAATTTTCATAGAAAATATGCGTCCTCTGACAGTTAAGGCACATCTATACGACGGTTCTGTATAGGATACAGTATCTCTATTTTATTTCTTCTACTTATTTTATGGTATTTATACCATCTACAAGACATGTTACTTTTTATTTATATTTCTAATGATTTGCAATGTTTTGAATGAGTTATTAAGTAGACATACTGGATGAAGAGGAAATATGAACTGCCATACTCAAAGATTGTAATATCCCATGATCCTATTTTTACTTGGCATTCATGGGTCTTCTATGTTCTTTGTTTCAGCCATTGAAAGGTATTGGGTGAAGAAAGCTTTTACTGTTCACCTAGCATGAAAGAAGGAAGTTAATGTAAGAAAGAATATAAAGACAGAGTGGATAAGAGGAAGTTGCAAAGAGTCTGGCGTGACGGTGGGGGTAAAAAGAAGTATATGACGGTGTTAAAAAATGAGCGAAGAAAAGTGGGCTGTCAAGTTGTCAGGAAATTTTGATGAAATCTGGCATCGGAAGCAATGGAAATCTCTGACATCAACCCTTCAATGTACTTGCCGAGGGTGAGAGGAAGCATTTCTTGCAATTTCCAGAGTTGCTGGGATCATAACTGGACTGTCTCCACCCTGCCTCAAAATTCAACTTCAGGATAGTTAAGAAACTGTTTTGTTGTTTTTTTTTCTTTGGATTTATTTTAATATTCATACTGTTATATATTCTGTGCTAATAGGAATATATACTTGAGAAACACAGTGGATAAAGTAAGTAAAGGTTTATTGTAAAAACTAGTACAGTGATAATAAAGGTAACAGTTATGCACAAGGTCATCACAAGTTGACTTACAGATACTTATAGTTAGTTACTACCTATAGTGTAGTCACTCATTGGGGTGACAGGTTATTCCATTACATCAGGTTCACTGTGTCGTGCCAGGCAGTTTTTCTCATCAGAGTTCATTTTGCATATTTATAAATCTACCTTCATCTATGCACTGAATATTTCTGCCATATCTGTTCAGGTGCTCCTACTATATATCTTGAGATTCTTGACAAAAGAGACATGTTTTAATATAGACTAATATAGACGAGAATAGAGACTAGAATATGAATGAAAATTATGAACAATTTAAACAGTGTTATATTCTGTGCTAATAGGAATATATACTTGAAAAACATGGTGGATAAAATAAGAAAAAAAAACCCAGTACAATAAGAAACTAGGTAACAGTTATGTGTATGATCGTCGCAAATCAATCCAGTAGTGAGTGCTACTTTTGGAAGCTTGGCAGTTCTTGCATAAGTCTGAGTCGTACTCAACAGATCCCAGCTAGACTCCATAGTCCGTTGACTTACCAACACTTATAGGTAGTTACTACCTATATTGTAGTTACTCATGGGGGTGAAAGGTTATTCCATTACATCACATACCTATTTGTATATTTCATTTTTATCATTCTTTGAAGATAAATCTGAAAACTGACAAGAATTATTACATATTTCCATACATATATCTATACAAGCACATACATTTTTTGTAATCATTTCAGCCTAGAAAAATAGATAATGCCACTAAGACACAAGATGTTAGTGGGAGTGAAAGAGAATTAGAAGATTTTAGAAGGAAACCCAATTCTAAGCAGGAAACAAAGGATGCATCTCAACTCCTGTTCAAAAGACCATGGAGGGTTGTGAAACATAGGATAGGTAAATCTATCGACTCCTAATGAGGAAAAAACACCAAATAATAAATAAAATTTCAGCGTTAAAAATAGAGAGCTGAAGTGTCTACTTCCAAATCCAAATCCAAAATCCTGAACAGGAAACCAAATCCTGAACAGGAAACCAAATCCTGAACAGGAAACCAAATCCTGAACAGGAAACAAGATAAACATCTACTCGTGTATATAGAAATTAATGCATTTTTAATGCAACATTATTTCTTATTACTACAAACGTTATATTTAATGGATAAACATGTTTCACTTGATATCCCAGCTTCTTTGTTTTATTCAATGATGAAATCAATGTCTTACTAAAGAAAAAATGCAACCACCTAAATTGCCACAGTCATGTGCTCAGTGCATAAATCAAAGACAGGTTTCTCGGTGTCAGGGACACAAAAAACAAGGACTCCGATCTCCCGTATATGTGTTTCCATGTAGCACTCATCCATTGTATCACATTCATCTTTGTCCTGTATTGTCCTTAGGATGAAGGGTCAGTAATCTTCAATCAAATATCTGAGAGTATTGACAATATCCTCAGCAAATTTTCCTTGGTCAATTTTCACATATGCAGTGACTTCAATGTTCACCATGAAAAGTGGCTAGTCCACTCAAACAAAAGCAATGAGGAAGGCAGATATTGCAGAGACTTTTCCATCACATATGAACTAACCCCAGATCATTGAAAAACCCACCCATGTCCTGGATGCAACAGGACAGCAGGTGAATTTAATCTTTTTCTAACATCCTTCCCTGACAAATGTTCAGAAGTTTTAGCCTCCATTGGCACATCAGATCATTCCCTATTCAGTGTCCAGATTGACTCCAAACCTATGACATCCCCTGATCTACAGTTCCATAGAACAGATTTTTGCTTTTGGTCCTATATGACGGAAGCTTCTCTTCCAATCTACTTCAAACATGCTTTTCCCCAAAATTCTGCCCTAATCTTCAATTAGAACCTTTCTGGAATGGAGTGTTTCATAAAAAAATTTGAACCTCCCCCACCAAAAAAAAACCAGACAGTCCTGGTTTACTCCTGAATGTTCTGCAGCCATAGCTCACTGGAACCACTACTTCAAAATCTGTTGCTAGGAGCAGTGTAGTCTGGCCCTTATTTCTTTCAGAACAACTCACAATTGACCTTCATGGCTAGCATCCACCATGCTACTTACATAGCAAAAAGCCACCCTCATTCCCTCTGTATTCCACCAGCAATAATTAAATTTCACTCAAACAGCTTCTTCACAGAAATTACTGCCCTATGGAACAGATTTCAAAAGGATATTTCCCTGATCACTAGAATTTTAACTTGTTCAAGTCTAGAGTCAAATGTTATCTTCCCATCCTATCCATATAAACTACCCTTTAACATAAACCTCTACCTCAAGCAGGGTCCGGGATTTGTACAGGATAAGCTTTGTTGTGATAATAAAATGTATTTAATTGCAAAAAAGGAAGTATTATTTTCACAAACCCTCCAAAATTATGTTTCAGCTTGAAATAAAGTAAAAAAAAATCAAACTGCCTCAGTTGGGATTTGAACACATTTAAGCAATTCCTTTCTCCATGCAATTATCCATTATTCCACCTGGACCCTACTTTCTCTATCAATACTTAGTTTGTACACTCTTTTATCTTAGTTCCATTTTTTAAAGTTAATTAATCAATGATAAAAAAGAGTCTTTCTTTTGAATACCATATTTTTATGTGCATGTACCTCGTACTGTGTTTAATATATTGATATTACTAAATGTTTGTAAATATACATTTATATATGCAGATATACATATTTATGATAATCAGTATCTATTTTCATTTCAATTCATTTGCCTATCCAAAAATAGTATGAACAAACTGTTATCTCATTCACAATCCTTACACAAGTCCTTCACACTCGGTCACTGTTCTGTGAACAATTTTACTCTTGTTTTAAAACATTTACAAATGTTCCACTTGTGTGATTTCAAAATATGACATTCCAGATATTTATGTAAGAAGCCATTGTCAGCCATTTTCTTTATTAACTACACCTTCTTTGTGTGGAAGTCTTGTAGCTTGATATCATTTCCAAATGACATGGCACAAAAATGTGTTTCCTCTCTCTGAGTAAAAATCTATAAAAGGATAATTAAAAAGAAATTGTGAAAGAAAATCAGGCAGACAAAATTATTTTTGTTAGTGTATAGATTGTCATCTTTGCTTGTATCAAAAGTAGGCATTTTTAAGAATTCTTTAGACATTACTAGACAAGAAACATTATGCAAAGATGAGGATACCATTTGGCATCAACACAGTAGTCATCTGTGAAATACAAGGCATACTTTTAACATAAAGGAATATCTTTTTATCATTTAGTATTTACAGTGGATAAAATTTAATGCAAAATAAAAATTAGAATGGAACTACTTGTCACAGGACTGTGGGAATGTGGAGGAAACTATTTCAGTGAATGAATCATGAAAGCTCCCTGAAATTATCTATTGTGATAAGAATCTTGACTCTGTATACAAAAGTTTTAAATGAGGCTGCAGATGTCAGTTGAATCATTTTGAAAACTAACTGAGGACTGTATTCCAGAAATAGTCTTAAGGTTTCCAAGATTGGTATAGTATTTGTCTATATTTCTGAGATGAGGTAATATGATTATTTACATTAATTGGACTGTTATCCTCAAGGACACATGGTCCAATTGATAAAGGCATTGGTTATATTCAGTGACTAAATAGTTGTGAGTTCAGTACTAGGCTACAGCAGTGGTGAACCAAAAATCTTGGAGAGTTGAGTTAAAGAGAAATAACTGATACATCCAGAAGAGGCATGGTACGTCGAACCTGGTGGATGAAATAAAGGGTTCGGTTTGAAATTCAAGTCAACTGAAGATAGCCAGGGCTTACAATGGCTGAAACATTGTGAATATGGCAATGAAGATGAGGATAACAGTCTGAATAATGTACATAATGTAAATGGTATATTATTGCTGTCATGTCATGATACTAGATGTCTGTTGAAGGTTTGTCTAGATTTTCCTCAAAGCCAGTCAAAAGTTCATCCCTCATAGACTAAACAGAATTCCAATATAGAATATATATATATATATATATATATATATATATATATATATATATATACACATAGGTAATGATCTCTCACATTCACAAAAGGAAATTATATAGACAGGTCTCCTGAGGTTTGTACAAATTTGTCATATTGGTATAAATGTAAGCTTCAGATTGCCTTGCACATGAACCTATGAACTCACAAGAACAAGAGGGCTTGAAATCAAGGATTTTTTCACTAGAAAAGTTGTGTTTTCAGCATCATTGGTTCACATACAGATAGTTATAGTTCATAAAATCTCCATACTCAAAAGAACAAGTGAAAAGTGTTTGTAATCAAGCATTTTTTACTCAGAAAATTGTGTTTGTGATATCTCTGGTTTGCACATAAGCAGTTATACCTAGTGTTGTATTGTGTAGTTGTATAACATGTGATCAGTAGTTTTGTTTGGAGTATGCCATAACAGAAATTTTCATTATAGATTCACAACTGGCCGGAGCTAGAAAGAGGTCACTTATTTAATTTTCTTCCACTCTTGCCTGGTTGTATTTGAATTTGTTAGACCTAGCCTGGGCTATAAAACACCAAATACAAGTCTCAACAAAATCTGGTTCATCCTATCAGCAGCACCATATTGTTGCCAGGCTTAGTGCAGACACTTGATTGCCATAACGCAATGTACAACAGTTAGTAAAATCTGGTGTTTGCAAACTCACAAAAAATTGAAAAGTGCTTGAGATCAAGCATTTTCACTCGAGAATCACTTCATGAAATGAAACACTGAATAGAAATAAATGATCTAAGTTAACTGAAAGTAAAATGATAATATTTTTTGTTGAGGAAAGTTGTTGTACTATGTTTCTGACAAACGCCAATTTGTACAAAAAAAAAAAGGATGTAAACTCTAGAAAGTTTAAAATTCAACATCACTTTTTCTGACCACCAGAGTATGCAAATAGCCAATCAGAGAATAGCAAAATTTGATGCCTTTCTCATCTGACCATTCTTTCTCAATAGTTAATTTTTGTACCAAATCTCTAGTATTCAGGTGGCTGCTAGTTACTGCATAACAAGCCAAAAATCTGATTGATCATCAACATTTACCTTCTTTCCTACTGGTAAATTCCAAACACATTTCATTCAGGAATCTTCTAGAATAGCATATTTTATTCTTAATTGCAAGAAGCATTCTGAATTCAATTTGCCATTACAAGTCCAAATCCATGCCCTGAATTTCAATTAACAGTTAGATCCATTGAACATCAGTTTTCTACATTACATCTGCTTTGAATACATGCTTACATATACATATGTAGCTTCTGTTATACTCACTTGCACATTAATGTAATACTTTGAACTTTGTCTTTCCTACAACTTTGAAAATCACAAGAAGTTACTTAGCTATAAATAACTTACATTCATGAAAGCATAACTATGTGGAGAAAATGAGCAAACCAGAGAATATTTTGTTTTTTTTCATTCCTTGTTTAGTTTTAATTCTTTTGTTAATATTGTGAAACAAAGTCTTATTCTCTTTAATGCTTATTTTGTTTACCAATTTGCATTCACAATGCAAAAAAATATCAGAAATGTAGCATTATTCACAATCTATGTTATTCTAACATTTCTTGAAAGACATAATGCGTACTTATTTTTGTAGTATCGTTTTACAGCTGTCACACAAAACAAGAAATAATTAACTTAAATTTCAAAGTGTGATCTTTCAACTCTCAAATTTTTAAAGCATGGAACTGTGAAACTAGAGGTTTTAGTAAAAGTATGAACAGATGCAGACGTGTAGATAGTGTAAATGATTATTAACAGAAAAGTGGAATATGTGGACAAATTTCAAATCATTCACTTTTTCACAAGTGCCTTTTGATCCATTTTTTGATTGTTTTTTATGGATTATCAACCCTTTTCAGGAAAGCCAGGAAATGTTTTTTGATTTACTAATACAAGTCCTGCTAATTAAACTGTAGCTATATCTTCCCAAGGTGTTTGTGCATAAGTGAATATAAGCCCAACTAGAATTGCTACTCTGTTGTCAGAACTACAATTTTGAGCCTTTATTCATTACACCAAGGACCCTTTGGAATGGCATGCATCCACTCTTCTTCCCTCAGCTATGGGTTAAATAGCAGGATAGATTGGGCTTTTTAGGTATAAAGTAGCAGCCAGTTTGATTGAATTCCAACCCATGGAAAAGATAATGAGAAGCCACTTCATTGGCTTTCCCAAGAAGTCATGCTAATTCATAGATAATAAAGAAAAAAGCACTATTGTCCTCCTCCTTGTTATTATTATCACAACATTTTGGCCATTATACTGTTGTAATAATAGCAAAGCTGAGGACTATAATCTGCATGTAAATAATGATAACTCCTCATCTTGGCAATTCAGGCAGAAAGATTAAGGAATCTTTAGGATTGCTTACATCCTGAATGGACATGACATTTAAATTTTTCAAAGAAATAGAACTAAAAATGGATTTGAATATTTTTCATTTGTCCGGACTAACTTTTCTTGGAAAAACAAAAACAAACTTTGCATGCTGCATTGTTAATAATGAGTTCCTTGTCATATTTTGAATATAATTCCTTATAATTCTTTCTTGTTCTAAAATTCTCTTCTTTTTATTCATTCCCCACTTTTTATTCTTTCCTCACAAGATCTCTTTCCTTTTTTTAAATTTACTTTCTTTTATTTTTTCTTTCCTCTGTATTCCCCTTGCACATTTCTTTTGCTTCTCTTTCCCTTCATCTACTTACTTTCTTTTCCTCCTTCTACCTTTCTTATTTATATTCTTCTTGTCTCTTTTCTTTTTCTTTGTTCTACCTTTTTTCTTTTATATGCAATGTCCCTTCAGGACGTAGGCGATCATGGTCCTGCATATCTTCCTGTCACTTGTAGCTCTTAATAAATTTTGTCTTTGTTATTTCTCCCAAACATTTGCTGAAGCTCATCAAGTATGTTACATGCTGCTTTTCTTTGTTCCTCTTTCCCCTCGATCTGTCCTGTGAGTATCAGGTTTTCCAAGCCCTTCTTCCCCAACACCTGCTCCAGAAATTTTTGACTGCCTCTTGCTGATGTTAAGTATGTTTCCTTTTGGTTTCCATTTTCTCCAAAACCTCATTGTTGCTCACATGTTCAGTCCATGGTATCTTCTCAGCATCTTTCTACAGAACCATATTTCTGCTAACTTTTATGAAATTACTTTCCATTTTCTTCTCCTTCTTTCTACATTCTTTTATTTTTTATTCTCTTTCTTTCTCTTTTACTTTTCTTTCTCAGAATTTCTTTCCTTTCCACATTTTTATTTTCTACTTTTATCTTGTTTTCATGTACCTCTTTCATTCATATAAATTTTTTCTTTTTTTTTTTCTCTTTTGGTCTTTATTTTTCTCATGTTTTTCACTTCTTTCATTTCTTCCATTTTCTTTCTTTTGAATTTAAAAAAAATAAATCTATTTTCTACACATAGCCTTTTCTCTGTTTGCTGTATATGTTAACCTAATTAAACCCTTCTCTGATATTATTATAAAATACTTCTCCAAGGTAAAGTCAACATTGTTTTCAGGCAGGTTCCTTTCTGAAATAACAATCTGATTGTCAACACCATTCAGTGAAACTTTATTTATGCCAATGTTTACAGTTATAAGAGAGAAAAAATGAATAGACAGAATAAGATAAATAAAAGAAGACTTTCTTTTCAACACAAAGGTTGACTCTGGTAGCCAGAATAAAGCAAAAAGAAACCAAAAACAACTAAAGTTAAGATTAAAGTAAAATGAAAATTTTAGAAACAGAAATAAATGATCTCAACTTTTGACAGTTTTTGTCTTTCCTCTGTTCAAAGTTTTACAATAGATGTAACAAAGGTGGAAGATGATTGGCTGGTTATGACTGCAGTAAAAACAAAATGGAGCCAGTTGAAATGTCAGTGAAAAGAAGAATCAAAGTAAAAGATATGACAAAATAAGCTTTCGTGAAATTAATAAAATGTCTCCAGAGCTGAAGAAAAACTAACAATATTTTGCTGCTGAAATAGAATAGAAAAGTTGAAAACAAAAATTCTAAAATTATGCGACTAACTTATCAAGGAAAGGGCATTTAGTTTTAATTTTAATCTGGGTTTGTTCTAATGTTTTATTTTGCTGTCTGTGTAGAAAAGTCTGCAGGTGGACTATGAATTGTTCTTAGGTTCTTGGTTTATTGAAGTAGAAATGACAAATGGAACCCATTTGTTTTCTATGAATGATACAGATCATTTTTGTCATCACAAAAATAAATTATAAGAAAGGGAGAAAAAAGAGCAGTTTGGTCATTTGGAATGAATTCTCAAGGTAAACAAAAATGATCTAAATAAGAAACAGCACAAATATGCCTATATCAACTCACAACTGTCAAACTGAAATTTTGTGGGTGTGGTTTTATTTTTTTAAAAAAACATTTCAATATACAGTCCTCTCTCTCTCTCTCTATCTATATATATATATATATATATATATATACACACACACACAATGTGTGGTGGATAAATTGTTATTTAAGTTATGCAAAAATGAAAATAATATGGAGACCACTTTTTAACAGATATATTTACCAAAATTACACAAAAATATATTGAATTAATAAAGTGTAAATTTATTCAATAAAATCACCATTGGCTTCAGACATAGTCTACAGATAAGTTCAGAATCTCCTGAAACTCTTCTGGACTGTCCACTTGTTGGAATTGATGAATGCTGCCATAATACATAATCCTTGCCTTCAGTTCATCTTTGATGTTATAAGGAATTTTGATGGTCTCTCACTTAACTTCACCCCACAAATAATCAAGGGGGTTTCAGTCTGGAGAGTTAGGAGGCCATATGTAAGGGGTGATGTAGTCACAGAAATTGTATAACAGCCATCACTGGGTTCTCCTGCTTGTCTGGCAGGGTGCAGTTCTCTCGTCAGACAGCCACCTTGTTGACCGAGGGAAGCACTACCTCTACAAGGCACTTGATGCAGGCCTTGGTGTTGGATCTGAGACCCTCACCAATAAATTTGAGATTTTTTTCTTATCAGGACAATCAGAGTGAATTTTCCAAGCTGCCATACTTTTGTAATCAGCATTAGACTCATCCGACTCTTTCTGAATCCTCTGCACTATCCTCAGGTTTAAATCTGAATACTCTGAAATATTCATATTGGAGCTTCCGGCGCAAATGCCAAGTAGTACAGCATATTATTTCCAAATTTCTGGTGGAGTGAATTGCATTATGGTGCTTTTTTTCTCACTTACAGTTCTTAACTGACCCTTCGATAATGTGCAGTTGACAAAATCAAAAACAAATGCAAACAATGCGCATACACAAAATTAAGAATATAAATGGTGACACTTTACCCATCATACCCTGTATATATAAGTGGACATTGCGTTCAACACCTAGCAGTGACAGTTTGTTTCATGCTTAAACACATAAAAATGATCTTTAAGCATGAAACCGGGCACTGGGTGTTGACGCAATGTCTTTTTTCAAATTTACATACACTACCCCCTGATATTGAGCCCTTTTTAACCCATTAAATTTTGTTACTAAAACTGACTTTTATAGAGTTGAAATAAATTAAGTGTTGCAGAATAAAAATAGAAACAAACCAAGTGTTATAGAATAGAAAACAAAAAAATAATCATAAATATAAATATAGATTCTAAAATTATGTTTTTCTACTTGGGAAAATGATAGAATTAATAATCACTCCATCAATGACAACAGTTGCAATAGCAGCAACAATACAGTACCAGCCTTTTTATTTTTGAGGTGAAACATGTAGGTAGAAGCACAAAGCAAATGCCAGACATGTGAGCAATGAGGAAGTCTTAAGTAAAATAGAAACTACAAGTAAACTTATGCTTACAACCAGAAAAAAAAAAGTTTAAATTTCTGGGTCACATAATGTGAAAAGTGGGTTTAGAGAATTTAACATGTACAGGAAATACTAAAGGTAAGAGAAGCAGGATGCAATGCAAATAGTGAGTAACATATCCTTTTGTACCAAATACAAATTCTGGTAAAAATTTGTTAATTTAATCCTGACAGGGCATACTTGGTATGGGATGTATATAATTTTTCAAATAATTCCCGCTATAGCATGAATATTTAGTGCTACCTTTATTAAACATATAAAAATCCCCGGTGAAATGTTTATTTGAATTGTTGCACTTATTTTGTCAATTGAAAAATTCCCATCAGCATAATTCCAAACGGCTCTTGTAGTTAAGTTTATAAAAATCGATGACAAAACAGGGACATAGAAGAATGCTAAATTGTCAAAAGTTACTTTGAGCAACAAAAAAAATAGGAAGTTGTGGAGAGCTATGATCACCCACATTCTGAAAGGACTTGGCAGATAAAAGATACTGTCAGAAATGCTTGCTTTTTCTGCTTTTCAATGCACAAATTTAGTAATGTGAAACTGAAAATAGTGAAAAGCTTTTAAAATATTGAAACTTTCAAAGAACTAAGATAATTGTGGTATAGGAAAGTTAAAGCTGTACCAATTACTTTTGGTGCCTTTGAAACAGGTCAGATCCAAAGAACCTTGTAAATGAGTGAGAAATTTGTGGAAGTATTGAAATCCTCCAGTTGAGTTTGTGATCAAAATTTCACTTGAAGCACCAGTTCTGGTTTGATCACTGAAATGTTGGACCTGATCAATAATGAGAAAGGCAGCTGCTTAAGAATACTAAGCAATGTGAGAAACTTATAGCATTGTGCTCATTGAGCAAATCTTAAACATCTATGAAACAACTAAAACCAGTAAGGATTGGAAATAAATTCTAAGAGTATCATGTATTATCATGTGGTAGCCACCAGATACTTTGAGTAAGAAACAATAATAATAAATGCCCTATCTCACTGTGTAATATTCAAATAAAGGAGGATCAAAACAGGGCCTGCATGTCATAACAATTTTCTATGTATTGTCATTTCAAGACGTTGGTGATCATGGTTCTCCACAACTTCTTGTCCTTTGTAGATCTTAGTAAAATCTCTTCTAGTCACTATTCTTCCAACCAATTACAAAAACTCATGAGGCATATTATTCACTACTTTCCTCTCTTCCTCTTCTACATGTCCTGTGAGTGTTAAAGTCATCTTTTCTTATTATGTGCCCTAGAAATTTCAATTGACTCTTTCAGATTCTAAGTATGTATCCTTGTTGTTTCCATTTTCTCTAAAGCTTCATCATTGTTCACATGTTCAGTCCATGGTATTCTCATCATCCTTCTGTAGAACCTTTGCTTAAAAGAATTTTCAAATAACAAAACATACAAAAGATAAAGAAAACTTTTAGTCATGCTGATGATGATATAATGTATTGTATTTTATTTCTCCTTGTCTTACAGCCATTATAGCAAGAATGATGTTTATGATGATTAATGAAATATAATCTGGAATTGGAATGAAACCCATGATGTCAAATATCTTGAATCCATTCAGGATATGGAATTAATAAATACTAAATTCTTCATGGATCTGTTTTAACAAATTTAGTACATGAGACAATGAAATTGGGCACAGAATAGGCTAGTTTTTTCCAACATCACAAGATGCTAAAATACATTAACCTCAGAAATTTGAATATATTCTTAATTATCCTCATCAGATCTAGACACTGATATAGATGTTATACATGGTGTCCAACTCATTCTAAAATGTCTAAACTATCAGCTATATAGAACTGTTTTCTCAGATCAATGACTAAAAAGGATTCAAGCAAGTGAATCCTGTGGGTCTTGAAGAGGACTGTCCTTTGACGGATCTCATAGATTCTAAAGAATCACTGAGAAAGAACTTTACCAAGTATCGCAATCACACCGATTGAAGACTTCCAAAAGCAGTAACAACTAAAATGGATATCACAGTAATCATATGGCCCAGATGTTAACTTTTCACACTACCATAAAAAAAAGTTAGGAAGGAAACTTATCATTGCTAGAAAATGCAATAACTAGTGGGACTTAAGAAGTATATTTTCCTGAAAAACTGTTTTAAGAATAAGGTCTTAAATTTCAATTGATGTAACACTAAGAGTTCAATGGATAAATTCTGAAAGTTCCTGTATGGAAACAGTTAATGTCACCCTTACCATTATAGAGTGAAACTAAATAAGTCATGAAAGAAGGATCACAAAAACAGTAAATAGCCCCGAGACAAAATTATAAACTGAACAAGATCAACAACACTCTGGATCAGACATACCTTCCTGTACGGGTAGAGAAGAGACTGACAAAGAGAGTGTAAAAACAAGCAACAATGAATAGAAAGTGCTTTGGACTATAACATTTTCTGTTATATTTCCAAAACAGTAATAGACAACTCCCAAACCCCTGGAGGCAGATCAGAGAACAACTGAATCTGAACAAAGAGAGGAAAATGGAAAATAAGGTCTGAATAGCTTTACTGAAAAAATACAGAAAAAAAACTGTTCTCATATTACATGATACAACTTTATTTCCACAAATATTAAACTAAAATAATACCGAATAAATATCTTAAATGGTTGAATATATATTGAGAAATACAAGATGTTATTGGAAAGTTTCCATACTAGAATTACCTGGTAGACTCTTTAACTGATTCCTAGCACAGGGATATAAAAAAAAATCTTACTAAGACCTAAAAAGGACTGGAAGCTATGGAGAGTCATGATTGCTAAAGTAATGAAGGGACATGGTACTTATGATTGAATTGTTTTCTACAGCTTATCAACATTTTGCAGGTTATTTAAATCCAGAAAATAATTTTTATTTTTTTTTATTTTGAAGACAATAATGATATAGTGATGCAAGTTTTACTAATTAACCCATAACTGGGGAGAGAAGTGGTAGATTCATACATTTTCCAAGAGTATTTGTGCATAATATAATGTACACTACTTGAATTGCCACCACCTAATTAACAATTCTGTGACATTATCAATTACACCACCCACACATCAAATCTTACTGCATCTTGTATCCCCCAAGTGGTCACCCAAAAGGGTACTGACAAGGCTTGTCATTGCTTAACTCGGTGATCATACAGGAACCGGTGCTTCAATGTGATGTGGCTGTAAGCCGACATGGCAATTATAACAAGAAGCATATGAGACAGCTATTATTTTCCTGGATGCTCATCATATTGAATTGGAACTGACCTGGTTTAGGGATGCAGAACCATTGATGAAGGAAAAGAGAAACAAGAGAAAGGTGCAATCAGAAAATGGTGGAAAGAGACAAAGCCGAGAAAATGATTTGTTTGATCGAAAGAGTGTTTATGAAATGTCTGATGAAGCACTTCAAAGGAACAGATTTAGCAAACTTCAAGACTGGCCGATAAAATTATTTTTGTCAATCATTGTAAAGATTGCAGAGTCATTGCAATAAAAAGTAACAAAACCACCTATAATAACTAATTGTATGTAGATATGAATTTAATTGACTGGGTAGCTGAATAAGTGTTAATTATATGTATAGAGGCAGTGTGGAATAATAGTTAGCAGTTCAGTGTGAGGAATCGGAAAGCTGAGTTCAAATTCCAGTCAAGTTCATTTTATATGCTGATACCCTTTGGATAGGTATGAATCCATTTATTCTCCCCCTGCAAGCTCCCCAGCTATGGGTAAAATAGCAGGACAACTGGGACCTATAGGCTTGGGTGACAATTAGTCTAGGAGAAGTAGACTATATATTCAAACCAGCCTGCTGCCTTGTAGGTCCTACCTCTTTAAGTAAAAGCTAGAAGATAATTTCAAAAGACAAATCGACCTCACAGAGAGGCAGGATGGGGTAACCTTAACATCTATGGTGCAAAATGAACCATAAAGACTTTGCTTTGAATGTAACCATAAACCACAATTGTGAGATGGAAAGAAGAGCTGACTACAACAGTGTGAAATGTGCTAACTGAAATAAATGATGATCATATATGCATTTCAAATGACACATACTTTCAGGGAACTGTTTGATATCTTTATCTTCATACCGTAACAGTTCAGTATGTGGGTAATCATGAATCTTCAAATTTTCAGATCTTATTTAGTTCTAAGTAAGGTTTATGCTTTTACTATCACTCCCCAACATGTTCCGCTATCCATTTATACAAGCTCATTAAGTAGAGTATGTGCCGTTTCCCATTGCCTCTCTTGCCTTCTGTATATCCTGTGAGTATCAAATTCTCCAAGTCCTCTTTCTTGATTATTTTTCTAGAAATTTCTTTCTGATTCTAAGTAAAGTATGCTTTTGGGTTTCCTTAAAACTTCCTCATTGCTTACATACTCCATTCATGGTATTCTCAGAATCCTTTTGTAGAATCACATTTCTGTTGCCAAAAGTCTCCTTTTCATCTGTAAGGAAACTCTCCACTAGTCTTGGGTCCCCTGGGTTGAAGCTCATATGTAAATCTGGCACTGAGTGTAAGGATACAAAAGCTTAGATGTATCAAGAAAACTGTATTTCTTGTGCTCTTAACTTAATATTTTCCTTGTTTAAAATTATATGTATTCATAAATGAGTAATCGCTATTAAGATAGAGTATATACAGATACAAAAAGTTTTCAAATAGGAATCAGCAACAGATATAAACAGGCATAGGGATCAGCACATTCTCTCACTGAGGTCAACACCAGGTGGTGACAGTCTGTTTTATGCTTGAATGCAATCTTCAGGCCATGTGTATATGGCTTGACTATATATATGCTGGTCAATGGTGCATTATGGGTATGTAATGTCTATAGTATTATCCTTATATATATATATGTATGTATATATGTATATGGATATGGCATAATGGTCATTGGCATACCAAGTACAAATTCTCACCAAGTGTTTTATTTATTAAAAAGACATGAGTGAAGATGTGAATTCCTGTTTTTCCAGCTATGGATTAATTAGCAGGGCAAACTGTGCTCTCTTGTATTCACTCTGAATGAAAAAATGAAAACTGAATTCAAACTCCCAACTACCACATAGATATTTTCAAATGAGAAAAGTGAAGAGTGAACCCTACCCAAATTTTGAGTGGAGTCCCTGACACCATTAGATGGCATACCTTCCAGCAAGTCCTGCTGTTGTACCAGTACCAAACATCTATTGGTTTATCTTTTCCTTTAGAGTTTGCTGACAATTCTGAATGAGTGATTTTGATGTATTGGTAATCCAAGATTACCAGTGCCACCACCCAACCAGACCTATAGTGCTCTGAACAATACTATTGTCTCTGGAAATGGATGGATGACAAGAACAAAACTGATTTGAGTTTTCAAGGAAGACAACAATTCACACTTAGCACTGTAAAACAAATCAAAATCTTTGAATATTTAACTAGGAATAGTTAAGATTTATTATAAGAAATGTATTTGGTCCTAGAGGAGCTGACAAAATATCTCAAGAGATATTTCTTTGTCCTTAGTCTTCTTACACTGGCAGAAAAACGGATAGTGATTGAAGACAATTTGTTGATGGTGATAAAGACAGGGAAAATAATACTTGTGAAAACAATGGTTATTCTGTAGCAGCTGAAAAGATATTAGTCAATGTGGAATCACACAAAATTACTGGTTCTCATATGTGTCATGTCCTTTCAGGACAAAGGTAATCATGGCTCTCCATAACTTCCTGTCCTTTGTAGCACTTAATAAAGTTTGTCTTTTTGCTATTTCTTCTAATCCCTGTTCTGCTAACCAATTACACAACCTTATTTCCTCTGTATTCCACTGGTGAGAAGAAGGTTCT
The DNA here is from genome assembly GCA_964036315.1 of Acanthosepion esculentum. Taxonomy (NCBI): domain Eukaryota; kingdom Metazoa; phylum Mollusca; class Cephalopoda; order Sepiida; family Sepiidae; genus Acanthosepion; species Acanthosepion esculentum. The sequence continues at coordinate 108,456,863 of OZ038477.1, read as the reverse complement.
TCTCAAATACCTTCTTGTAAACCACTGCTCTGTGGAATCAACTACCAGCGGGATGTTTTCTCTGGTCACTACAATTGTAATCTAGTCACATCTAGAGTTAATTTTTATTGTCATAAACTGCCCCTTACTGTAACCATCTACTTTGAGCGGCCCTTGGGCCTTGTACAAGGTGAACCACATTATGTAAAAAAAAATAAATTGTTGTTAGGTAGACCCTCTTACCTTCATTATGTTCTATGATTGTCAGGTTTTCTAAGCCCTCTTTCCTCATTATGTGCTGAAAAAATTTCAATTCTCTCTTTCTGATATTAAGAAGTCATTTTCGTTTCAATTTTTCTCTAAAACTTTGTTGTTGCTCACATGTTCAGTCCATGGTATTCTCAGCATCCTTCTGTAGAACAACAGTTCTGATGCCTCAAATCTTTTCTTCCTTTGTGATGAGATTGTCCCACATTCACTACACTGGTTACAAGTAGTTAAAAAACACTTGGATATTTGGTTAATATTACAGTTGTTGATTGGTTCTATGGTCACAGAGATCATCATAAAGCCATGATGGATCCTTCATTGTAAGAGAAAGAGACGTTATTTGTTAATGCTCATTTGTAATGGTGGATTTATCATTAACAAAAATAAGTGGAAGTGACGAAACAATAAATGGGAATGATTGAGGTAAGTAAGAGAGTTTTTATTTCTTCATGAATTACAACGTTTGATAGTTTGCTGTTTCCAGCATGTCATATATCAGTTGTGGGAGACTGAGTTCATTTGGAGTTTAATACAATGTAGTAGTTTCCTAGGAGAAATATTCCATGAATTATTACATTGTAGCAGTTGACTCTTTTGCTGCCGCTGGTCTTGTCACAGGCTGAAGTCATCACTATTGATAGAAGTGCTTTGGTGCTGTTACTGAGGCCCTGGTTAAGTTCACCTGCTCTGGGAGGTCCTTGCACTAGTGCCAGCCTGGTTGGATCTGCCTTCCTGGCAGTATTGGTTTTATAGTGAGTCAGTGGCTCACTATAAAACAACCAAAATTTAAAATATAAAAATATCTTCCCTCAAAGGAGATTGTGTCTTGAAGTGTGTTCAAAATATTTAATAGGAATAAAAATAATTTAAAAAAAATGTGTAATATTTGATACATTATTTTTGATGCAGTTTTTTTTCACTTTAATTATCATAAGTGGTAACACTTTGAACTTCTGTTAAAACTGCATGGGCCTTTTTCTGATTGGTCAGAAATCATGTTTTATTACCCTGGCACTTTTTGCTGGTATTCCAGAAGTGGCTGCAGGGAGCCAGATAAAATCAAGGTCTGCTTTTGTCATATGAGCTGTTAGTGTCAAAGTGAGAACTTCCTTTTGAGTTAATGAAATGGAGTTTTGACAGGGTACATTTTCTGTTTATGGACCTGGTTTTTACTGAACCATTAATAGAAAAATAAATTCTGACTGGCCAAAGATTATAATAATCTACTTAAATATTAATTCACCAAGATGTGGATGTTGTATTAATGTTACTAAGTCATAACATTTGTTTATCATTCTGGTTTATCTGAAAGATATCTGATTTTATAAACTTAGGATGTATATGATATGTTTTGCTATTCAGACAAGCACACTCATCTTGTTTATTATACTAACAATGTTTCAGCCATTGAACTCTCTTTCTTCAGAGGTCTGTCTTTGTACTTGGTAACCTTCTTGGAATTTCGAACTGAAATCTTTATTTGATTCATGGGTTTGTTCTCATTTGGCTTTCTAGGCTCAGGAGTTATTACATGTCAGTTAATCTTGTTCAGGGGAACAAGTGAACACTAAGTGACTTTCCAGTGCTACCTAACCAAAAGATTGAACTCGTAATTGCCAGGGAAGCAGATATATTTTAACCAGTGCTTTAATCTAATAGCCAATGAGTTTCTTGGGCTGTATATTGAAAAACTATAAGAATTCAAATGAAAGAAATAGTCTGGTACAACAGAACCCATACAGAGTTGTCTGTACTTCTATAAACACAACACCAAGTTGTTCCATTTTAATAGCATGAGAGAAGAATTAATCTGTTTTGCATATGATCAAGAAATGATTTTGGAAAATGTATTATAACTGAGAAATAATTTGTTTTGATTATGACAGATCACAATAAAGGTACATCTCAAGAGAGATACTGGTATTTGGTGGAAGAAGTTTTAGTCAAATGCCTTGTATTTTAAACTTTGCTTGAAAAATCTGAAAACTTTCAGATAATCAAATAAGCAAATGTTGAATGTGAGAACAGAATTTGTTCTCACAAAGCAGTAATTGGGATTCCTTTCCCAAAATAGTATTAGTGCTGGCCTTTTGATATTTGCAAAATGCCACATAACCAGAAAGAATAAACATCCTAAAAATATAGTCACCTGATGATTCTTTGGTTTGAATTGACTTGGCCCTTCACACTCAAGTGGATAATTTTGAATATAATACTAATTTCTAGATTCTTACATTAGTAAAATATTCAGGGACAGGCAAGGGTAGCAAACCATGAAGTAATAGTATGAATCTAAAAAGAGTAAAACAGGGAATAATAATAATAAAACTATGAGCATTTGGGAAAAAGCAAAAAAGATAAAGAGTATGTTAAAGCAAAAAAAAAAAAGCAACAAAGAGTTGGGGATGGGAGATTGAGAAAGTAAGACAGGTGAGAAAGAGAGCAAAATGTAAAGGTGAAATGTGGGGGAGAAAAAAGATGAAGGCGAGGAACAATATGGGGTAAGTGCATCTCCATTTAGAACCGTTGAGTCATTTATTCATAAATGGTCTCAGCTCTGTGATAATTGAGGGGCAGTATTGTCTCAGCAAACAATTGTAAGCCATCTTGAGGGGAACAACTGCAAAGGCTTTCTGGCTGAATACATTTAACCCTAATGCATGAAGGTGATGGATGTCTATTACAGATTGTGCTCGTTGCACATAAAATAAAAAAAAATGTTGACAAACTCCAATGACTAGCTGTAAAAAAAATAATGCAAAAGAAAAAAGACAAAAGAAACAATGTTGCATTTAAAATAAAATGCATTCTGATGAAAATCCTACATATTTATTTTGTTAACGGAAGCTGGGAGCCTTGTGCAAATTTCCAGATGAATATTTTTCACTGATGAGATAAATGCATGTTCAGGTGAGGCATAGTTATTCACAAAGATTTTTTTTTCTGGTATGTCAGTTTGTCTTTCTTGATAAACACAAAAAAGGGTCTTTTGTGCTATTTATGAAACAGGAAAACTCAATGAATTATAATTTCTTCTTTTCAGGATGATTTCTGAAGACCACCAAATGAAATATACTCATTAAAAATATGTCAGCCAAAAAATGTCATTTTACAAACAATAGAAATGAAGATAATTTGAAAATATATAGAACGGTGACAAAAGTCTTAATTTAAATTCAAAACTGGATTGCCTAATCTGTTTTTTAACAGTGGCTTGCTTTGTCATTATATCTTCTAGAAAATCTTTAAACATGGTCAATGATAATGCATGTTGACATTTTTACCACCTTACCTGTTAAGTTGAAATATTAATTATGACACATCCCCCAACTGATAACAAGGCTACAGATTTAGTGGTCCCTGGGGAAGAAATCGATCCTTCAAGTCTATAAATCGACCATTCGCCCTTGCATGGAGTATTGCTGCCATTTATGGTCTGGAGCCCCTGCTATTTGCCTCGGGGTTCTTGATAAGATCCAGAGACGGATAGGCAACGTGATTGGCCCTGATCTGTCATCTCGTCTGCAGTCGCTCTCTCACAGACGCAATGTTGCCTCGCTCTGCTTTTTTTACAAATACTTCCATGGTAATTGCTCTGAGGAGTTGCGTTCGCTTGTCCCCAGGCCTCGTGAATTTAAACGCCCCACCAGGCTGGCATCCCGCTCCCACCTCTACACCGTGGAAACTGTTAGATGTAGACGTCTCTTCTACTCCAATAGCTTCATGTCTCGCACATCTCGCCTATGGAACTCCCTTCCCTATTACTGTTTCCCTGACAAATACAATCTCCAACGGTTTAAGTGTAGCGTCAATCGACATCTCCAGTTGCCTTGATCTATACACTTCCCTTCTCCACATCCTTTCATTTTTCATTCCTATCTGCTCTCACTCCGGACCTTTTGTGGCCCCCTTGCCTTGATCAACCCACTGTCTTTCTCTTTCTCCACATCCCCTCCCTTGCCACTCCTATCTGCTCTTCCTCCAACCCTTCTTTAACCCCTTGCGTGATAGTGGCCTTCGGCCTTGCTTGGGGTGATATGATTAAAAAAAAAAAAATGTAATAATAATATATTGATAACAATAAAAATATTAGCATAATAAAAATGGTAAATCTGTAACAACTTATTATCATCACAACCTGTGAATTGTTTTCCACATTAACTTGCTTAGTGCTTGAGAGAAAACAACTTTGGTTTATGTATGAGGGAGTATATATATCTATCTATGACGTGTTTTTCCAATGAAATGGCAATATCAGTAAAATAATTTTATTTCACATGAACAAAATCTACAAAATGTAGACCAGTTTTATATTTTCATTATTTAAATATTACACTTTTGTATTAAAATAATATTGGCAAAATATGTGAAAATCAAAATTTCATACACAAACAAATATATATATCCTGTGTATATAAGGATGAACAAATCTCAATCAACCAAAATAAAACTATTAGTATATGACAAATATTAGTGGATACTATCAAAATACACTAAAAAAATCCTAGGATCCATTGTGATACAAAATAAACAACCAACATTTAAAATATAAAAATATCTTTCCTCAAAGGAGATTGTATCATGGAGTGTGTTCAAAATATTTAATAGGAATAAAAATAATTTTAAAAATGCGTAATATTTGATACATTCTTTTTGATGCAGTCTTTTTCACTTTAATTATCATACATGGTGTCAGTTTGAACTGGTTCAAACTTCAGCTGTCTAAAAGAATACCCAGTTGTAATGGAATCTTGCCTACCACACTAACAGCACAAGACTGTCAAAAGTACTAGAACAAAAACAACAGAACAAATATGAATCTTGGACATTTTATCCGCAATTTTGGTCTTGATAAACACAGATTTATTCAAAAACTGGAAAAGACAATATAAAATTAGACAGACCTTGTCAGTTGAATTTAATAAAACTTGTTTGGGTGAATATATGTTGTCCAAAAACACACACACACACACACACACAAACATATATATATGATCTACAAGTTAAATTTCAGGGTTGCCACAATTATTTTTGAACTCTTATTAAATTTTACAAAATAATACATGTATTACAGATAGAAAATAATTTAAAGTTTCTTTCCACTGGTAAGTTAATAAAAAATTCATAATTTGAACTTTGCCTTCATTTTGTCCTCTCAATACTGCTTTGAATAAATACCCACTTTTTAGTGATGCAGCTTACTGTCTGGGAATCATCATGGGTCTATTTTTGACTGCCACATGTCAGTATAAGAAGTGCTACCTTTGAAGCTATTAATATTCTTTGACATGCTGGATGATTTTAAAAGTTTGAATATGTGATTAAACATTGTTTGGCAGTACATGACCATTATAGCCTGATCCCTATAACATAAAATATTCTAGCCTGATCCCTATAACATAAAATATTATATTACTTATAATCACTAGACTAGAATGTATGCAGAAAAGTCCCCAGTTGATTTTGTATGTTAAAAATAACTGACTGTATATATAAATCTCACTCTCTCTCTCATATATGGCTGATGCTAACCTCCAGGAGAGTGTCTCACTGCACCATCTTGGGCTAAGGTTTTCCACTGACATAAAGTGGAAAGATTATATTGAATCAACTGCTAGGTTTGCTGCTCACAAAGTTGGTCATGCCAGATAATATTTCTTGCCAGAATCTATCTTACACCTTTATATGTCTACCATTCACAATGATTTGGATAGTGCTGCTACATCTGGTCTGGCGCTTCTGCTATGTATTTAGAGATTCTTGATAAGTCCAAAGAAGATTCTACAATGTTATTGATCTTGACCTGGCATCTTAGCTTCAGTCACTTTCCAACTAAAAAGAAATTGAGAGAGAGAGAAAGAGAAAAGAAAGAAATATAGAATTAACTGTTTTGATTTTATAGCTGACCAAACCTTCATGGGTAATTTAAGCCAAAACATTTTGCATTGTAAGAATAATTCTTTCTTTTGTGAGTGAATTTTGCAATAACTTTTTGAAAATAATGATTTTTTCCAGATGCAAGTCCTGTTATTTAACCCAGAGCTGTGGGGAGGAGATGGATTCATACTTTTTCCAAAGATATTTGTGCATAAGTGACTGCAATGAGCCTGACTGGAATTCAAACTGATTTCTGATTTCTCATTCTGAACTGCTATCCATTAAACCTACCACATAATACATATATATATATAGAGAGAGAGAGAGAGAGAAAAAGAAAGTGGGGAGAAGTGACAAGAAAAAGAGAGAATGAAAAATGCAAGGATATGAGAGAAAGAGAGGAGAAATGCAAGGAAGAGAGAGAGAGAATGAGAAATGTGAAAAAGCGAGAGAGAAGAAATGTTAGGGAGAGAGAGAAGAGATGTTAGGAAGAGAGAGAGAGAGAGAGAAATGTGAAGGAGAGAGAGGAGAAATAGGAAGTGAGAGAAAAATCTGTATGCATAGTTAATATGTACAACCAGAACAGTAAAAAATGTCTTAAAAGACTAACTCCAAATGTATATAATTGGCTTGAGGCATGTTTGAAACATGAAAATTTATTCACAAGCACAAGTTTCTAGGGGGAAAAAGATATTAGTAAATGTCAGCATACAAGATAAAGGAGATTTGGTTTGTGATAATAACTAATAAATAAAATATAACAAAAAACAAAGAGAGTTATAAAAATCAGACATGGTTTGCAATAATAAGCAGGAAGAAAAATCCAAATAATAGCAACCATTGAAGAGAAAATATAGATAGATAAATAATGTCAGTAATTATGGGGATATAAAAGAAAAGGGAAAATTTACTTGTATGAAAATTTTCTCTACTTACATTTAAAATGTATTGATTTGTGTTTATTTTCATTTTTTGTTTCTTTCAAATGTTTGTATCATTGGGTAAAGAAGTCATTGTACTAGTGGAAAATATAGCCATGTGAGATATTTGTCTGGATTACATGTTTATCCTAAAATGGAGGACAATTTTTCAATGTTTAATTTCTCAATCTTATTCTTTTCCAAGTAAAGTTGTTGTGCTTGATTAAACAGGGAAAGAACTGATTAATAAAATATTCTTTGTATAACTGTTTTCTGGTTATTATTTTGAAAGGGAGTAAGGATCAATATTAAAAAAAAAAAAACTATTTTTTGAAATTGTGTTTCTGATATCTTCTATAATTCTGTCAATATTTCCATCAAGTAGAATAAATCTGGTTTAAAACCAAAAAAGTTAATTAAAAAAAATATAATCATCTTTCATTGTCAGTTATATTCAAAAATAGCTGAAAAGAAAAGTTGCCACTTAAATATACAATATTCGATATATATATATATATATATATATATATATATATATATATGTATGTATATATATAAACATATGTATGTGTGTGTGTATATATATATATATATATATATGAATATATGTATGTGTATGTATATAGAAGGAAATTACTGGAAAGTAATTGAAACTCACCTGAAGCGAGCTGAATGTGTAATGGTCCTCATGCCAATGACATTACCACTGAGCTTCTCTACGGCATATGATTTCACTGAATCACTTTTGATATATTCGTCTCGAATTTATATTTAAAACTGGGGTCATCAGGAGAGAATGTGCACCGTTTCAGGGCATTCCACTCAAGAGCCAGCCGACCCTGACGATCTGCCTAAGTGAAACCTTGGTAGGTGTGTCTGGCTCATTAGGTTTGACTAGGTTTGCTCTACGCTTGTATTGAGCTCTTTAGTTAGTTGTTTACTCGTATCGGGGTTTTTTCTTTGGGCCTTGAACCTGTATCTGTGCGATTATTTTCGACAGACTTTCATGTTCCTGGCTCTTTCTTTTTTTAAAACCTTCTTTTCCTTCGTGATTGATTTGGCTGTTGTTAAATCAAGAGTTCGAAGGTTTTTCGACACGAGTATAGTTACCTATATTTATATATATATATATATATATATATATATATGTGTATGTGTATGTGTATATATATATATATATATATATATATATATACATACATACATACATACATATATATATATATATATATATATATATATATATATATATATATATACATATATGTGTGTGTGTATATATGTAAGTATATGCAGATATAAACAGTGTGAGTAGAGGAATGCACACTACAGACATGTCAGTTTTATGCCTCAAGTGATAGTTTGAAAACTGCTTGAAGATTCTCTTCTGGTTTCTTTAGTTGGTCTTTGTAAATATCATGAATTCAAAGTCTAACTTTTGAGACAGAGAGAGACTTATCATCATAAAAATTAACACAACAATCACTCCGCCATTGTGCAATCAGTATGTTCATTACATGTCAAACATATCCGTCTTCTGTCTCCTGTGTCACATCAGGACATTGGTGATCATGGCTCCCCACAATTTCTCGTCTCTCATAGCTCTTAGCAAGGTTGGTCTTTTTGCTATCTCTCTTAATTTACACAAGCTTGCTATGTAGGTTATTCACTGCTTTTCCCTTGCCTTAACTATTGTCAGTGATTCTCCGAGCCTTCTTTTCTCATTATATGCACAAGAAATTTCAATTCTCTCTCTGATTCTTTTTGTTTCTATCTATATCTATAATTCTCAAAAAGTGTGTGTGATCAGATATTGTTTGTGTTTCCTCAGTTTCCATCCGATTTTGATGAAATTTATTTTGTTTAATAGGTAATGCTTAAGTGCCGCTTTTAAGTCCAAATTGGCTGGAAAAAATTACAACATTGAAAGTGAAAAATCGAAAAAACTGATCTTTTACACTTTGCACAAAAATCGAAGGCAAAATTTAATGTCTGTAAAAACAGCATACAATCAAGTCAGAGAGTTGAAATGTAATGCATCAGATTATTAGAATTATAAAAAAAAATTATATTATAAATAAAAATGAACATATTATTATGAAGGTCCATAGAAGAGGTTGCTTCTGTGCAAGATTGAGAATGCCAAAACGGCCCTTTTCAGTGCCACCCCTCATTCAGTTTTTTAACCCCCCATTTGGGGAGGTGCCTCAGTTGCACCCAATTGTTGTTACTAATATTGATTTTTGACTGGGGTGACTTTAAACTTAAACAGCAAAAATTTCCAGTAATGAAACACCCGGTCGAAGACTGTTTATACTGCTAGTTTTACTGAAAACTTCATTGTTACTCACATGTTCAATCCATAGTATACTCAGCATCCTTCTGTAGAACCAGATCTGTTGCTTCATATATCTTCAGTCATGAGAAGTCATTGCAGTATTCACTGCCATATAGGAGGATTGAAATTACATAACATTCCAGCATTTTTTTCTTTGTTCTTAATGAAATTTTCTTGTTTCTTAATATTTTGCTTAGCTTCTGGAAGGTTCTTTCACTATTCAAATGTTACTTCAGATTTTGGTGTCACATTTTACATCCTCTGTTAAAACATTTCCTACATATTTAAATTTTCATACTTGTTTGATTTTGGTGTTTCCAATTCATATTTCACATCATATACGGTTCCTTAGGCTGTCAATCATATATTCTGTCTTTTTACAATTGATCTTTAGTCCTTTCTTTGCATTTCCCTTCTGTAGTAGTTCTTGTATTTTCTTTTCTGTGTCTATTATTAACAGTGCCATTCGTATATCGTGTTGTTAAGACTGTGTTTGCCATTAACGAATCTTAGTAGGACTTCATTTTTTTTATATTGTTTCTTATAGATTTAAATAATGATTAATATTTCACAACATGGAAAGACTGTGCTAAAAGCAAGAAATTTTAAGAAAACTTATACTTACAATCAGAATGAGTAAAAATTTCTGGGACATATAATTAGGTCTGGATAATTTAATATTCATAGGATTATTTAAAGCAAAAGAAGCAAGGAAACTACTTTTTGTGATTCAACGAACACTCGTTGCCGCTTTTGTGATGTCAACGTATACTCGTCACTTTCGTAAAACTCATTGTAGTAGAGACTTTGTAATCGCAGATACAACTATAGTACATTGTTGAACAATGCTGGTGTTTGATGCCTTTGAATAGCACTTGCACTAATAGTACTTGCTTGATAATACTCGCTCGAATAGTAATTTGTATAGTGATCCGAATAGAGAAATAGTATAGTGAATAGAGTAGAAATAATGATCTGTATAGTATAGAGGATAGACTAGAAATAGCAGATGATTAGTAGTCAGCTACTTCCTACATATATGCATTTCCTCTATGGTCACATGGTCTACTTAATTCCATAATGGGATCGCCTGTGTTTGCTCACTGGCAATCTATGTTCAAACTCAAGTGTCAGCAGCAACACTTTATTCGTATATAAGACTACTCAATGAGTTTCTGTAAATGGATGACAGGACAAAACTCGGTTGTCTGTCCTTGACTCAGCTATAATTTATGCATATGTTTAAGGGTAAAAAAGAAATCATGTGAGTCTGGCTGGTGGTTTGAAAATTAATTTCTATTTTGGCTAATTCATCAGAGTGATTGTATGTACCTTGCATTTTCTCTCACCTTTTATGGCTGAGGCTAAATTACTGATGAAACAAAGACCATGTCAGTATATCAAGTAGACAATAATTCAATACCCTTTTTTTATATCTATTTCATTGCCTGAACACACTACTGTTCAATTCAAATTCTGTAAATATGTATATAAAATGCAACAGGAGCTACTATTGTGCCTCTACAACAACAGTGTTATTTATGTGATTCTTGGATAAATGTTTGTGAAGGCAGGTATGCTGAGCATGACAAAAACTGTTTCATGGTGGGTAATCATGGGACAAATCAAGCTTTCTTGGTTACTTCTCAGGAAATTAGCCAAAGGTTCTCTAAGATTCATATTAAAAGCAATAGGTACAATTTCCAGTGCTCTAGAGCCAAGTTTACTCTTTGAACATGTGAGTAAATGTCACTTTAGATCTCTGATGAAAATCTTTTTATAAAGAAATAATCAGAACAACTGTCCTGTTTTTAAGCAAGAAGTGATTATGTGCAATTTTAAAGTGAACAACAATTGGCAAATTGAAAAACACAACAATTCATGGCACTAAGCCTATCGTGATATAACTCCTAAGGGCTCTTGGCATATTTACAGTGACTTGAATTCTAAAGTGAGTAACTCTTAGGATACTAATAAAGGAATTAAACTGTTTACCAGCATTGAGTTAATACATTCAATTGATGTGTCATATGCAACTGTAACCTTTTGCATTAAAGAAAATGATTTAATGGCATTAAAATCTTAACTGGTAATATGCACAAATGCATTTAGTTTTGCATTGAATGAGGTTTACATTTTGAGCTTGAATCAAAAATTAATTAAGTTATTTTCTCTGTGACATTAAATCATTGGACATCTTGGTATCCTTACAAAAATTTTAAAACTTACAGGATTATTTTAATTTTCAGGTACAAACACATGCTTTAGACAGGTTAAAATATAACTAATTAAAGTAATCTCAAAATTTTGTTGTATGTTTTTTTATATTTAATTAACAAAAAGGCTCAGTTAAGCTTGTCTTGAGATTTATTACCATTTCTTCATGTTATAAAAATTGATGGTTTTCAGTGAATTTTGATAAACAAAATCAATGACATTTTTTATCACTTAATAAATTATTATCGTTCACAATATATCTTCATTTTCATTAAATATCAATACAAGGCTTAGGAGGTGACTTAAGTTAGAGGATTAAAGTCCAAATGGTAATGATGAATGGGTGTGTAAAATGAGTGGAAGAGAAGGTGGTAGGGAGTGGTGATTATGAGGATAGATAATGATTGACCTTTAACTTGAAGAGGTCAAGATTGTAGTGTTAAATGAAATGGGCCAAATAGGCAAGTGATTCTGTGAAGTGACAGTTTTTGGAGAAAAAAAAAAGCTGTCAGAATGGAACTTACTTCTTAGATTTGGAATATTGAGGAAATGAGGGTGATTTGACTTCATGGAAGTAACAGGGTATGCCCTAGCATTAAAGGTCTGGACTGATGGGACTAGGGAAAGAAACTCTTATGAACGTTTGTCATG
>OZ038477.1:108324611-108439611 GCA_964036315.1 Acanthosepion esculentum | reverse complement strand
GAAAAATAACTGCTACTGTGGCTGTAGTATATGTGGTACTCCTATGACTCTAATGGGTTATGGGATTCATGATTGAGTGCATGTGTGTGTGTGTGTGTGTATGTATGTATGGATGTAGAATATTTTTCTTAGTCAATGTGTAACAGAATATTATCTTAAATAGAAAGAACTGTTAATTAAACACTTAGACCAAGATCTTTTGGCAGTTGGAATGGTTTCCACTCAAGTGGAAATTGTATTCAAGATTTGTAAAGTTGACAAGTATTTAATGTTTTTTCTATGATTTTTTTCTGTTACTGAGATTGAGTTAAAGATAAACTGCTAATTAAAATTTAAAAGTTGTGATCATGATTTAAGAATTTTAGTCTAATTTTTGTTTCTTAAATGATTTTTAAAATGACAAAAGAAAAAAAAAACTGCTTGTTTATTTAATATTTTTTATAGCCTGAAATTTCACACACATGTATTCACATGCATGCTTTTCCATCAAAGTCGACTACTTGTTAAAACCATCTGTTACTATAACGAAAACAGGTTCACATTTTTTTCCTCCTTGTCATTTACTTTAGGTGATTGCATGCAAATTCAAATCAGGACTTTTGTTTGGACTTAAAAAAATATAAAATTACAACAAGCAATTTCTATGCAAGTGTTTAGAAGTAAATAACAAGTAAAAAATTGAAAACGCATTTCTTTTTACAACAAGACAACATACTCCAAATAATATTTTCCCAAACTAGAAGGAAATGTTCATGAATCGTTAGTAATAAAACGAATATGATGATAGTTATGTTATTGCAATATCCGTTGTTGACAAAATGTTTGTTCAGTCTGATAGGTAGAAACATGAAATGAAAGAAAAGTATGGAGTATCAAGAGAGAAAAGTATGGAGTATCAAGAGAGAAAAATGTGATGTGTCAAGAGAGAAAAAATATTTACTTATTAGTTGATAGCTTATAAAAAAATAAATTATAAAAGAGTACAAATCAGTGCAAAAAGAGAGAAAAGTATGGAGTATCAAGAGAGAAAAGTATGGAGTATCAAGAGAGAAAAGTATGGAGTATCAAGAGAGAAAAGTATGGAGTATCAAGAGAGAAAAGTATGGAGTATCAAGAGAGAAAAATGTGAAGTGTCAAGAGAGAAAAAATATTTACTTATTAGTTGATAGCTTATAAAAAAATAAATTATAAAAGAGTACAAATCAGTGCAAAAAGAGAGAAAAGTATGGAGTATCAAGAGAGAAAAGTATGGAGTATCAAGAGAGAAAAGTATGGAGTATCAAGAGAGAAAAGTATGGAGTATCAAGAGAGAAAAGTATGGAGTATCAAGAGAGAAAAGTATGGAGTATCAAGAGAGAAAAGTATGGAGTATCAAGAGAGAAAAGTATGGAGTATCAAGAGAGAAAAGTATGGAGTATCAAGAGAGAAAAGTATGGAGTATCAAGAGAGAAAAGTATGGAGTATCAAGAGAGAAAAGTATGGAGTATCAAGAGAGAAAAGTATGGAGTATCAAGAGAGAAAAGTATGGAGTATCAAGAGAGAAAAATGTGAAGTGTCAAGAGAGAAAAATATTTACTTATTAGTTGATAGCTTATAAAAAAATAAATTATAAAAGAGTACAAATCAGTGCAAAAAGAGAGAAACGTATGGAGTATCAAGAGAGAAACGTATGGAGTATCAAGAGAGAAAAGTATGGAGTATCAAGAGAGAAAAGTATGGAGTATCAAGAGAGAAAAGTATGGAGTATCAAGAGAGAAAAGTATGGAGTATCAAGAGAGAAAAGTATGGAGTATCAAGAGAGAAAAGTATGGAGTATCAAGAGAGAAAAGTATGGAGTATCAAGAGAGAAAAGTATGGAGTATCAAGAGAGAAAAGTATGGAGTATCAAGAGAGAAAAATGTGAAGTGTCAAGAGAGAAAAATATTTACTTATTAGTTGATAGCTTATAAAAAAATAAATTATAAAAGAGTACAAATCAGTGCAAAAAGAGAGAAACGTATGGAGTATCAAGAGAGAAAAGTATGGAGTATCAAGAGAGAAAAGTATGGAGTATCAAGAGAGAAAAGTATGGAGTATCAAGAGAGAAAAGTATGGAGTATCAAGAGAGAAAAGTATGGAGTATCAAGAGAGAAAAGTATGGAGTATCAAGAGAGAAAAGTATGGAGTATCAAGAGAGAAAAGTATGGAGTATCAAGAGAGAAAAGTATGAGTATCAAGAGAGAAAAGTATGGAGTATCAAGAGAGAAAAGTATGGAGTATCAAGAGAGAAAAGTATGGAGTATCAAGAGAGAAAAATGTGAAGTGTCAAGAGAGAAAAAATATTTACTTATTAGTTGATAGCTTATAAAAAAATAAATTATAAAAGAGTACAAAACTGTGCAAAAAAGGGGTCAACAACTCTTGTATGGATGACTGTCACTGATCCTGTGAACTAACATGATCATCAGAGCACTGCACTGTTGAGCTCTTCCCCAACTATCTCAATTTCTGGCAGCTGTGTTCTGGCAAAGTTCCCATCTTTCCCTATCTGCCTTTTCCCCTGCATGGTCCCTTGAAGGATGAGTTTGACAAGTCTGTCAAATCTTGTCAAGTTGCCATACCATTTCACTTTCCTTTTTTTTCACTTTGATCAAAAGGTCTTTTGATAGTTTTATTGTAAAATTATTTCATTCACATAAATTCATAGCATTTTCTGAGTTTCTTTGGCCTTCCATCAGTTCAGGTAAATAGTTTATTCATCACCGTAAAATTTACAAGTGGGGTGTTTTGGTGTGAAAGACAAAGAGATCCATTTGTCAGTTGTTTATCCCTAGTTTACATGTTCAAAAGTGTGTACAGTGTCTACATTTTTTAATTTTATTTTTTATTTTACACCACATTAGAATCTCATTCAGGAACTGTACCATATCAAGGGACGTAACTCTGCTTACTAATTTCTGCACACATACTGCATTCACAACAGAACAATTTTAATTCAGTCAATCCTTTGAGGAATTTTTTAATATTTTGAAATAATTAAAATCATTGATCAGACAAGGAGGCAAAGAAGTGTCAGGTTTGGAGTGTATGACACCTGTGGAAAAATATACCACATCATCTCCATGATTGATTACTACATGTCTGGAGAATATGCCACATATGAAAGAATTTCCCATCTTCATGATTGATTGCTGCATTGATTTTGCAATATGAGTAAAGTGATTGTCAAGAAAAAAAGTAATTGGCTAATTTCCTTGTCCTGAAGAAAAATATATTTCCTGGTTCAATGTTTCATTTACACAACTTAATTGCTCAGTGTATTTAAAAAAATTGTCCAGATTTTCTCAATTCCTAATCAAGTACACTTGAATGTCCCTCAAAAAAGAGAGCTTCCAAAAGTTGATTCTATTTGCTGTCCTGGATGGAGCCAGGATTTTCATCATTTTGGATTCTTGTAATGAAATTCTTCAGAGCAACGGTGGAAACACTCCTTCTGCATGGCTACTGTGTATGGACTCTAACGAAGACACTGAACAACAAACTTGAGACTTATACCAAGCTGTTAAGAGGGGTGAAAAATATCAGTTGATAGGACCACATGACTAAGCAATTCTTTATAGTGACTTGTGAAAGCTGATGACAGCAATTGCTGAGAGGAGAGTAAAATCCAGTGATCATTGTTGGAGAAACAAAAATGGAATCAATTAAAGTCTTACTCTAAGAACCTACGCATGTGAGACCAGCATGTAATTTCATTGATCAATTAATTGGAGACCCTCCCCCGTGTTAAAGGAGCAACTAAGAACCTTGATGGTCATAGATGTCTGACCATGGTTGATCCAAAGCTGATGATATAATTGAAACATCTTTTTTCATTGTCTGTGGTTTCTTATTCAAAAATGACATTTTTCTGAATCAATCAATAAGTGAAGAATAAGAGTTTAAATACTTGACTGATGTTTTTAGAAGTTCATGTGCAATCACTTTTACAAGATTCTTAGATATTTCTTAAAGCTGTTAATAAATTCCAGAATAACTTAGTTTGAAAGTAGACATATACTAATATTGTCAAAGAAATATATATAAAAGCTTAGTAGAAGTCAGCAACCCAAACTTGAAGCCTTTAAGAGAAGAACTAATGACATCAGCAAAAGGAAGAGAGACAGGAAAAATGACTAGATGAAGAATTAAATTCTCAAAATGATGAAAAAGAAACATGATAAAACCAAGGAATAAAACGGATGTAAGTAAATGTGACAGAAATCAGAAGGTGTATAGTAATAGAAAAAAAATGCCATCCAGAAACTCAGAAAATTCTCGTCAGAATCCATTTTGTACATTAATAAATCTACCATTTGCTTGTGAATTGAAAACTGCTGCCATATCTGGTCTGGTACTCCTCAAGATTCTTGACAAAATTCAAATAATAGTCTGTGACATAACCAATCCTGACCTGGCATCTTGACTTCAGCCACTTTTTCACTGATCTGATATGGCTTTCCTCAGTCTTTTCTACAAATATTTTCAACACATACAACAAGCTTTTTCCCCTGGTACCTTGACTACATGAATTGAAGCATGCTACTAGATTGGCAATTAGGTCTCACCTTCTTACTGTTGAACTAGCTAGATTTAACCACCATTTCTATTCTAACAGTTTCTTTTCTCACATTTCTCACCTATGGAACTCCCATGTGAATTCTTGCTTCCCTGCTGCCTATAATCTTCAAAAATGTAAATGCAACATCAGTCACCATCTTCTGTCTTCCTGAAGCCTCTTCCTTTGTCCTTTTCTAACTCCTGCATTCTAAGAGCATTATTGTGTTGCTTAGGGTGAAACAGTTAAAAAAATTTAAAAAAAAACATAAGAGATAAGAAAATGGGGTTAGAAACAAAAGAACACTAAACTGCAAATATAACAACTTATCTTCTATATGGCCATGAATACTGGACAGTTTCTTTACAGATAACTTGAAGCAACAGACATAGGTGCCTACGAATACCATGGACATAACATGTGAGCAACAAGGAAGTTTTAAGGAAAATGGAAGCAACAACGGAACTTATACTTACAGTCAGAAAGAGAGTAGAAATTTCTGAGATACATACTGAGAAAAGAGGTTCCAGAGAATTTAACAATCACAGAGCATATTGGAATCAAGAAATAATAAGTAACTTACTTCATAAATGAATAGTAGGCAGATCAAAAACAAATGATAAAGTGTCAAAAGTTATTTAAAGCAACAAAAGATATGAAGTTACGGAGAGTCATGATCTTGCATGTCCTGAACAAACTTCGCACATAAAAGAAGACAACTTATCTCTACTTGGAGTTTCAGATTCTGAAATCCACTCATCAGGAAACAAAAGTATTTTTGATTTAATTTCATATTTATCTTAAAAGGTATGACAAAGTTATTCACCTTTGTGTTAAAAGATGCTAGTTTATGATATAAGCTTATTTGAATTTATTTCTAAGTATTTCTACATCTTTTGAGCTGGGTTATGTTTGTTGTGAATCATTTGGCATGTACAAGAAGACAACAGTTGAATGAATTCAAAATCAATTTTTTTCCCCCAATAATGTTCACCATGTATAAGCCCCAAGAACTATTCAAGGTAGAGGATTACAGAATAAGAGGCACAGTTTATAGTGATATGTGGGGAAGATAACTGTTGGCTTTAGACTTGTACAGGTTAAGATTGTATTAATTGGGGAAGCATCCTCTTGGGAGTCAGTTCCACAAACCAGTAATTAAAATTTGAAGATACTTCTAATATTTTCCTAATGTTGTAATGGAAATTTTTGCATCAAACAAATATCTGGTTGCTTTCAGGTTTTTATCATTTTATTCAGTTTTTTTTTGATAATTGTTTTATTTGTTTTTGTGATTAACTACATTATTTTGAAACTTGAATATAATTAAGATGCTTCAGATATGCTCTCATTATTTTTACTTGTTTTAAAGATATTTTTCCTACCCTTGTTGTTTTTTTTAATATAAAATTATGGTTGAGGAACATTATCACACAATGATTACTGTATAAATTAATAAAGAAATATAAGATAGAATACAAAAGTTAATAGAAAAAAGGCTTGCACAGTGTGAAAAGTTCATCTTTATCTGAGATAATCAAACAAAAAGTGCAATTAAGTCTCTACTTAATTCAGCTATTATATGATAATGAGGCAATCTAGAGTCATTAAAGAAGATAATACTGCTTCCCTAAGAAAGATTGATTGTGTGTGCATATTCAATTATATCATCACATCATACTTTATAAAGGTATAATATATGCGTCTGATTCATAGCAATTCATGATTTGGTGCTATCAAGACAGATTTAAGGTGGTGTGTATTTTATCATTTGCTGTTGTAAATTTGGGTATTTTATTTTTGTATCGTAATTTTCAGGATTTTTGTTTTTAATCATTTCACCCCAAGCAAGGTGATAATACTACTATGATGCAAGGGGTTTCTGAGAGGGAAAGAAAATGAATAAACATTAATGGGGAGAAAGACAATAAAAGACCAGGATTCAGAAAGACAGAAGATGGGAATTGATGTCTCATTTAAAGTGTTTGAGATTGGAAAGCAAGAAATCAGAAGATAATTCCACAGGTGAGGAGTGTAAGTGAAGAAACTATTAAAATAGAACTTACCTCTACCTATTTCAACAGTACAATGACAAGACCAATTTAGTACTAGTTGTTCCACTTTATGTCAGTAATAAACATGAATCCAAGAATGTGTAGTGTGTTACTATCCTGGAGTCTAGCATCAGTCATACTGATGGCAGTTAGAAAACATTCTCTGTGGTGCTTAAATAAAAGCAGTTTTGTTTTGAATTGTTCCTTTGTTATGAACTTCACCATAAAAAATATATGAGAATGAGCCAACTGCAATTTATTTTCAGGTTTAAATTGGTAAAATAATGTAACTGTAGAATGGTAATATTAGCCATTTTTTCATGAGGAAACATTCTGTATTCATTAATGAGTAGCTATGTTACTTGAGTTTTTTTTTCATTCTCTGGCCATTGGTATTGAATCAAAGTGTAATACATGTTCTCCACATCACTAACAGTAGTAGTAGTAATATTAACCATTTCCTTCTAAGAAAACATTCAGCATGCATTGACCAAACAGCAGTGCTCCAGTCAGTTGAAATTTACAAAATCATTAAAACTATTTTTCAGGAAAATACATTTCTCAAGTACTGTCACTGTTATTGGTCTCTCTAGTATTGATGGGGGCTTCCTTGTTAATCATTTCTTTGAAATAATGTGGAATGTCAGCATCTTAATTATTTCATGATTTTCTTTTCAAGTTACATGTGATATGCATTTTAGTTGTTGCTGCTGTATTATTGGATACAGTTTTTCATTCTGTTTATGATTCTGTAGCACCAATCCAATTCAAATAAGGATGATCATTGCTAAAACCTACAGGCTTCATTCACTTGAAGACATTTTAACCATTGAACTGAGTGTGATTGGCACCATGCAGGACAAGAGAAATATCAATTTGGCATTTTGAAATGGAATCACTCACAGATGAACAATACATCAGTTTGAAAAAAGAATCACTTTTTTTTAATGATTCCACCCCAATAAAGGCAGGAATGCCACTAGTACACAGTGGGGTACAGAGAGTGAAAATGAGACAAATGACTGGGTATAAGGGGTTTTGAGTAAATGATAAAATATGAATGGGGTTCAAGATGACAGAAGTTGCATTTAAATTTTTAGATTTTGTAGTTATCAGGGAAGCAAATAAATGAAAGGGAGTTCCGCTGTCGTGAAGGGTGAGAAAAGAAACTTTTCTGTAAAATATAAAAAAAAACATTGTGCCCTATATATTGAAAATTGGTGAGGAAAGTTATAAGTTTGAGGTGTGGGGTGAGCATCAGCTCCCCAGTTACATCCCATCTTGAACCCTTGAATGTAAAATAAGACCAGTGTTTCAAAACTGGATTAACATTTTAAGAGAAGCTATTTATGCAGTAAGGATACTGGGATACTGACAGGAAACAAAATTACCTGCTACAGTAACATCTGCTTAACTAACTTCCTTCTTTCCTTATTTCTTAAATTACTGGTCACAAAGCAGCATCATTACTGGCAGACATGTTAAGAATAATACTACACTTTTGTTAGTATATGCTGAGTATTTTCGCTTGATTAAGTAATCATTGTTACGGTATGTAAAGGTGTCAAATATTGTTGAGTAAATGCAGTAGCCCACCAACAGCTGAAACAGCCATTTTTGTTTATTATCACTGACAATAATGCTCCAAGACAGTTACTTTTAATTTGGTACTTCTTTTTGGTCTGTGATGAATTTGTCATAAGTCAGGTTTTCATGCTGAAATATGCATATTCCGTGGATAAAAGTAAAAAGAACTATGAAGTATGTTGAAATTTTTTTTTGTGGTTGGGCAGGTTATCTAATGCATCAGAGCATCTTATAAGCAGTGAAACATGGTAAGTTGTTAATTGAGGCATGTCTGTATTCAAGATGCAGCCCAAGGAAAACAAATGCACATGCCAACTGAGAAAAAAAAAATAGAAGATATCATTATAAAGAACTGTTTGAATTAAATCAGTCAATTTGGGATTTCAAATATATGAAAAACTGGACATGTGAATTCTGCATGTATTGATAGAAAATCAGAAATTTTCATCACTACTTACAATAGTGTTGTAGGGAAGGTTACTGAAGAGAATAATCACACAAAGTTTGGAAATGAACGATAATACCTAGAACAAGAACAGCACATATAAGATTCGCCAGCAGTGTGTAGAAGTAGTAGTCAACTGCTAGAAGTGAGTCAAGTTAGTTCCACAATAAATCTCCAACTGCAGGATATCTACCAACCACCCCACATGGTCAGATGTGGCACAAGGCTGAATTTAATATGGAGTATCCGAGCCCATAGGCTCGGCCAAAAATTCCTCATAGACCCCATATAAAACAGGGTTGGGTACCTGTTTCCCTGAGATTCTGCCCTTCAATATAGCCTCATCTGGGATTCTTCTCTGCCTTGAGGCAGAGAGTTTGACCAGCACAGCTGGAGATGAATCTCCAACTGCAGACCAACATACAGTATTTACTACTGTATTTATGTGAATGGGGACATGCATTATCATCTGTAGGTATGCTACAACAAATAGTAATGTAATTTATGAAATGTGTCCTTATTTATGATGAAAATAGATACAACATGGAGGTTTCAAAGGTAGATTTTGTTTGAAAAATATTCATTTTGTTTAAGAAATATTGTTTTTATTTCTTCTGCCAAAATCCCAAATCTTTCACGGTACAACTGATTAGAATATCAAACAGTACTTTTTTTAAATATGCAAAATTTGGGAATAAAGTTTTTTAGCATTTGATATAGCCAATGACATCAAGAAATACTGTAACCAACTCCTTTAAATGCATTAGAGATGTACTTTGTGACATTCGACTGTGTGAAAGGGACAAAGTCTATGAAGAATGGAGTATCTTACGAAGACTGCTGGTGGTGGAGACAAACTTGATTTAAACTTTCACCTCTTGGAATGCCCTGAAATGAATCATTTTACTTTAGTTCTCTAGAGATTGATATGCCTATCACAGAAAGTTTGGGATGCACAAAAAGGGCACATCAACTAATAAATTGATCAAGGTTATGCCAAAAGCACTCTATTCATGTCATTCAGTCCAAAATCTTATATTTCTTAGCTTATAATGTCAGGAGAAAGAATGCCATTAAGTTAGGCACTACTGTAAAACCGTTTATGGTTTTCTCTGGTTCTAGTTTTAGAAAAGAATCTAATAAGAATGTTAAATTAATTATTTGTTTGATAATATGAAAAACAACATAGGAAATATTTATGATCATTAATTTTGTTATTAATATTTCTTATTGTAATGACTATTATAATAAGAATTTTTTGGGAGATAATGGTTTAGTGATACAATTATTACTAATTAACCCATAGCTGGAAGGAGAAGAGGTGGATCTATACCTTTCCCAAGGATATTTGTATGTAAGGGAATATAATGAACCCAACTGAAATTGGAACTCTGCTCTCTGATTAACAATTCTGAGCCATTATCCATTACACCACCTGCACATCCAAGCTTACAGCACCTTCTCAAGCGGTCATCCATTTAATTACTGATCAGGCTCAATTTTTCTTAACTTTGGTGATCATACTGGAACCGATGTTTCAACATGATGCAGACAATCTATTTCTAATTATAATAACTGCTATATATATATATATATATATATATATATATGTGCAGGTATGCAGAAAAATAGGAAAGAACACGTTAGGTAAATAATCCGGAGTTCCTTAGTATTTTTGCTTTTATTTTTAAAATGACAGTGCTCCATACAGAAGTAGAGCTTATATTATAATATTTTTTAAAAAAATATGATTCCTTCGCTGCATAAGAGTTCTCATGTTTCAAAAGCTAGAGCCGAGACCCCTAATATAATTTTTGAAATTAAGTTGAATTAAGGTGTCTGGTTATGCTTCCTCGTCAAGCGAGAATTTGGGAATAAGTTATCTTGTGGTTAGCGCGTGTTTATAAGTATAAACCACAAGATAACTTATTCCCAAATTCTCACTTGATGAGGAAGCGTGATCAGACACCTTAATTCAACTTAAGTTAAAAAATTAAGTTAGTGTTTCAGCTCTCGCTTTTGAAACATGAGAACTCTTATCTAGCGAAGGAATCATATTTTAAAAAAAAATATAATAATATATATATATATATATATATATATATTTCTAATTTTGTCATTATTATAAATATTATAATGATAGTTTATCATACTAGGAAGTAAGAATCATATTTCTATTGCAGCGATAATGTTTATTTTAATAAACATTATTGCTGCAATAGAAACAAAGGAGTCTAAAATAAAGGTTATGTAAAATTATTTTAAAAATGCTTAATTTTTAGATTGCAAATGATAAGTAGATATTTGGAAGGCATGAAAACAAACCTTTTATTATTTCTTTATTATTTGTCCATTTTTTTAAATATTTTCCCACCATGAAAATCAGCATTCAAGAATCCCAAAATAAGAGAAAAGAAAAGGACAGGTAAAAGCAGTCTTCTTTCATAAGAGACAACATATTCGTTTTTTTATGATTAAAACAAAGAAAGATCTGAGGCAGATTTGAATATTTGCTAACTTTCCAGAATTTAATCAGTGTAATTTGCAATGTAAATTAGAATCACTCTTGAAAATTCAGAGCGGTTACTTGTCATCAAGAGCAGTAACTATACGAGAATAGATATAAAATTGCAATTATTGATCACCTAACAACCTGACTTTTTGACTGATAATCAATCAAATTGACAGAGAAAAAAACACACAAACAAAATAAAAAGCAATGAAGCAAACATGTAACCAAGTTTAAAAATAACTCAACATTAAATGGCTATGAATATCTGGACATGGAATTTCAAGACAGTATAAGGAACAAGTGAGTTGAACCAATTGAATCCATGGTGGAATTCTTAATATTTAGAATGGTCTAATCAATGAAGCTCAGGCATATAGCTGGGCTGATGAATCTTAGTTTGTTGGGTTATCTTATAACAGCTCTACCTCAAAGTGTTCCAAAACAAGAATAAATATGAGGTACTAAAAAGGGGAATGAAAAGAAGGGTGTCAAAATATGTTTACCATTTTTAATTAAATGAAACAATATAAAACAACAATATAACATGAGATAAACATGACGTTTGCATTCTACAAGATTACTACCTTTGAGTTAAGGTGAGGTGGTCAACTACCATCTATGAATACCTTTATTCCCCATGGTGTGAGGCTGGACGTTGGTCATAGCATGTGTTGCTCTAACCTCTTCTCTCAACTAGACTGGTATCTGTAGCAAGAGCCTTAATCCATCTCTACAGAGCAAAGGCATTAACTCATCTCACTTATCTGCTCACTAGCTGGAGTGTTCTATCTAAAATCCTACAAGTCAACAAACAATGACAGTGCCTTTCTCTGTATGAATTTGCTATCACATGCTAATAGTCGGAATGTATTTTCTGATATGAAATAATTCAACTTATTTGATCTCAGCAATGTTAGAAGAAACACCTAACTGTTAATCATGATATATTTTACTTAAATTCAAATTTAAACTGTTTCTACATATATACACCAGGTGCATGTATGCGTGTGAAGGCTTATGCCATATCGTGTTGAAACTCTGCTTCTTGTGCAATCATGAAAGTTAAACAACACTGTGGTTGGTCAGTACCTAGATGGCAGACCACTTGAGAATATCAGGTACTGTAAGCTTGGCTGTCTGGGTGGTGTAATGAATAATAGTTTGATACAAATCTCCCACTTCTCCTCTACCCCAGGTACATGTTAATCAGGATTTGTATCAGAAAATCATTATTA
This sequence comes from Acanthosepion esculentum, assembly GCA_964036315.1. NCBI lineage: Eukaryota > Metazoa > Mollusca > Cephalopoda > Sepiida > Sepiidae > Acanthosepion > Acanthosepion esculentum. Next base: position 108,427,202 of record OZ038477.1, on the reverse strand, counting down.
TCTTTAAAAAACTGTTAATACAATATTCCCTCACAAAAAAAAAAGAAAAATTATTCTTACATTCCAAAAATAAGTTTCTGCTTCAAATAAACCACAAAAAGGTTGATAAGCCATAAAAAAACAAATAATACATGCATTATTTTAATTACTATAAACACCATTTTTGTGGGTACATGCATTTTAGTAGATATCTCTACTTTTTAAACACTGAAATTAATGTCTGTTTGATGTAGAGATCAAGAGCCTGTAGAAAGAAAATGTGCCTTCAGGCAGGAAATGTACCTCCCAACAGTGAAATTAATGTCTGTTTGATGTAGAGATCAAGAGCCTGTAGAAAGAAAATGTGCCTTCAGGCAGGAAATGTACCTCCCAACAGTGAAATTAATGTCTGTTTGATGTAGAGATCAAGAGCCTGTAGAAAGAAAATGTGCCTTCAGGCAGGAAGTGTACCTCCCAACAGTGAAATTAATGTCTAATATGTATGCATTGCTAAGTGGTTAGCAACATGGAAAGTGGAATTGGGATGTTGTGTTCGAATTCTGGCCAGTCTTATTCTTTACATTTGATCAAATACCCTTGTGAAAGGTATGAATACATCTCTTTACCTCTCAGGTATCAGATAAATAGTAGGATAGACTGGGCTGTCTAGCATTGGTTGGCAACCAGTTTAAGAGAAGAACAAGTGAATTCTAAACAGGTTAGGCATGAGGCTGGTAATTCCACCTAGTAAATCAGTGTGGTAATGGTGTTGCCCTTTACTCTATAGTAGAGTCTGATAACCTAAGGAGGATGAAGAAGGAAACTTAATATCTCCTGGTCAAGACAGAAAATCTTATTAAAGAAAACATGCCTTTTGATAGGAATTGAACCTAAATTTGATATCCTGGGAAACCACATTTACCTAGGCATTTTTTTTGGTTTGGTCACAGAGATCTCTTAAAAGAATCTTTAAAAACAGGGTAACTGAGACTTCTTTGCCATATAGACATTTGTTTACACACACTGACTAAATATTTGTACATGTACTCATTAATTTATGTATTTATTTGTGATTGTTTCTAAGTGTATGGCTTTATATATATATATTTTCAAAAGTCTCGCCATTATAAATACACATACTCATACATGCTTCTGAAAAGTTCAGACAACTTAAGCCACAATATCATGTTAGAGAAAAACAAGAAACAGTAGAAAGTTAAGTTCTTTATTCCCTGGTGGAATGATCTTGATAGATATATGTAACATTTGGCATGACAGGGAAAACAGATGAACAGACTGATCAACTAGAGCAAATTCTCTCAACTTTTTGTTAGAACCATTAATGTATATAATGTATGATATGCATCATGTATATATTTTAAAGATTTACCTATATATTTATTTAGCGAAAACCATCCTCCTTCGAACCTTATGAACAGGTGGGACAGAATCACAAAAAAAGAGCTTTACCAAATAACAGAACTCATAAAATTTATTAATTTTACCTCCCATGATTACAGTATGTAAAAGTGGATGATGATGACAATTATTACAGCATCAATATCATTTATTGTGGTTAATTTAGCAATAAAAGACAGCATCTGATTCACACACATTTCAGTGCAAACTGGAGCCAAAAGCGCTAAAAATAGCTGGCACATGGCTTTACATCTGACGTTAATTTCCAGTGATCCATCTTCATTTCAATTGCATTTTCTTGAATATTTTTAGTTTTTTTCTCGAACTTTATTTGTAGTTTGCTGATTTCTAATTCAGTGTAAATTTGACAATAATGATGCTGATGATGAGAACAGCTTCCTTGATGGGGATGACAGCCATGCTCCAGGTTTTATTGATCTATTTCTGAACAAGTGTGTTGCCTAAAAAAAAAATCACCCTCATTGTCTGTGAAGGAAGTGGAAGAAAAATATTTTATAGAAAATGAAACGGCAAAGTGGACACAAGGGTGACCATTGGAGATAATGAACTAAAAAGGAAGAAAATGCCTCTAAAGAAAATGTGTCTAAAGTGCCATTATTAAAGCCAGTATAGTGTACACATGGTTAAATACTTGAACATTTATGTATAATCCTGTGCAGATGGTTGTGACTGCAACTTGTAAATATCTACACATGGGATGAATGCGTCATTTTCTATGGTTTATGAAACCTTTGCAGTTTACTTAAAGCCAAAATATATTTTGGATTTTATTTTTTTGCAAGTTAATATTGCATTAACAAGTTTTTGAGACTAACACTGATATTTTCAGATACAAGCCATACTATTTAACCCATGGCTGGGGGAGGAAATGGATTCATACTTTTCCTAAGGATATTTATGTGTAAATGAAAGTAACAAATCTGACATGGATTCAAATTTGACTATCTAATTTCTCATTCCTAGCCACTATTCATTATACCACCCGCACATCCTGTCTATATATGGAAAAGTTAATTTTATACATATATGATGTGAGTGGGGAGATGAAAAGTTCTCAGCCTGACAAACTTCACCACTATATATAAAGTGGACATTGAAGCCAGTGGTGATAGTCTGTTTCATGCTTAAATACAATTGTCAGACCATTTGTGCTTAAGTACATCTAAGGAGGCATGTTAAAGAAATGAATAGCAGCTTGGATTGAGGAATCTGAGAACTGAGTTTGAATTCCAGTCAAATCCATTACATCGTCTTATGTGCTAATACCCTTGGGAAAGGTATGAATCCTCTTCTCCCCCCAACTATGAGTAAATAGCAGGACAGACTGGATACTATAGCCTTGGATGACAACTGGTCTACTGCAGAAAGAAATGGCAAATTACTGCAGGAAAAAATCTGCCCTGTCAGTCATGTAGCAAAAGATGCATGATTGCCTAAGTGTGTATCACACATGGCACATAACTGACTGACATCCAACCATCAATATTTGTGGATGGAAAATTCATATACCTTGGGAGCCCAATAAACAGACACTGTACCTCTCGATAATGAAAAATCTGCTTTGTATGAAGAAGGCATCTGATGTTTTTGCTTTCCTAAAAGAATGAGAGGATTTAAGAAGTACACAAAGATGGCAGCTTACAATGCTTCTGTCCTGATACAGGAGCTGTACTCCTGTGAGACATAGGTTGTGTACTGTAGACATTAAGATACTCTGGAGAGATTCCACCAATACTGTTTAAGATCAATTCTTCATATTCACTGGATAACCCACATGAATTGTAAACTTGAAAAGGCTAATGCAATCAGAATCAAAGCCTACATCTATTGCCACAGGCAATGTCATTCACTTTGATAACTGATCTATGGTACTCAATTTCAGCATGAACCAAGAATTTTTTAAAACAGTGTGTTGCAGCCTGACATATAGAAGATCTTGAGTGGAAAACTACTGTTTGGGATAAAAAGAAGTGGAGGTGTAGAATTCAGGAAGGCACTAACATGTTCCCAGCATAGCTAATAAGGTAGGTAAATGTCAAGCCTGCAGATAGCAAAGGGGAAATCATTGATCCAGCAATCCATCAATTTGCATGTTATGAATGGAGTATTTCTCTACAATGCAGATCTTGTTAGCCACAAAAACAGTCATATTGGTAGACTTTTTACACATTACAATCAGTACTACTCAGGAAATAACACACAGTGTGCATCAAAAAACCTGCAGAAACTGCTCAAGTCTCACCTGTCACATGTAAACTCACTAGCAAGTTGAACAGACTTTACAAAACATGCCAGGTCCTGTACTAATAAGCAATGCAAATCACTAGCTGGCTTCAAAAGCCATTGCTGTTCTCATGAGAACCAAAGACATGGAACAAACTTGTCAGTGATTGTCATACTCCTTTAACTAGTTGAGATATATATGTTCATACACACAGAACAGTAGAAACAAATGAGAGAATAATACATATCTGTCTATAAGTATCGTAGACACAAATATATATATGCATCAGTGTCAGTTACCTTTCTTATGTATATAGTGTGTGTGTGTGTTTTGAACAATAACAAATTTTGAGAAATTAAAAAAATAAAATTTTCAGAGACACTGGGTTGTGTATTAATAATTTTTGTTTTATTATTTCAATTAGATTCCTTGATTAGTTTTGGCCAGCATGGCCATCATCAGGCGAAAAAAAAAAATCAGCTTCTTAGTAGCAGTGAACTACAGAAATGAATGACTTTAGGAAGAAAATGAACTTTATCTATAGTTTTCATTTGTTTTTTTTATTTTTTTATCGTTAATTTTGGTCAGTCCTTGTGTTGGTCAAATGGACTCTTTTAAATTATTATTTAAGATAGAGGCTGGATAGATTCATGCTCCTCTGAATTCTGTGTCTATATATATATATATATATATATATATATATATATATGAGCATAAATATGTATAGGGTCTGTGCAAAGATTCACCATTTTTTATATGAAAACTAGAGACTGAACACATATTTGAAAACCTTTCACAGGAAGGTTTTGCACACAACTTGTTTATATTTAGGCAAAATCTGGTTCACAAACATCTTAAAATTACTGCAGGTTTTTAAATTCCATTCTTTTGATTGGTAGGAAATGATCTAAAGAAAGACTTTTCCTTAATTCTTTTTTTTCCAGAACATTCATTTTTTTTATTGCTCTGGGACATACACAGCATCACAACAAACAGGGTCAAAACCAAAGCTTATCAAGAAAAGTTTGTTTATTTAGTGGCATATCAACTCCTTATGGGTCATTTAATGCCAAAATTTCTTGGGAGAATTAGTAATAGTCTTTACAAAAATGTATTACTGGTATTTTTATCATAAAAATGTATTTTTATACTTTCATAATGTTTTGACCCTAGTTTGGGGGTTCACTATTTTCCCATAGCTGGGACCCTAACAGATGCTACCTGTTGGTAGACCTGGGAACAACAGCGTATGCTCCTCAAAACCTCCAGATCAAAAGCATTGCTGCCAGATGTAGTTTATCCTCATACATCAAGAAAAGTACGACCATTTCACTTTGGTAGTGGTAAAAAAAGATTACATTTGTATTTTTTTTTCCATATAAAATTTTATAAGTTAATCTTTTGTTTACTGTTTGTGCAGAATGTTGTATAAAAAAGAAAAGTATACTTAACATGTTCACTTTAAAGATGTTTACATTTTTCATTTTATTCATATACATAGGTAGTTAAACAGTGTCTCTACTTCTACTACTGATTAATTCTTTAATAAAATCTATTATGCAGTACTTACAGTGTTACCTTCGATTATAAGAATCTTCAGAAACTTTCTATAAGTGAATACTGTAGCAACATTTCATTTTATTATTCTAAGTCAACCAAACAAGCAAAAGTTGGGTTTTCACCAAAGCAGAAAAGAAACCAACTTAAAGATTAAAATGTATTGGGAAAAAATTACTGCAACAAGGGTTTGCAAGAAGAAATTGCTTCAAGACAGAGGGGAATAAAAGAAAACTTCAAGAATAAATTATTATTTTTTTGTAGTCTTTTTTGTTCTTACTACTTAACAATACTTATTTATTTATACATCCTAAGGGAGGTACTGAACAGTAATAATTTTGTGAACATCCTTACAGGTAGATTAAAGAAAGGAAGGAAAGTCAAAGATGAAAGTGGAAAAATATTGAAATTAAGGAAGAAGCAAAATAATAATTAGAGTGATTGCAGTCAATACTCAGTATACAAAAAAAACTGGAGTGAAGAAGAAAGGAAGAAATCAAAGAAAGAAAGAAAAAAACAAACAAATAGAGAAGAAAGAAAGATAGAGAAGAAAGAAAGATAGAGAAGAAAGAAAGATAGAGAAGAAAGAAAGATAGAGAAGAAAGAAAGATAGAGAGAAGAAAGAGAGAGAAGAAAGAAAGAGAGAGAAGAAAGAAAGAGAGAGAAGAAAGAAAGAGAGAGAAGAAAGAAAGAGAGAGAAGAAAGAAAGAGAAAAAGAAAGAAAGAGACAGAAGAAAGAAAGAAAAGAAAGAAAGCTAGAGAAGAAAGAAAGCTAGAGAAGAAAGAAAGCTAGAGAAGAAAGAAAGAGAAGAAAGATGAACAAACAAATAGAAAATGAAAAAGAGAAAGAAAGACAAAAGAGAAAGAAAGACAAAAGAGAAAGAAAGACAAAAGAGAAAGAAAGAAAAAAGAGAAAGAAATAAACAGAAGAAAGTAGGAAAAAAGAACAAAGAAAGAAGCATAACAAAAATCTAAATATGTAAATTTATAATAGTAAAAACATCTAAAACCAAGCAATGAATAAACGCAGGCAGAAAGAAATGACAAAAAAAACTCACAAGATTAAGTTTAGCTCCTCAAACAAAATATGAAATTTGTTAGCAATTCAAGGAGACCAATGAATAAAATTATCACATTATATTGTATTCATTTATTTTTTAAGTAACAATGCAGTTTCATAAATATGAAGTGTTAATTTTATATCTTAAATTATTGTCTTCACACTTACTGCATTCTGTGGCTAGAAGAAATGCCAAACAAATATTTTCTGTAATGAAAAATTCAACCACTTCAGAATTTCAATCTAGTTAGGACATATGTTACTTGTAAAATGATAAGGCTTTTCATAACGGTAAACTAATTTTTATCCTCAATAAGATTCTAGGTCAAAGAATACTTATAATATTTCTAAGACTGTCAATAAAGCTCTGTTTATTGTAATGGTTATTGGTACAAAGTGAAACTGGTGAACTAAGTACAAATTCAGACTGGCTCTGTTTCATTCACTAATACCCTTGGAAAAGGCATGAATGTGTCCCTCTCCAACTATGTAAGAAATAGGAGAGCAGACTAAGCTCTCTAGCCTTGGGTTGCAGCCAGTCTAGGAAAAGAAAAACTGAATTTAAACTGGTGCTGTATAAATGCTAGAAGGACATTCCAATGGTAGGCCTTGTTGTTCACTACAATTGATACTTCACTAATCATCCTGGACTCCATATCATCACTGGATACTGGAGAAAATGTTTAGAGGGTGAGTGTGCTACTGTATAATTCCTCATTTTTTCTTAGCGGGGATCATTGATCTCCACATCTTTGTCTCTATCACAGTTCTAAATATAATTTACTATCTCCCTTTTTCAGTGTTCTGCATTCCACCCACACAAACTCATTAAGTAGCTTACTTATTAGCTTCCCCTGCTTTTTATTTGTCTCCAGTATGTTTTATGAGCATTATTCCTATTATGGGTCCAAAAACCTTTGACTGTCTCTTTCTGTGTCTAGCTAGGCAGTTAGTCTGAAGCTATTATGCAAATCACATAAACTTTAATAACTGGAATTTGCTTTGAAAAGTTTGTCAACTTTTAAATGTTTAATTCAGACATCAAAGAAAATATGGAGTTAAATTTTTAGCCATTTTCAACTTGTTTTATCAAAGTTATTTGATTTATTCTAAAAACTGCAGCCTGAATTCATTATGCAAAAGCAGAAAAATCACTTTTTACCTCAATAAGAAGGTAATAAAATCAGAAGCTGATCAACACCAATCATAGAACAAATAACAAATTCATAAATCTTTGAAGCATTTACATCTTAATATAGTGACCTGTCTTCTCAATAACAGTCAGCAATCTATTATCCATTGACTTTCTTAAATTTATTTTTACTTTTTAATCGTTTCCCACAGAAAAATATTGAGTTTAGTAGGTTTGATTTTTCTACAAAAAGAAATGTTGGTTTTTATTATGAAACATTGTTTAGGTCAAAGTTCATTATGTTCTTCGAACAAGATGCAGGGGTTGATTCAGCTATTAATATCTGCAAATCCAGAACTCTTTCTATTGAATTTATGAGTGAATACAAGCATATAATATTAAGGTTCAGTTTTACTAATTATGTGATTACACAAATATTTTTACTCAATGGATATTTTTTTCTGAACAGTAATATCATTCTGAAATATGAAAAACTTTATCAAATTCTATTTCCATACTTTCAACTTTTTCATTCTGAACTTTGATTTTATAATCAAAGAAATAATACAGTTTCAGGGAAGTTACTCTACATTTCCACTAAAATCATTTCTTTCAACTTGGTTCAAAAGAAAAGTTTTTTGGTATAAAAAGAAGAATATTATTGGTGTTCTGAATGTACCAAAGCATAACTTCTGCTTGAAGAGCAAAGTTAAGAAATGTTCTGCAATTCAGAAACAACTGGCAATTGAAGAATTTGAAATACTGTGAAAAGAAAGATTTCACACTTGGAGATAAAAATATCTAGTTTCAAAGACCCTTATGTGAATTTATTACTTATCTTTTTGACCATTTTCATCAGCTAATTTTTCTGATGAGTAAAATGAAGGAAAAGTAGAAAAATGTATCTGCTGGAATTATACAGATATTCATAAAGCCCATCTTACCCTGTTATTGGACTATTCCAAGGAAATAGAATGCCCAATAATAGTAACTTGAAAGATTTGCTTGTTAAAACTACACTATAGAAATCACTCTGGTATCAACTATCAAAATCAGCACTGAAATCAAATATTGATAAAAGCCTTGGCTAATCTGGTTGACCATTATTACAGATTAGTGAATTCTATCTATCTCGGTGCGTTCCTATCTACCTGTCCATCTCGGTGCGTTCCTATCTACCTGTCCATCTCGGTGCGTTCCTATCTACCTGTCCATCTCGGTGCGTTCCTATCTACCTGTCCATCTCGGTGCGTTCCTATCTACCTGTCCATCTCGGTGCGTTCCTATCTACCTGTCCATCTCGGTGCGTTCCTATCTACCTGTCCATCTCGGTGCGTTCCTATCTACCTGTCCATCTCGGTGCGTTCCTATCTACCTGTCCATCTCGGTGCGTTCCTATCTACCTGTCCATCTCGGTGCGTTCCTATCTACCTGTCCATCTCGGTGCGTTCCTATCTATCTATCTCCATATGTTTATATCTGTGTTGATAATATGTGAAAAACAACACATAAAATTTTCTATATCAAGAACAATTTTAGGGAAGAAAAAATAACAAATTGGAAAACGGTTTTGTGTGATGCATTTCATCCGTTAGGACTTCAGACTAAAGTAATGTTTATGTTGATCTGACTACACATATGCATGAACAAAAAGGAGACACTGAGAATTTTAAATTCAAATTTATCTTTTTAAATGTATGTTTACAGTATATAATCTAGTGAATTTCATTTAATTTCTTTTTGTTTATGTTTCCATCACTTATTTTTGGATGTTTATTCACAAAATTGGTGGAAAAGTAAAAGAAAAAGTAACTAAATGAAATAGACTGGACTACCCAAAACCTATTAAAAAAAAATTAAATTTAAAATTCTCAGCATCCCTTTTAGCTTCATGTGCAGATGTAGCCGCATCACTTTTGTCCAATGAATTCCTAAAGAATGCAATATGGCAAACAAGTTTTTTTCCACTTTGTCATTTTCTTTAGTGGGCAGTTTGGTGGAGGATAATAATTAAGGAGGATAGTCTGGTGGATCATTACTTCTGAGTAGAGAGTTCAATCCTCATTGGGTGCTCTGTAGAAAATTTGAGTCCCACTAACCCAACAAGAGTTGGTATGTTGCAAAGTCAGCCAACCAACCAACCAACTAAGTGATGGTAATTTTAGCTGTTTCCTTATAAGGAAATATTCAGCATTCAAGCAGCCTCTTTTTGATTGTAATTTATAAAATCTTTCTATTAAAATAAATTTTTGAGAAAATAGGTTCCTCAAGTTCACTAACTGTAATAGCTATTTCCAGTATTTATGTGGACTTCCTTCCTAACCTTTTGTTTGAAATAATGTGGAATGTCAATATCTTGATTATGTCATTATTTTGATCTACATGTGAAATAACACATCTCAGCATGTGGCAATAAACTGCGTCTAGAGATTATATGAAAGTTATGAATTGGTATAAAGAGTTGCGTCTTTAATGTTATCCTATTATGATGTTGTTTAGATTCAACTCAATATTATTAACTTAGATATATAGTGATAGAGAAAACTACTGTTTTTGGTTGGAAAAAATTTTACTAAGTTAACAAAACAGACTAATTTCACTGTCAGTAGTTTATTTGCAGCTATTTATTTTGATACTTTTACATTATTATAACTTGTAAAACTAATGTAAAAAAATAATATGAAAATATTTTAGAACAAATTCATCAATTTCTTAAAGGAAAAACATAAAAAAACATTTTATTTTAAAAATAAAATATATATTAAAAAATAATAAGAACCTCCTAAAATTTATTGCACAAATGCTCCTTTCTTTTCAATAACTCTTAGCAGCCTATTGTCAACAATTTTAGTGGCTGGTAAGTTGTTTGCAGCAACTTTAACTGCCTCCCAGAGGTCACACTTGATGTTGAATTGCCTTCCATTAGAATAAATATCTCCCTTGAAGATGCTCCACAGGTTCTCAATGGGATTCAAGTCACAGCTATTTGAAGGCCAGTCCATAAGAGAATCTTCAAAAAATCCCTTTTCTTTCAACCAGGATTTAGTAAACTTTGATGCATGACTTGGTGCATTGTGTTGCATAAAGATCATAGATCTACACTTGGCTAAAGACTGGTTATCAAGCCATTCAAAGAAATATTGCTCTAGAAAATCACAGTAACTTTTGGAATTCATTTTAACACTGTCTTTCAGTTTAAATGGACCCACGAGCTCATGACCAACAATCCCAGCCCATGTCATGATCCCACCGCCACTTAGTTGGTGTTTAAAAAATTTTCTTGAGTCATGTTGCTTGCAAACCCATCCTCGAGTCCATCCAACGGGCCCATCGAGGGTGATCCTTGATTTGTCTGTAAAGAGCACTTTACTGAAATCAGTTTTCATGTATTTTTTGTTTTTTTGTTAAAATGGGTTCCTTTATTTGATTTTTTACATCAGCAAACTTCCTTAATGCTTTACACCTTGTTTCCCTTGACACCATAGGAGCTCCAGCGGCCTCAAACATGAACGCACTTGATGCATTTAGGTTTCTTATTAATTCTCTTCGGATATGTGATAGATCTCGCTTTGTTAAATTCCTGAATTCAGCCACAGACTTTTTTTTCCTTGGTTGAATTCCCATTTGACATATGTTCTTGATTGTTCTATGATCCCTATTCAAATCCTTAGAAATTTGAAGCGAAGACTTTCCTTTGCTAATTTCTTTGATCATATTGTTCTTTTCATCCATTGTTAGTTCTTTTTTTACAAGCTATAATACTAAATTCTAGTTCTTGCAAATAATCTCTTGACACTGCAAATTGCTATAATTACTGAAAAAATACTAAATATCAATCTGAAATTGAAAATTGGGACTTAATTGCTTTCATGCTTACTCGCTATACATAATAGTACAAATTATTTCATTGGATAACACATATCTATGAATTTTACATAAAATATTTGACAATACCTCTTTTGCATATAATCTCTAGACTCAGTTTATTTAACAAGGCTGATCTTGTTGACCATTACTTGAGAGCAGTTAGTCTGATTCTTACTGAATGCCTCATAAGAATTCAACAATTAATAACCCAACAAAAGGTTGATATGTTGTAAAACTTACCAACATTCTTACCCTAATCGAAACCATATATTCTGGGTTAGCATTTCATGGAAACAGTCTGTGAGTAGCATTTCATGGAAAAAATCTGTACATAGCATTTCATGGAAACATTCTGGGAGATTATTTCATGAAATGATTCTTGGGATAGTATTTAATGAAAGGATTCTTGGGAGAGTATTTCATGAAATGATTCTGGGAGATTATTTCATGAAATGATTCTGGGAGAGTATTTCATCAGAGGAATTACCATAATTTCAAAAGGGGTTCCCAACAAGCAGAAAACTTTGAAGAAATGGTGTTGAAGTTGTCATTATTGAAAAGGAGAATCATGAAGTAATATAAATATAGTTCATGGAATTCCTTGTCAGACACAAACTGAAAAGGTGTTGGCTGAATTCACTGATAAAGTTAATGACCCATGTTGGCACAACTCCAGGCAGTAAGACCTGAAACACCTAATTTCTGGCCAAATGATTTGGGAATAGAAATTTTCTTTGGTACCAATGAAGTGTGATGCTTTTAGCATTTATTTGTAGTATATATTTAAAAAAAAGAAATAGCCTACTTCTTTTATGTTTCATCTCACTTCAAGATATGAGCAACCATGGCTCTCCAAAATTTCCTGGTTTTGTTGCTCTAACAAATGTTTAATATGTTATCTCTGTGTCCTTGTTCTGCCATCCATTTACACAAAATTGCTCAATAGGTTACTCACTGTTTCCTACTATTTCTCTCACGTTCAGTATGTCTACTTAGTGTTAAATTCTGCGGGCCTTTTCTCATAATATATCCTAGAAATTTTAACTGTCTCTTGCTGATTATAAGTATAGGTTTTCTTGTAATATCTACTTTTGTTAAAAATTCTTCAGGGCCCACATGTTCTGTAAATACTATTCTTAGCATTCATATGCAGAATTATATCTTTGTCACTTCAAGTTTCTTCATCAGCCTAGTTTAAATTAAAATTTCAGCTTGTCAGAGATTTAATCTGAAATCTTGAGAGGAAGCATAGATATTATTTAAAAATAATTAGCATAATTATCAGTTAGGATAGAAACAACAATAATAGGGATGATTTAATGTACTTTCTTAAGTTTTATGTTGCATATAGTATTTCTGGAGTGTTGAGTGGTATTCTAGGTTATTGTTTTTAAGACAGCTAATAAATATGATAAACTAAAAATCTGCTTAGTACTATCGAGGATAGGAAGCTGTGTAATTTTGAGTGCTATTATTGCTACTACTATTATTGTGTGTGTGTGTGTGTGTGTGTGTGTGTGTATGTGAGTGAGTGAGTGAGAGATCTGTTAGTTTTGCAAGTCATGGTCCCTGTGGATGGAAATTTTTGTTTCAATCTGAGTTCATAGAGAAGCATCTGTTGTGACTGTAGAGGTCTACATGGAAATTATTATCTCAGCTGCAGTGATTGTATCTCAAAAGGAACAATCCTCGACTATTGTTTTAGTGCTGTTTATCTCTGCACATTTCTTTAAATACCTGCCCAAGCTTCTTGTAGAGTGAAAACAGAAAGAAACACAAATGACAAAAAAATGGTTTTTGAGTCAGAGGATTTTGCTCATTGTTCCAGTTTAAAAAATTAATGCTTTGAAAATAAATATTTAACATTTTGCAACCAATGGGTTGCATTCTCACCAATAATAAAAAATAAGCAATGTTTCCAGACAGACAATAGAGAAAGAGAGACAACTGGCAACAGGTCACATTTCTTTTCATATGAATAACAACTACAATTCTAAGAACTTTAACCCTCACACATACTAAGAAAAATTTAGTTGTAAAAAAAAAAACACCAAAATAAAAATATCTAATATTTAAACACCTTTTGCACTTTTTCTTTTTTGTGGTCTGATTCAAATCTGCAACATTCTTTTCTACTCTTTTTAGACCTCTACAAAATTTCATCCTACAATGATATTGACTACTGTAATGTCCTCGTATACATGACAACATTCATGTTCTATGACATGTCTCTCTTGCAGAGATCTTAGTAAGATGCATATATATCTTTCTGCTCTGTTTGGGATACTTCAGTATCCGATAACTTGGTGTACTGCTATTACTACAACTACTATGATGAGGCAGTTAATGAATCGGAAGTAATAATTCAAAAAGTTATCTCCCCTGAGAAGAACTCATTTAATAAACTATATTCATTTACAGACCAGTTGTAATTCAGCAAATTTAAAGTTAAATAAAACTTGCTCAGTTTACTTGCATGCACAGTTATCATTGCAGTGAATATGTTGCAAGATGTTTAGGTAGAAATAAATCAACATTACACATTACAACCAGAGGTGATATCCACAATGTAGAGACATTTTATATTAAATATTTACAGTTTCCTGGAAAATTTATCACACAAACAATATTGATGGACTCATTGAGAGTCTGGGTAAAAATAAAGAACACAGAACAATGAATTTAAAACAATGCATGTTATTGACACAAGGAATTACTTGAAACTAGCTATAAGAATGTGCTTGTGTGTGATAGATGCATGTCTGAGAGAGTTCAAAAGTCAACAAATGACCAAAGAAGTGAACGTGCTTCAGTGGCAGCATTCCTTATCTATGTCAATTACATCTGGAAGTAAGAGCTAAAAAAGAGGAAGAATGAATATAACTGCCTTTTTATAGACTTCAAGAGCATCCCCTAGTGACCCACAAATATATGAAGGCAGTAACTGTATGATTAGAGATAAAATAATCTCTAGTCACAGTAGTTAAAATCGTATATGCATTGATAAATGAGGTAAAAAAAATGCTTGTGATATTCTGGCAGATACATACTATTTGTACTTAAGAATCTTTCATTAATAATATGGCTTATGGCTATATAACATTGAAACACCAGTTCTTGTACAATCAGCATAGTTAAGAATGTCAAACCCAGTCAGTACCTAGAGGAGTGATCTCTTGATAATACTAGGTGCTGTATGCTTGGATGTATAATTGTGATACAATAGATTATGGCTCAGAATTGGAAATCAAAGATTCAAGTTTCAATCCCAGTTGGGTTCATTATATTCACTTACCCCGGGGAAAGGTATGAATCTACCCCTTCTCCTACCAGGTATGGGTTAATTAGTTGAACTTTTAACAATAAATCATTATTATCTCCAAAAATTCTTACAATCTAAAGATGGCTTCTGGTTTTAAATAACTTGTGAAAGGTTGATATTCAGTAAAAAAAAAAAAAAAAAAAAAAATCAGTATATTATCATTTATATTAATAGAATTAAAATTACAATATAATTTTCTATGATTGTTTTTTGTATTTTTTTTAATCACAACAAAAATAAGGTAATAGCCTTCAATGAGATCAGAACTCAGATCCTGCATGATCTGGAGACTATTTGATATAGACAATGTTTTTTTGATTTGACAGCAAACTTTATTAATATTAAAAATTCAAATTTAATTATATAACTGCACTGTTTCTTTGACTTTCTTTGTCACTGTTTGCTCATACCTTGTAGTCATAGACATTGTCCAAAGTTAACTAGATGACTTTGAAGAAACATTTTTTTATTTATTAATTTTTAACTAGTTTTGCTTTAATCTTATTTTTGTTGCCTTTTTTTTTATGATTATACTCATCTGAATAATTCATGTAATATTTGTCAGAACTTGATTATTCTGACAGTTATTTTTCTCCAAGCAAGATGATCTTATAAATATACATATAAAATACAAAATATTTTCATATTGGGTGAAATGATAGTTGATATTGAAAAAAAAAAAAAATCTAAAATGACATCTTTGATGAAGAGACTTTTAAATTGAGAAATCTATGTAAACTTATATATGTGTGCTTGCTTCAGTGGAAAATTTATTGGTCTTGCAAGCTATTGATAGTGACTATTGTTTTGTACTGCAGCAAAGCAAACTATATTAAAAGAAAAAAAACATCTATCGAAAAAATTACCTATACTATCAAAAAATCAATATTTAACTAATTTTACAATAGCAAATTGATTATATTTCTATATGAGAAATCTCGCTTTTTATCTATAAAATTAATACTCTTATTGTATGTAAGAGAGAATTCTTCATTTAAAATCATTAACACAGTATCCTCCTGCGTCAGTTTAAACTGATAACTTCTTTTTAACCATGTATTGTGACTATTTTATTAAAAGTTTAAATTTTTTGATTTTAAATAAAAACTTGGAAAATATCCAAAATATTTCAGCAAAATTTTCACTTTCCAAAATTAGAGTTCATATATACATATATATATATATATGGAAAAAGAAAACCTAAGTTTAAAATGACACTTGTTAGATAGGGGTTAAAAGTAAAAAAAATACCCAAGTACAGAACAGAGGTAATGTACAATTTATTAGCAGTCTGATTTATCCTATTTATCAATGAGATATTCAGTTGTCATAGTAACAAAACTCATGTATTGCTTATTTGTGTTCAATAACTCTACTGTTGCTATAATAACAGAATATCTCACAAATATACTCAAACTGTATAACGAACTTAATACACAAAGGACATACAAAAGGCAAGAGAAGCAATGGAAAAAGTGAGAAATGTACTGAATAAGTCTTTATGAATATATAACAGAACAAGTAAATAACAAGATGGTCAGAGTCAAAAGTTACAAGTTACTTAGATTTTGTAATGTTGTCTTTGTTCAAAATAGCTGAGAATTAAGAAGGCCATAGAAAGAGTATCAAAGGAACGGAAGGCCAGGTAGGGAAAATGAAGAAAAAGAGGTTTATAAATACTCATACACAATAAAGAAACAGAAAAACTTGAGTAAATCATCTACTCCTCAAATCCCTCTCTAATTTAGATACTTGCCATATATATTAGTAAGAACAGTTCACAGTAATAGAGAAGAGCAGGAAGTACACTGCATCTTACTCAACAACATTAGAAAAAAAATAAAGAAGTTGTGGAGAGCAATGATGACTCACGTCATGAAAGGACATGACACATAAAAGAATAGAGAAAGAGGTTATAGAGAATTGAACACAGAAGATGTTGAAGTCCAGAGAAACAGTGAGCAACCTACTTAAAAAGTTTGTGTGAATGGATTGTAGAACAAAACAAAAATGGATGTTAAAATGTCAAATGTTAAAAGACAGAATGTTGTGGAGAGCCACAAATCACCCACATCACAAACTAACTTTGCATATTTTTAGTGTTCATGAATAGTCTGTATTTCAGAGTATGACTTAATATGAAATATACAATAAAAAGAAAAAGTGAAGTTTTATTTAGAAGTTTATGAAAAGAATATTGTCATGGTCATACAACAAATGCCAAAGTTTTATTATTTAGATAAATTTCATCAAATCTTTGTAAGACAAAAAGTTCTTGTTCACTTTTTGGAACAGCAGGAAACCAAACTGATGTCACCTATTTGCAGCCCTTCACCCTTAACAGATATAAAAATGCCTAACAAATGACAAGAAAAGAAGACAAATGAAAAGCAAAAATTAATGTTTTGATAACCTAAGGACTTTTCCACAACATCAAATAAATATTTTATCATGCAAGAAATATGTTGTTGCTATTTTGACAAACTCTGCTGGGCTTCCTTGTTTTAAAATAATGAACTGAACTTTAACTCTGAAATTTTATAAAAAAAATATGATTCTATTAAAATTTGGTAAAGAACGAGTCATAAAATGCAATTGAATTAAAACAATAAAAGTTAACTTTGGCAAAAAAGTGCCTCATATGGTGATGTCTTTTCGGTTTATAACAAGCTTTTTCCTAAAAGCTAATATATAAAATTATTTTCTGTTTATTTGTGTGTTACTCGGTATTGTCATTTCTCCAGTTAAAACTGCTAAGATTCAAATCAAAATACTTAGCTAATATAACTCATCTTAAATTAAGATAACAAAGATGTTTTAAAGCAGGTACTGAATGAATATTAAAATTAAACCTCTTCACCTCTGCCTTCTCAATACACTTGGTACTCTGGTCTTATACTGACAAGGTTAAATATAACATCTGATGATGGTTGTTACAAAGCATTTTAATTTTTTTGAGTATTTATAAAGGAATAATTTTAAGCAGTTATAATAAATATTATCTTGACTTAATGACAATTAATTTAATGCACCATCTTGAACATATTAAAAAAAAAAAAATTCACTCAAACTAAGAAATATCATCTAACCATCAAAACTGTCTAGAAGTTCATGTTAATTATTTCCTGGCATGTCTATAGCAAGTGAATTACTGGGTGTTTCTCATTTTCTTTTCCAATATGAGAAGTATAACCCAAAAAACTAAATGGAATTTTTTTTTTACACTGATGGCTTATAAAACACTGAAAATTAAAACCCAACAAAGGACCACGTGAAAAATCATTTCTGGCTCCATATACAATATTCAAAATCAAAATAAATGAAAAAGAAATTGTTTTTCAGACAATGAAAAACTTTAAAGAACTTAAAGAAACACATCTATCCAATCCATTTTTTGGGGGGAGGTGCGAGTTTTTAAGATGACACTTCACTGCATGACTAACTGCAGAGTGACCCAGAGCAGTACATAAGTCAGCAGTTAAGCCATTCCATTTGAGCAAAAAGGCACTTCACTTACTATGATGGCAAAGCGAAACTTGACACTACACATAAAAGTAAATTGGCTTAGCTGAAAGCTGACAACAACAATAAGAGAGAATGTTTTTGAAATTCAATCTTCATTCAGACATGAATTTTTATTATTTTCAGATCAACTCAAAATTTAAACTACTTTGAAAGTATGATTTAGAGTATTTAAATCATATTTTTGTATGAATTTAACTTCTAGGAACAAGTCAACTTCATACAAATTATATTTTGTTCTTTAGACAGAAAAGAAAGGAACATTACCAAACAACCTTTAACATTAATTTTCTCTTTATTTAATTGTTTAAATTCCAAAAAGCAAATGATATATATAGGTAAATGAATTTCTTAATTATGATATATCAATGTAACAAGGTATTTTCTATTTTGCCATCTAACTAAAAATATCCTGAAATCTCAACTAACCATGCCTATCTGACAAATTTAGTAAATGGGCACTAATCATTCAAAAACAAGACGTGTTCTTTCACTATAAACCAATTAAAATTTGGTATTGGTCCTGCTAAACAGGGTTATAGCGTTACAATCAGAGAGATGGATCCCTAATATTATGTATAAATAATAATTCCAGTTAAATAATAAGAAAATTGAATATAAATATGTATATGTGCATGTATGTATAATTGAACCCTATATACCGAAAACAAAGGAATCAAAGGTTATTTTTTATGTAATTTTATATATAGGTTTAAAGAGGTTTCCAGTAAACAACACAATTCTGTGCTGACACATCAGTGTATAAAGAATTCAACAAAAAGCTTACGGAGGTTAATTAATTTACTGAAATACATAGATTAAAATTATTCTCTTTTTAATTATTACTGTAAATTAATTTACTTCTTTGGTCTAACATCTGTCTATATTTCTGAGATGAGGTATTGTTATTGTTTACACTATTTACATCATTCAGACTGTTGTCCTCATTTTCATTGCCATGTTCACAATTTTCAGACAATATCCCAGTTAAGTAACTTAGTTAACAAATATGTATGTATGTATATATATATATATATATATATATATATACACACACATGCTTGTGTGTATAGCCGAGTGGTTGGAAACTGCCTGAAAACCATACCACGGGTTGACCCAAGCTCTGTGAGTGAAATTGGTTAGACAGAACTCTTGGGATCCATCAATAGCTGTGCTAGCACAAAATCACAAGTCATCGTGACTGAGGGTTTGAGTGTGCTGGCCTTGTTCAGATTGATCATGTTAAATAACACACTCTCCCAGAAACTGCAACTAAGGTCTGCTCAGCATAGTTGCAGTATAGACCACATGTTGGCCTCTGTGTTTTTTGAATAAACACAAATGTGCTTGAGCAGGCATCTGCAATAGGGACCCTAATAGACAGGTATCCTCAAATACGAGTGGCCAGCTATATATATATATATATATATATATATATATATATATATATATATATGTATGTATGTATGTATGTATGTATATATATATATATATATATATATATATATATATATATATATATATATATATATATATATATATGACCTTTTTCGTTGATGACAATGGTTGGCAGTAAAACTTAAAACACAGTGCCACTCATAGGTAAAACAACCAATGTGCAATTGTCACAGTTTTTGACAGTAACCACAGCAGTAGAATACTGTGGGGTTATTCACCCTGGGGCATTTGCATCTTTGTCTAGCCTCTATGGTGTGCTGGACTCTTATACTCTTTATAACTCTTTGCTGCCATGAAAACAGAAGCTTTCCACCCCACTTGATCACGTGAAACCACATCCCAGTTTGCAACATTGATAAAAAATTCCATCATGGACGTTTTACACTGGTTCTTAAAGTACCTGTTTGGAAAATCTGGAGTTATCCATGCACACAAAATGCCCATGCCACCTGAGATGCCGAGACCGGAGGATGGGATATAGTGACTGAATGCCATCTCCTTTGAACACTTCTGTATCCAGGACCCTATCTTGGCATTTAGTTTTTTAATTATATAACCTTCTCTCCTGACCAGCATACAATGTACATATCTCACTCCAGTAAAGGAGGGTTGAGAGGATGTATGTTTTAACAAATATGTAATCTGAGCAAATAAACTAAGAATTTGTAAATTAAATTTGTCATTTGCTGATTGATATTTGATATATTCTGAAAAGAACATTCATCTACAGTTGTGAATCTCAGAATAATTTTTATAAAATAATTTATTTTTTTTAGAGCAAAACTACTTTTGTGGTATACTTAAAAACCTGACAAATGACTTGTCTTTTTGTGGAATTGCCATACGTTGAATTGTTAACATGGAATTATTGTGCATATAAATTATTTGGTTGAGGTATAAATTTCTATTTTTGTCTATATTTCTGAGATGAGGTGTTGTAATGATTTATACTATTTACCTTGTTCAGACAGTTGTCCTCATCTTTATCTAATAAAGATGATGACAACAGTCTGAACAATGTAAATAGTGTAAATTATTTCTGTTTTTGTTTATCATATTTCTTCTTCAAAAAATGAAGTACATTTACATAGTCATCATTATTTGTAATAACTTGCGGCCACTTACTGGGAAAATTTTCCAAACCTTTTAAATTAAATCCTGTAAATTTTGATGTGAAAATGTTTCCAATGTACCCTTTAATGGCATGAGAGAAATTTTCCTCATCAAAGCATTTTGCACTGATCAAAAAAGGTAATCATCAGTTGGTATAACATCAGGTAAATATGTCTAGTTAAAAATTTTCCTGCATTATTCTTGTTCTATGTGGCCTTGCATTGTCATGGAGTTGAAAAGATTTCTCCTTTCATCCGCTTTATATGTTGCAATTATCATGCAAAACAATGGCATGTTATTGTCCTTGAATTTTTTTTTTCTTAGCTACTATGTATGCTTAGTAGCTAGGGTGAAACGTTTGTGATATTTCAACTGATTCCCCAAAACAAAAATTACTTCCTTATATAATTTTTCTAGATGTGCATCTGAAAGTTTTACAATGAAAATGTAGTCTGTATTTTGAAATAAAATATTTAAGATCTCTCACATTTTACAATTAAGAAGTGAAGATTATAGAAGAATGAAGATATCCAAAATACTTTTATTGACATTTTGCTAAAAATTCTGAAACCACGGATCAAGATTAGTTTCTGTCTTGAAAAGATTAATTAATCTTGATCCTTCATTCCGAGTTGTTTTAGCAAAATGTCAATAAAAGCATTTCAAATATCTGTTCCCTCTATAATATCATATAATTTATTTTTATTACCTTTCCTTAATTACTGTCCTAGGTTTCACTGAAACAATGTAAAATCTTTCAAGTAAGGTTAATGATGGTCTGAGTAGATAAACTTACACCAAAGTAAAAACATGTGACTGGAAAGGTAAAATTTAAAGACAGTAGTTAACTTGGCTGGAAATAAATAATGAAGCAGTAATTTCCCTTGAAAAGAACTCCACAATAATTATAGGGAAGTTGTTAAGGGACACACGAGAAGAAAGTAGTTGTCTGTTAATTGAGAAATCAGAAGTGATTCATACCAGAGAAGATATTTCCAGATACAGAAAGATGTCTATAATTTTCTTTGACATTCAGATGATTAAGTCAAGCAAGGATCTTTATTTTCATTTGGCCTTTAATTTTAATGAGTCAATGTAAAGTGTGAAAACTTTGGCTCCTTTTTTTTTATACTTATGTCAGTGATCAAGGAAACAAAGAGAACTAAGCTTTCTTTTACCAGCATATGGTAGCAGAGTAAAGAAGGAACAAGTGAAGGTTTAAAGAAATAAACAATTGTGTTCACATGAAAATACAACAAATGATAAATCGGTGTAGGTGTCTCTCATTGAAAAAAAAAAAAGAAGAGAAGCGGAGTTGTAAAAGCATCTGGTGAGGTGTATGGAAGGATGGGGAAGATGAGTTGTGACTTACTAGGGTGGCAACCTTTGCCTTTGGCAAGCTGTATTGTAGAGATGGGAGGTCTCTTTCAGACAATGTCTGTGAACCTGGACCAAGATGTTGTCGAAATGTCCCTTTGATGGGCGTTTATGTCTTTTCTTAGACTCAAATTGACTCCAGTTTTTATTTTGTTTTTTTTTAAGCAGGAGTGGGTGTTATTGGATGGAAATTCTGGTTTGTGTTGCTTATTTTTTTTCTTTTACTATGTGAGTAAACAAAATAAAAGATATGTGCAGAGCCTTGTGCAGTTGACAGAATTTTAGTTCAGTTTTGGCTGTTTGGTGTGTTCACATCTGGTCAGTGATGGAACTTAGTGTAGCATCAATCAAAAGAAGATCTGGTTTTAGGAAGGATGTAACACCAATTTATTGTTAATTTGTTTTTTTTCTATCAACCTAACCTTATTCAAATCTTTCATCCGTAGCTCATCATTTTTTTAAATCTTTTTTTTTCTTCTTTCCGTTTCTTTTTTTTTTCATTCCATTTTATTTCTTGACTTTTCTTCCCTGTTTCTCTTATAACTGATTTTATTATGATTATTTATTTTTCTGACTTGTTATTTTTCTTTTCCACCTCTCCTTTACCTTTGTATTTTAAACATCATTATCACAACCAGTATTGATGTTTCTTTAAAAGGAAAAGTCAGATGTGTGAGGTACCCAATGAGGATAAAATACACTAAAAACAATCAGTCTATGAGACTTGTTTTTCTGCAAAGTTTCACCCAATACAAAGCTCAAGATTCACTCTGAATATAGAGTTACTGTTAAAGTTGGAACGATGATGGCATCAATAAAAAAGAGGAAGGTAGGAAGTGGAAATTTATAATGATAAGGAGGATAGATAACTATTGACCCTAGATTTGAAGAGATTAAGATTGTAGTGTTCAAGAAAGCATCCACATGGAAGTCTCTTCCACAAAGTAGAAGTACTTTGGAAAAAAAACTGTCTGAGAGGAACTTCTTCCATACTTTTATAATACAGAGAAAATGATGGTAGCATGTTATATCATAGTTGTAAATGTTTGAACTGGTGAAACTAAAGAAATGGTAGATTTATAAATGTGAAAATGCATTCTGGTGGGGAAAAATTGACTGGCCCAACATAGTAAACCAACTTTACTAGCAGATGACTTATCATTTGATTCACTATTATCATTCCACTTCATATCAGGGGAAATATAGGACTGCGAAGGCGCAATGAATTTCTCTCCTGGAGGTTAGCATCAGCCATGTTGATAAAAGCCAAAAATGTTTTTTTAAGATGACTAAAAGACAGCAGTTTTGTTTTGGATGTGTTAAAATTTACAAGCCATTTCTTGCCCCAGTTAACAACATATTGAGTGTCATTTTCAATTAAAATGGAATAATTATAAGATTACATTTAAGAGCACTAAGAATCAGCAGCCCCAAATATCACCTGAAGAAGAAGAAATATACATAGAAAACACATTCAAAAACTTCTAGTAGTCTCATTATTTGTAAAGAATTAATGAATTTTACTTTTTAATCTGGCATTTTTATTACTTCAAATGCTATTTTTAGTGGATACTCATATTTGAGTAGACATTCCATTTATTTTAAACAGTATTTATTTTGTCTACTGCCTTGCATACCTTTACAGGATGAATGCAGGTTTGAATCCTGCAGGAGAACACATTTTCTTGAATTTTTCTTCAGTACACAGAATGGTAGACAAAATAAATATTGTTTAAAATAAATGGAGTGTCTACTCAAATATGGGTATCCACTAAAAATAATGTTTGCAGTAATATATATCTATATATCAACAAACGGTTTCTAACATTCTTCAACAATTAAATTCATTATTTCCATTAAAATTCACAATGGAAACAACTAATCTGAATTAAAATGATAAAAAATAATATTATCCAACAAAGATTCCTAATGATTCTACACAAAAATTCAACCATTCCTTCAAAAAGCAATAAAAATGAAGAAAAACATGGTCTCAAATTATAGAATATCATTAAAAGGCAGTTAGACTCTGTGGCTTACCTATTATCTCTTGTCAAGGCTCCCCTTATAAATTAGCAAAAGCCTGAGCAAAATTTGCTCTGCCTTTCTTGGGAATAATCAGTTGAAAAACATAAATATGAAAATCAAAGTCATGACCCATTTAGATATTAAATCGTTACATCCTATTTTACCAGATGTCAAATGATTCCATTTAGTGAAGAACCTGCAGAAAATAAAAAAAGAACCTCTGCCAACTATTCAACAAATTTAATAAACTTTATCAATGTTTTTTTAAATTAAATAATAGTTTTACAAACAAATATATATATATATATATATATATATATATATATATATATATATATATGTATATATATATATATATATGTATATATATATATGTATATGTATATATATATATATATATATATATATATATATATATATATATATGTATATGTATATATATATATATATATATATATATATATTTATGAAAGGAATGTATGCATACATTTTCTTATATATACATATAAGTTATATTTAGGCAGTAAGTATTTATCCAACCAAATTTGACTAAAAAGAACCAACATAGTCTGTCTGTATCTGTCTATATTTCTGAGATGAGGTATTATGTACACTATTTACATTATTCGGACTATTGTCCTCATCTTTGTCACCATGTTTATCACAACATTTCTGTAACATGAGGGGAAGTGGAAAAATTAGGCTTGGCTGACCACATGTGTGATCAAGTTGAGATCATAGAAAAGAATATCACTGGAAAATTTGTAAACTTAAGGAATCAGCACATATGCTAGGCCACAAATATCTCCTGAGCCGACCAAGCATAGAACTGAATACAATATGGGAACCAGTAATAAGGAGTGCCAGAGAAAATTGATAATAATAACAAAATTGCAAAAAACATGCAATGATAACAGCAAAAATTGCAATATAAGCACTGCTAAAAAAATGTTTGCTGAAGACATTAGGTTTATAATACCCAGAAATTCATACACAGATGTCCTCAAGGACACATGGCACAGTGGATAAAGGGGTTAGTTAGATCCAGTGACAGGACCCAATGAGTGTGAGTACAATACCTGGTTAAGGTAGTGGAGAACTTTGAGAGTGGAATTAACAGGAGATAACTGACATCCATTAGACATGGCATGTTGAACTAGGACAGTCTATCCCACTGAGCGAAATAAAGGGTTCAGTTTGATATTCCAACCACCTGAATAAGGCCAGAGCATACAATGGCTGAAATGTTGTGATAATAAAAATAATAAAAAGAAATTAGACACAGACAGACCATTTACATTATTCAGACAATAATGTAAATTGTCTGTCTGTGTTTAATTTTCTTTTTATTACTTTTTTCCAATTTTTAAATAAGGTGTTGACTATTGTGCTCAAAGTTCATATTTTTTTTTATTGTTTGTTTAAGTACTTTTGACCATTACAGTCATTATCATGTGCCAATGCAGTGTGTGTGATAGTTTAGAATTCCTTTGTCTACATCCAGGTATTCTTTGAGAGGCTGGAAGTTTCAAATAGTCCAGCATGACAATACGTGTATTGGTTATTGGGAACGAGGCTGCATGAAAAGAATGCAATTTATTTATTTTATACATATATATATATATATATATATATATGTGTGTGTGTATATATAAATAAAAAGAAAGAACAGTAAGATATATAATCCGGTGTTCTTATAGATATTTTTATTTTTACACAATAGTGCTCAATGTAAATTTACAGAGCATTAATATTATAAATTAACTGATTTACAATATGTTGTTTTTGCTAGACAGTAATAACCATGTTTCAAAAATGGAAGCTAAAAGCTTCAAATTTAATTTTGTTATTAAATTAAAAACATTAGTTCCATTTCCTCCAAAAAGTGAATTTTGGAGTCTGGTAAATTTGTGTGCGTGTTTAAATGCGTTCTAATGGAGCTGTGGTCAGATAGGTGTAACATAAGACATCTAACATTACGTTAAAAACCAGACTCCATTAGAAACATACTAGTAGAAAACACAAATATATTAACTGCATCCATCTGCAAAAAAAGATTAAAAATAATGGCGGCTCTAATAATAAAAAGAAAAAGCCAACTCTTAACAATATTAACTATGAACAAAGCCACAATGTGCTAACCGTATTCGGAAATTAAAAACATCCCTACTACACACTAAGACATACACATAATGCACACACTCAATTAAGCTGAAAAATCAACTCATCCTTGATAATGGCTAAAGGTATAGCCGAAAGCGCTCGGAAACATAAAACATTTGGACAGTTGTCTGTCTATATTTCTGAGATGAGGTATTATGCACACTATTTACATTAGTCGGACTATTGTCCTCATCTTTGTCGCCATATTTGTCACAACGTTTCGGCCGTTGTATGCTCTGGCCTTCTTCAGGTGGTTGGAATTTTGAACTGAACCCTTTATTTCGATCACTGGGGTAGACTGTTCTAGTTCCACGTGCCATGTTTGATGGATGTCAGTTATCAGTTATCTCCTGCTAATTTTCCCTCTGAAAGTTCTCCACTGCTTTAACCGGGTATTGAACTCTTTGGGTCTGTCACTGGATCTAACCAATGCCTTTATCCACTGTGCCATGTGTCCTTGAGGACATCTGTGTATGAATTTCTGGGTATTATCACCCTTTGTCATGTAAAGAAAACTCCTGTTCGAACACAAGAAAAATTTAATAAAAAGCTCAATCATTGTACCTTGTTTGTCGTTTTTAATGAAACATGCATAAACGAAGGATTGCTGCCTAAATATACAACTATATATATATATATATATAAGTATGTATGCCTGCCTAAGCAGAAGAAAAGATGTACATATAATGCTGATCATGTTTTGTGTATATATCTTTTCAAATCTTCATAACGAATAAACAAAGTTCCTGAAAAAAATTTACACTGAATATTTATGTAAAGCTACATGCATAAACAATTTAAACATTGCTTTTTTTCCCATTCACTAAGCACTGATGTATTTTTCTTTGCTCATATATGCAAGTATCAACAAACCGTTTTAAGAAGAAACGACTACCTGAAAATGATACAGTCTTATCTAAAGGAAGAAATTATTGTATGTATATAGATATACTCCTCTATTTTATAACAGACATGTATATATTTATATATGCATATATTATGTGTTTCAATAAATATATATAAGTATAAACACTAATCAAATAATATAATGACATTCAAGCACTGTGAATTCTACAAAGGAAGAAAATGCTTATTATTCTTTTATAATAAATAATCCAAAATAAATACCAAAGAAAGTTTAAAAGCTGAGCCAAAATTTCACTATTGCATTTGGGAAGTGTTTTAATTAATTTATGGGTTAGCTTTTTACCTTGATCTGGAACTGTAATGAAAGCAGTCATGGTATAGGGTTTTAGGTAAAAGTCTCCTCCCAGTGAGCAGATAAGGTGAGGTTAATTAATACCCTTGAAGCAGTAAGGACAATTGAGATGAATTGGGGTCCTTAACACAGAGTCAGTCTAGCCCTGGGAAAAGGTTGTACACTTGTATCACACCATGGGGAACAAAGATATATACTGGTAGGTGATGACATCATCTTGCCTTATCTGCTTGCTAGGTGAGAGTTCTATCTAAAACCCTACACGATCACTGCTTTCATTGAATCCATCATAAAAATCCATATGTCGAATTAGTGAATACTTGAAATACCTAGGTCCATGGGTCAATTATAACAATTTTAGTATCAGAGATAAGGAACTTAAACATAGGCTGTGCTGAGAGTAGTTTCACACAACACCACAAATTACTACAAAACCAAAACATTAATCTAAGATCTCAAGTCATGTTCTTAAATATCCTTGTCTAATTGAGAATTTCATATGGCTGTCACACACCAAACATATTCAGAAATATCTAAACTGCTACATGTGTACATCTTTCTGAATGTGAAAGAATTAAAGAGAACAATAAGACAACAGGAATTAAGAAGACAGAAGATAACAACTGAAAGTGTATTTAAATTTTTGAAGATCAAAATTGACTGGAAAGCAAGAGGTCAGAAGAGAACTTTATAACGGAGAAATGTGAGATAAACTTTTAGCATAGAACAGTGGTTCTCAACTAGAGTTCATGTAACATTACTGAGATTCACAGGAGGCCATTTTAAAATGGTTTATTATGAGTTATTTTACTAGTGTATATAAACCTCTATCTATAAAAAGCAGGATGTGTGTGTGTGTAACGAATGCATGGCCGCAATTTTCAACAGATTTGCACCAAAATTTACATGCACATGCTCCAAGTTAGTGACTTTGTATTTCCCAACTCCCATCAATAGTGGAAATAATCGATTTTTTCATGCTTCTACGGTAGTTTTCATGTAGTTTGTGGCCATTTTCTACTGGCCAGAGTGAGAGCTGGCTGTCATGAATAGGCAGGAAGATTCTATTGACCAGCATGAGAGCCAACAGCTGACTGACACAAATGTTAACTAGCATGCAAAAAAAATCGATAGCTGCATTCGTCACAAGTTGGAAAAATTTAAATCTGCATGGCACTTTACTCCAATTGGCTCATTCGCTTGCTTAAACTCAACGTTGATTCTGATTCCGCAGAACTGGGTTGGGTGTGAAAAAGTATTTGTTGTTAACATTCTTTTTTTCATTCGGTTTTTCCAGTTACGAGTCCTTTTTTAAAGCTGATCATTTTGTGTTCATTTTGTTTAGTACTTTTTTCATAACAGATTTAATGTTTCGTATAGAGCTTAGAAAAAATTTGCAGTGTGAGAGAGGCAAGAAGTAAGGCATGTAGCAACATCAGCATGGCAAAGGGCACTCCTTTAAAGGCAAGGAAAGGCAAAAATATTTTAAGTCAAGTGATAGCAATTTCTGTATGAGTCGTACGATTTTTGAATCAAGCACGGGCAACGCCGGGCAACGCCGGGCAACGCCGGGCCATGCTGCTAGTATTCCATAGAATTTAGTTGTTAAATACAAGTTTATTTCCATTAAATTAGTTTTTCTTCAAGATATATATTATTAAATTCCTAAATTTATTTATTAGGGAAAAATAAAATAAGCTTTTCTTTCACTGAATGGTTATGTTTTCCACCAAAAAACATTATTGAGTAAAAGTAGTTTATGGGTAAAAGAAAAGGTTGGGGATCACTGGCATAGAACTTAGGGCTACATGATGAGACCTATCTGCTAATCTAGTACTGTGCTTAAATTCATGAATTCTAGATACCATAGAGAAAATTTTAAGACATTTTAAAACAAGAAGTAGCAGAGTAGATGATTCATGAATTTGTTAGGAAAAGTTCTTCAAAAACAAAATAAAACAAAATTATGAAGTAGAAAAATGCAAAAAATCAAAAAGACAATTTGAAATAATTTAGTTTTTATTAGCCCACAAGCTTCAAAACAATTTTCTCAAACTTAACTATTAACAAATAATAAACTTTTGCTTATAGATATTTTAAAAAAAAAATAAATGTGAATTTCAGAAAGGCAATATCTTTGAGAAATATATTTTAAAATTTCTAAAAATTCAATTTTAACCAGGAATGTGAATAACTAAATGGATTTCACTTTGGTATTCAAAACAATTGCAGCCAAAACTGATTACACATTTTTCAAAGAAAGAAGTAGAATTAAATATTGACTTTTATTGTTGCAGTGTTCAGCTTCAAACTTCTGTGGGGACTACCCTGGCTATGATATTTCAAAGACAATATAAAGTAAATAAACTAGAAATGTACTATAGTTATGATTTCCATTAGAGCTATATGAAAATAGAATTGATTTATTGTTTCACCATAACAAAAGGGAATAAGAGTGGTTCCTGAAAGCTGAGAAAAACAAATGCAGCATTCATGAGGAAATGACCAAAATTAAGCCATGCACAACAGTAAAAAAATTGTAGTGAATTAGAAAAACTTTAGTGTCCTTGATAGAATATTATAATGAAAAGCTCAGAGATATTAGCTTTTCATATCCATAAAGAAATGGATAAATAAAAATTAATTATACTACTACTGTGTTGTATCCATAAAAAATAAATAAAAAAATTAATTATAGTGCCAAAAATAATTATAATAAAATAATTATAACAACTATAATTATCATTAATTCACTCATTCTAAACCAATGAGAATTGAACCCGTTTTTCTCCTCTAAACACATGCAAACACATGATATTCTAAATATTTGACAGGTAATGAACATTGACAGGCTGTCAAATGTGCATCAGTGAAAATTACAGCTCTTTTCTTCTTTTTTTTAGGCCATAATAGTAACATTTATCTTTTAGCACTCAAAAATTTGAGGTAAGGAAAGCTTAGACACTTTTTGTATATTCCAACTATATTATTTGAGCAGTCATTACACACATCTAAAAAAAAAAAAAAAACTTTTAAGAAAGTCCATATACACTTTAATTATTCTCACGCTTACCATTCTGCTGGATTCTGATTGATATTCGATCTATATTTGACTCCAAACTCACAATTTTACTCAGCATCTCTCGTGTCTCCAACACCACCTAACACCAGGATAATAAATAATAATTTTTTGTTGTTTCCACATCTTGCTGTTTCGCTTTGTTATATGTATTTCCATCTATATAAATGTTAGAGGTTTTATAAGTATTTACTCAGAGTTATAACTCCCCATACAAGCTCATAAAAATTTAGCAAAAATGCCGCCTGAGACTTGTCTCTACTGAATCCAAATCTAAGTTGTAGAAACATGCAAAAAATAAACCTATATATGCACGAGTTGAAAGTTTTCAAGTGACAATTTCATAAAACTAAAAACTGTCTTCTGGATACAAAGGAAGAAAATTTATTTTGAGAGTGAGATAAAATGTTTTTTTTTTTTTTTTTTTTGAATATATGTATCACTCATTGGCTTTATCTTGTATCCAAGAATTTAATTTTTTTTTCTTTGCTGATTGCTGCCTTTATGATGATAGTGTTGATGACTAAATTTCACTGCCATTATGCAGTTCCAGTACCAGAAGCTTCCAGTTCACCAAAACCTGCTCCCATCATCCATTCCTGATCACCATTTGGCTTTGCAAGTTTGGATTAGAGGTGAAAGAAAATCAGAGTAGAAGAAAGTTCAAATGACACGAATTTCTTTAAGGTGGACTTCAACTTTCCTGACCCAGAAGCATTATTCTATGACATTCCTTTGCAGAATATATGGAATGAGACACGAAGAATTCAGTTCTGAAACTGAAACAGGCTGCAGCTGTTATAATTTTGAGTAGTGCCTCCTGTAGTTTGTCCATAATGCTTAGCTGTCTTCATCCACTGGTTCAACCATTGAGATCGGTTCTAATCATCTTCCACTTGTTCCACTGTTGGGGTCTTTGGAGTTGGTCATGCCTAGACTGGGTTCTAACCTTCAACTTTGCTCCCAAGGGTGGTCCTATCAGCAGTTTAGAACTACTAACAACATCACTCTCAGAGTTAATGAACCCTCCACCATGACAAGAAGTGACTATGAGAGGTAATATATGTATATATCCAACACAAAAATATCATTTTATGGGGAAAATTATTTACATTTTGTACACAATTGTTTTAAGCAATTTTCTGTGTGTGTATATATATATATATATATATATATATATATATATATATATATATATATATATATATAAAAGCTGTACACCTTGAGATTCTTGACAAAATCAAAACAAGTGTCTGTAATGTAATTGGTCCTGACCAAGTATCTTGACTTCAATCACTTTCTCACCAAAGTAACATGGCTTCCCTCTGTCTTTTTTACAGATATTTTCAAGGCAACTGCTGTGATGAGCTTTTTTCCCTCTTGTATCCTAATTACATGAATTTAAGCATAATACTAGATTGGCATTTTTTGCATGTAGATGATGCTATTATATTAGTGTTGTCAACAAGTATGTTACGAATAGGGTTTGGTAGGTCTCCATGAGTATTTAAATGAGACCTAATTGAGCTATGGTCAGAAAGGTGTAGAGTGTGTCTGCATGTCAAACATCTTGTAGTGTGGCCTATATAATTATTTACATATTTTTATCTATATGCAAAAAAAGGCTAAAAATAATGGAAGCCTTATTAATAAAAACAAAAAAACAACACTTAATAATATTAACTTTGAACATGGGCACAATATTATGACTGTGTTTTGAAAAATGAAAACATTTTATAAAACGTACATACAAACTATTTCTTATTTAACAGTTAAAATATTTGATCCTGGAAAATGGCTAAATGTATAGCTGAAAGCGCTTGGATAAAAAGAACATTTGGACAGTTTTTATATAATTTATCATCCAAAAAGAAAAAAATTATTAGATCACATGAAAAATTGTATAAAAAAAATAAAAGCACTTTGTTGTATTCAATGAAATGTGCATATATATATATATATATTTTTTTTTTCCTTTTTTTTTTTCCTTTTTTTTTTTCTTTAGGTGTGTGTGTGCATGTGTGATTACTGTTCAGGTATTGCTTTCCACCCCTGCCATTGGTCAGTGGAATGTTGAAAAATCTACTACTACCCACATAAATTAAATAAAGAGCTCAGTTTGAAATTCCCTGAATGTTACTCAAATTGAAAAATACCTGATGAAGGCCAGAGGGCCCAACAGGTTGAAACGTGATTGCTAGAACAAAGATGAGTACTATAATCCAAATGTAAATAATGATAACTCATCTCAGAAATTCAGACAGAAATAACCCATGTCTGCAACACATTTGCTTGGATATATCTATGTAAGTATGACTATATATATTGAGTTTCTTGACAGTATAATGATTACTTACAAGGTCTGGTTTTTCTCACTACCTTTGTTCAGGAACATTTGACAAAACACAGATATCTTTCATGATAAACAAAAGACTATTCTGCTTATATACCAGAAAAAATCTAAAGCCACAAACTGTGAGGAACTGGAAGCTGGAGTCTGCATTTATTTTTAAAGTCTAACTGAGAGCTAAGTGATCTGAGATCTAAGTGGTCTAACTGAGAAAACACTTGTTTAATCCTCTAAAACACTTGTTTAATCCTCTAAAACACTTGTTTAATCCTCTAAAACACTTGTTTAATCCTCTAAAACACTTGTTTAATCCTCTAAAACACTTGTTTAATCCTCTATTAGTAGTTTGGTGTATTACCATAGCATTAATGACAGCTAGGTTAAGTAATCTATTTAAAATATTACAGATATATAATTTAGTTCTTAATTATATAAAATAAAATTTAATTACACATTGTCCTATTCATTTTGGGTTTTATAGAATAAGCAAAAATGGTAAAAAACTTAAAAGGCAAACATCAAAAAAATTTTCAATTTTTGTTGTATATTCTTTATATTCAGTAGAACAAAACAGCCCAATCTGTAGGTTTTTATCCAACAGAATATGACACATGGTCAGAGTTGTTTAATGTGACATTTCTGGAAAGCTATCCAAAAATGGCTCAATGTGCCTTGGCACTGCTCTTTTTGGGGACATGTCAGGTGCTAGGTAATAAACCCAGCCCCTTACTCAAACTGTCATATAGCCTAATGTGCTATACCATTTAACTCCTGCTAAATGCTATAGCACATCAAGCTATATGATGGTTCTGTATAGGATACAGGTTCAAGTCCTGTTGGAGGACACATTATTCTATGAAATTTCTTGAACATTCAGGCTGGTAAATGTAATTAATTCTGTTTATTAGAAACAGAGAATTTACTTAAATATTTGCATCTATAAAAATAATATATAAACAATAAAGATATTAAAATATATATGGGGTGCTTTAAAGTTCTCAGTCTGACCAAGAAACCCTTACAAATAATATTTTCAGTTATTTGATAATATTTTGTAATATTAGTCAGGAAGTTTTCAGCAACCTCTAATGCACATATACACGCACATTTATCTGTATGGAAGAGAGTGTATGTATCCATTCATGTACATACACATTTTCCTATTTACACACACACACATACATCTCCATCAATGTACATACACATTAATCTGTTTACACTCTCTCTCTCATATATATATATATATATATATATATATATATATATATATATATATATATAGCATTTATTGTTTAAGTAGAGCTAAAAGCCTGGATTTCAAATACTGCTTTGAAAGTAGGCAGCTTATTTCCCCTTTGGTGATTACTATGATCGAATCTTCCTATCCTCTTTGCATTTAGTACATTTGTACACTGGGAATATCTAGCCTTCATCTATCAAGGCTGACAATGGCTATAAAAGCCATTACTGCTGCCAGTGCCTAACACAATAAGGTTATTTTGGGAAGATGAAATAGCACATGTACTCACTCAGCCACTCTTTGTGGTTTACTAATATAAGACCATTATCAAAGTAACATAATGGAAGTGATTGCAAAATGTTAATTCATACCTTTTTAAAATGCATTTTATATAGGCATTCTTACATTCAGTTCAGTCTTGCACCTAAGATTATGGACAGAAAATGTGAGCAACAGGCAAGGTTTAAGGAATATAGAACATACAAAGAAACTGATACAATTAAAACAAAACAGCTGTAATGAGAAAAGTGGGCTTGGAGAATTTAACACACACAGGTTATATTTTAAGAAAGAGATCAGTCAGAACCAGACAGTAACTTGCTTCACAGTTTGTGTAAATGGATGGCAGAACAAGGACAAAAATGGATAGTAATAAGTCCAAAATTACTCAGGAACAGGATGTTTTAGAGAATCCTGATAGTTGCCATCCTTAAAGAAAATGGCACCTAAAAGAATGCCATTCCCAATAGTGCTGTTTGCTGGGATCATCTTCCAAGGCTGATATTTTCAAGAAGTCAAATCTTTGGCAAATTGACTATGATAAGATGCAAACCCTGGAATCTTCTAGCAACTTGTCCATACACAAGTAACAATCCACTGCTCAAATTTGGTGCAACAAGGGCAGTTAATTTGCTGCATTTAAATATTATCTATTATTATTTAATTCATTTGTAAACATGTGAGTAGTGACAAAGTTTTCAGGAAAATGGAAACAAAATGGACAATTATACTTAGAATCAGAAAGGGAAACTGAAATTTCTAGGGCACATAATGAAGAAAGAGGACTTAGAAATGTAACACTCACAGGACATTTTGAAAGCAAGAGGGACAGAAGAAAACGGTACATAAACTATCTAATGTATTGGTGAAAATGGTTGGCCAAACAGAGTTTAGGAGAAATAACAAAAAGGCAAAATTTACTAAGAGACACAAAGGGCAGGTAATTGTGGAGAGCCATGGTTGGCCACTTCAGGAATGGACATGACACACAGATGAAGAAACACTAAAAACCGGGGTGAAAATGAAAATCAGTATATCAAAGATTCCCCGAATTTCAAAACAATAATACTGTGTAACCCGGATATAAGAAACCCGGATATAAGAGAAACTCGGATATAAGAGAGATTTTCTCTGGTCCCAAATTAGAGCCTGTGTTAATGTATATATAATAGACCAAACCCGGATATAAGAGAAACCCGGATATAAGAT
This sequence comes from Acanthosepion esculentum, assembly GCA_964036315.1. Lineage (NCBI taxonomy): Eukaryota > Metazoa > Mollusca > Cephalopoda > Sepiida > Sepiidae > Acanthosepion > Acanthosepion esculentum. Next base: position 108,391,584 of record OZ038477.1, on the reverse strand, counting down.
ACTTCTTCTCCGGTCCCGACAACTCTCTTATATCCGGGTTACACTGTATATAATTCCCGTTCTTGAAAATAACCCATGATTGAAAGATTTCTTTTTTGTTTAATTATTCCTCCAGTACATGACCCAAGTGCCACTCAAAGTAGAAGGTTACTAAAAGAGGTTTCTGTAGGAATATAAGAAGGTAAGAAGTGAAAATTATGAAGATATGAAGAAAAGAATTGTTGACCGTTAGACTTGAAGAGGTTAAGATTGTGGCAGTAGAGAAACATCCTCTCAGATGTCTGATCTGCAAAGTAGAGCTTTTTGGGAAGAAGCTGTCCGAATGGAACTTCCTCCTTACTAATGGAATACTAAATTAATGGAGACAGTGTATGTGGCATAGTGGGTTTTAGCTGTGAAGGTTGGAATTGCTGGAACTGACTGTAGCTCGTTTGCTGCAGAAATAGAGATAGATTAGCAGGAAGATTACAAATTTTCATCTATAGGAAAGAGCTGTACAGTGGAAAATAATTAATCACCCACAAAGCAGTGTAAATGCTTTTTAATTCTATCAAGGCTGGAAAGTGCTAGAATATATATGAAATGTGACATTTTAATTTTCAAAATGATTGGGATAATAGTAATAGGAATCTGTAGCAGCAGATTAACATTAAGTTTTGTGCAAAGATTATTAAAATTGACAGTGAAATGTTTGCCCCATTAAAATAGCTTATGAACCTGTTATAAAGAAATTAAGTGTTTTAAAGTGTCAAAGGTAGTTTAAACTTGCATGAAATGTGCATGAGGAAGCAGCAAAAAAATAAATGTCCGGACAAGTGGATTCGCCACCATGACAATATTCTTGCATATAACGCGTTTAGAAATCTACAATAAAAATTAGCCAAGAATTATAGTCACCAGACTTAGCCCCTGTGGCTTTTGGCTATTATATGAAACATAACTGAAACATACCCTGAAAAAGACAAAGATTTGTTGAAATCCCTGATGTTGGTTCCATTCAGTATTGGAATGACTGCAAAAACATCCCCTTCTCTAAATCTATAGACAAAATATATAGATGCATGCTGGGATTTCTTTCAATAAAATATACCACTTATTAGTCTCATCTGGTTTAGTTCTGTTTGTTCTTGTCTTAAAATCAGAACGAGGTGACTGTTTGTCTGTATCCCTTTTGTGCGTTAACACCATTCTTAGTTTATCAATTCTGTTGAGCATTTCAGCAAATTACATTTAACCATGGCCAATTACTCTACACTGACAATCAGCAATACATGACCATAATATTGAAATTTATTCTAGGAAACAATTTCTAAGACTGTTACCAGCAATGGTGTCATCATCTCACGAAGTACAGAGCTTCTCTAAGAGAGTACTTTAAAAGTGACAGCAGACAATAATGACCCGGTAAGCTTCATTTTCACAGGGTCATCCAGGGAATGAAATTGTCACATCTATCTGTGGGCAATTTTTATAAACACTGAAACCAAGCCCAAGCACATGTTACCTTGTATGAAAACAAGAGAAAATTATGAAAATTTTGTTAAAATAAATCTTCTTTATGGCCGTCTATAAAATCTGCTTATTACTTACCTGCATAAGTCTGTATAAATTTAATATAGTTATATCTCCAGACAGACATAAGAAGAATAATAATGAAAATATGAGAAATAAGATAAATAAAAACTATTGAAATTACAGTAATAAGAAGAAGAAAGAAAAGGAGAGTGAGAGAAAGCAGAATCAATTGGCAGAAACAAATGGGAAAAGTCAGTACATGACAAGACTTGATAAATCTCTGAATGCTAATCTAGTTCTCTATTCAGATAATCAGATTGCAATTCTTTGTGTACACCATATTCTACCTCTCTGCAAGAAAGTTTCATTTTTCTCCATCTGGGGGTGGGTGGGAAAGGCACACCTGTTAGTCTTCTTCACCCAATTTCTTGTTTCTTTGACACAGTCTGAAACTGAAGAATTGCAAATCCAAGTGATTATATGTCCGATAATGCCATTACTTTTCAAGCCATCAGTTGAAATATTACAAAACAATTATTATCTCCTGTCAGTATTATAAGTTTTTTAATATAATTAAGTATATTTAGCCATACACTGTGCGATGGGTAAACTGTCGCCATTTTATATTTGTTTTTGATTTTGTCAACCACACAGTATAGTAGGATCAGTTGGATACCATCTGTGAGAAAAAGAATACCATGATGCAATTCACTCCACTAGAAATTTGAAAATGACATGCTGTACTGCTTGGTATTCATGCTGGAAGCTCTAATACAAACTTTTTGATGTAATGGAACAACCCCCATGAGTGACTACACTATAGGTAGTAACTTCCTATAAGTATCTGTAAGTCAATGGACTACAGAGTCTAGCTGGGATCTGTTGAGTATGACTCAGACATATATATATATATATATATATATATATATATATATATATATGGTAAGAATCCAACAGGATAATAAAATAACAAATAAGAAATGTATATCAATCTAGGAGGAGGCAAGGTGGAGTAATGGATAGCAGTTCAGATTGAAGAATCAGATGAGCAGAGTTTGAATTCCAGTTGAATCCATTACATGCTAATACTCTTGGGAAAGATATGAATCACCTCCTTCTCCCCCCACCCCCAACTATGGGTAAATAGCAGAACAGACCAGGTTCTATAGGCTTGGAGGGCAACTGGTTTACCACAGAAAGAAATGGCAACCTACTGTGGGAAAAAATCTGCCTTGTCAGTCATGTATCTTTCAATACATGATCGCCTAAGTGTGTATCAGGCATGGCACATAACTGACTGATCTCATTCTAACATGTTAGATTGATATAAATTTCCTATTTGTTCATATATATATATATATATATATATATATATACACACACACACACACACACACACACACACACACACACACACACACACACACACACACACACGCAGTGAGAGAGAATATTATTAAACAGAACAGACAGGGAATGTTTCTGAAGACTTGGTGTTTTTCTCTTGGTATTAACTATGTTGTCAGATGTCACTCCAGCTGAACAAAAAATAATTACATATTTTGGAAGCCATTTACATCAAAAGAAAGCAATCCATTATCAATATCAGTTGCTTGCAGTCTAGGTACACATGTGTTGAACTAACTTTGAACTGTAAGGTCATTTTTGCCCTGTGATGCTGAAATCTATTCCAAAAGTTATATCATGTGAACTTCTGTTCATTTCACTTTGGACTGTTAACAAAATAAACATTCTACTGGCTCTCTCTAGACTCCCTACTGTTCCCCCTTAAAATTGACCAATAATGACTCAAAGTATTTATTTTTGGTAAGTTCTTTTACAAGTTTCCACCCAATATTAAATTATTTATTCGACTCCAGGAGAAACTCACCAATAAGATATTTCCTATTTGTTACATCCGTGCATTGAATACTGTTGTCATATCTGGTCTGGTGCTGCTGCTATTCATCTTGAGGTTCTTGAAAAGATCCAGAGAAGGATCTGTAATATAAACTATCTTGACCTGGCATCTCAACTTCAGTCACTTTCTCACTAAAGTCATATGGCTTCCCTCTGTCTTTTCTACAAATAATTTCATGGCAACTGCTCTGACAAGCTTCTTTTTCTGGTTTCCCAAATACATGAATTTAAGCATGCTACTAGATCGGCATCTCAGTCCCACTCTTTTGCTCTTGAAATAGCTAAATGCAACCATTGCTTCTATTCGTTTCTAGTAGCTTCTTTTCTTGTACTTCCCACCTGCGGAATTCCCTTCCATTTCCCTGATAAGTACAATGTTCAAAAATATAAATGCAATGTCATTCACCATCTTCTGTCTTCTTGAATACTATAAGTCTTTTGTCTTTTCCTCATTCCTCACTATTTTTAGTCTCCTCTTTTGCTTTCATTACCTGTAACCTCCTATGTGCTAGTGGCATTCCTGCCTTGGTTAGGGTGAAATGGTATAGAGAGAGAGAGAGAGAGATAAATATGTAGAAATTTGAGTTTGTGACTTAGCAAGCTACACTCTTTTTCATGACTCTTAACCTCATTCTTCCAAAGCAGTGAGCTGACATTTGGGCACATTCCCCAAGAATCATCCATGACACATCTACTGATATTAAAATGGTTTCAGCTTTATGGAATGATGATCAGAATTTTTTCTTATATATGAAAGGAAAACAAAAATCCACAATAAATGAATAAAATCAATGAATACAGAATTTTTTTGTTAATATTGTCTTTTATATTTATCTTATTTGGTATTTATATCATATTCAAATTTTATATAATAAGGAGATTTTACTTCTTTTTTTCCAAAACATACTGTATAATTCTAAATGGTGAATATACATATACACACACACACACACACATATATATATATGACTACAAAAGTAAAAAACAGACTACCTGCCAATGGATCTAAAAATGGTAGGGAATACTACTAGGGAAAAAGAAAAACAGTATAAACATCACAAGAAAAAAGAAAGAAAGAAAAGACCAAAAGGCAAACACCTTTCCAAATAAACAAAATAAGACATTTGTTCAAATTCCCAGAAATGCTGGTTAGCATCTCTCTCTCTCTCTCTCTCTATATATATATATATATATATATATATATATATATATATATATATATATATATATATATATATATGATGAAAATATGGAAAAGACGAAGCAAAATCCGAATATGTGAGTTGACTGTTTTTATTTTGTTTATGTTTTTGTTAAAACAAAATAAAAACAGTCAACTCACATATTCGGATTTTGCTTTGTCTTTTCCACATTTTCATCATACCGTCAGATCTACATCCACACATTTGCTTACATATATATATATATATAAACTAACAAAGAAAAAATGACTGTTGTGTGACCAACAGATATCTTGCCAGAAGGCCTAACACCTTAGAAAGGAAAAATTCCTGAAGAAAGAAAAAGAATAAAACAACTAAAAGGCAAACACCTACCTACTCAAAGAACTCAATCCTCAGATTATCTATACTGAGCAAAAAATGTTCCATGATGTCAACACTAAAGAAAGGGTAACACAAGATGTCACTAGAGTTTCACATTCTCACAATTGTCAGACAACTAGAATGCCTATATATATATATATATATATATATATATATATATATATATTATATATATCACTCCACCACCAAATAAATAATCTCATTTTATATGAGTCTTTTCACTTCGAGAAATTAATATTGTGGCATTGTCTGTGCGAATATATATATGTATGTGTGTGTGAGAGTGTTTTTATGAAAGTGTATAAATTTCAGAATTCCCATTTTAACAATTTAAAAAATTCTATTCACTCTAATGACCTAATAATATACACTATTATTTTTATTATCATTAGTATTATTGTTATTTTATTTCGCAAATTTCTTTTATCAGCATACTTATATATATATATATATATATATATATATATATATATATAGTAGGCTGATAGGCACTTTTTAGGAAAGAACACATAATCTGCCATGATCAACACTTTGAAAAATATCAATATGCTCAAATCCTTGGTCATGATGACTTGTGACTTTGAGCTAGCACAAACAGCTACAGCTTCCAAACAATTCTGTCTACTCAGTTTCTCTTTCAAAGCTTGGTCTTTAGGTATTTTCCAAAGTGCCACATGCTAGGACCACCTCACCAGAGTGATAGCAGCAAGAATCAAAAATGGAGTACTGCTGTCATATATGAGCAGGAGCTGCCAATACCTTACTCTCTAAGCTTGATACAGTTGAAAAGCGTCTCCGAGACCTTGTCGGTGACAAATTATTCTCCATTCTTCAACCCCTCCCCAACAGATAAGATGTGGCAAGCCTCTTGCTGCTCTGCCGCTACTTCCATGGAAAGTGCTTGGATGAACTATATTCCCTGGTTCTGCTGAGGCAAATCTTCACAGCAAGAACACACCATGCCACTTACAAAGTAGCAAACCACCCACATTGCCTCTGTATTTCATCAGTGAGAAGTAGGTTCGACTCCTTCCCATGAACCATTGCCATGTGGAATTGAGTCCCAAGAAAATGTTTCCCTAATCACTACAATCTTAACCTATTTAATTGTTATCTCCCTCACCTATACACAGAAATGGCCTACTAGCATAACCCTCTACCTCAAGTGGCTTCTCAGGACTTGCAAAGGGTGACCTTTACTGCAAAGAATAAAAATGTCACCTTTCTGTCAAATAAGCCCTGGTGACAGTTGGAAAGCAAATGTTCTAACACACACACACACACACATTATATATATATATATATATATATATATATATATTTGGGTAGCAACTTTTAAACATTAGAGAGGCCCTCCATATTAAACATTTCTCTCCTACTGTCAATCTCACCTTATTTAACAGTGGAAATGTAATGTTAAAATTAAAAAAAAAAAAAAAGATGCTCACACAAATTCAAGATGTTTCTCAACATGCAAAGGCTCAGAATGAATGCTCCTCTTCAAAACAATAAAAAATAAAAATATAACTTAAACAGTCAAAATATGAGAAAAACTAACAAACCCCAAAACGAAATGCCCTTGAAAATAGCTAAAGATTAGCTGAAAGCATTGGGAACATTGAAAATTATGAAAAATTTCTGTACTCCTTTACTTCTAGAAAACAGAAAAATAATGCTGGAAAAACTAAATAAAAAAATTGTCGGCCATATCTAATGAAAGACATATATATATATATATATATTTCTAAATATAAGAATCCATTTTTATGTGGTAACAATGTTATGATAATGATGAAACAGAAAGGAAATGTTAGAATAATGATTATGATTTTAAATTGCTACTCAGAAAAATATGAATAATGATGATGGTGATAAACGATAACAAAAACAAGAATAATTCTGATTGAAAATTATCTAAAGAAATATAATGATGATGGTGATGATGATAGGGAAAATCATAATAATCAGAACAACAGAGGAAGAAAAAATATAATAACAAATAATATAAACTAATAAGAATATTCCAAATACAAATAATGAATAGAACTCATGTTTACACCTCTAGCAAAAATGTTCCCATGACGTTTTAGATGCTTCTCTTCAGATCTAACACAATGCTTAACTAGCATCATTGAAAAATCTCTGGTACCTGTTTGCATGTCTTTAAAAACAAATTGTTCTTGTCCTGGCTTCATTTCATCGGGATATATTCACTGGCATGACAAGAATTTACTGGTAACAATAAAAAATAAACTTGGTAAATCATGTAAGATTTTTTTTTATGTGAATAAACAAAGAAATTAAAATACAAAAAAAAAACAACAACCAAAAAAAAAAGAAACAGACAAGTATGAAAAAAATGTGTAGAGAATAACAAGCATTTGAGATAAGGAAAAAAAAAAGGTCTTTGAAACTCTTTTGTCTGCGAAAGAACATTCAGTACTTGATTTTGCAGAACTGCTATTTTATGCAAACTCTGACAAACAGAGATGATTGCATCATTTCATACTGAAGCACAATCCAGAAACAAGATGGGCATGTGTAGTAACTTAGTTACAATGTTGCTTGTTCATCATAAAGTTTTTTTTGCATTTTAACCAAAGGTGGATTAAAAAACAAAATTTAACCAGAGTAAATGCAAAAAAAAAACATCACATTTAGGGGGCTAACAAAAGTGAAAGGGACATTTAAAGTAATTGTTCTAACAAACATTCCTCCTATGATACTTAGAATTTATGAATTTAAGCACATTAATAAATTGGAGGCAAGGTCTCATCGTTTTACCATTGAAACTGCTAGATATAACCCTAAGTTCTATGCTAAGAGTTTCTTCTTTTTTTTTTTTTTTTTAATCATATCACCCCAAGCAAGGCCGGAGGCCACTATCACGCAAGATGTTAAAGAAGGGTTGGAGGAAGAGCAGATAGAAGTGGCAAGGGAGGGGATGTGGAGAAAGAGAAAGACAGTGGGTCGATCAAGGCAAGGGGGCCACAAAAGATCCGGAGCAAGAGCAGATAGGAATGAGAAATGAAAGGATGTGGAGAAGGGAAGCGGATAGATCAAGGCAACTGGAGATGTCGATTGACGCTACACTTAAAACGTTGGAGATTGTATTTGTCAGGGAAACAGTAATAGGGAAGGGAGTTCCATAGGCGAGATGTGCGAGACATGAAGCTATTGGAGTAGAAGAGACGTCTACATCTAACAGTTTGACCCTAGACTTCTGATTTGGGAATGTTCTCATTTATAAGTTTTGCACTCCCAACCCCATGATCTGTCAGCTGGGGCTTCAGAATACACCAGCTTCACCTCTGCAGAGGGATAAGACCCCTCCCCCAATGAGGAGTCCTGGGTATGATGATAAACCACATCTGTGTCCTGGGTATGACAACAAACTACATCCAGCAGCAAGGCCTCTGATCAGGAGATTTTGAGGAGTGTAGAACCACTTCTTAATTGCTGTTCTCAGATCCCCCCTGACCTGGGATAGTAGCACCTCTTAGGATGCCAGCTATGGGCAAATAGTTAACCCTCAAACTGGGGTCAAAACACTATGAAAGTGTAAAATAGGTTTTAATACCATCAATGCATTTTTGGAAAAGAAAAAATAATTCCAGCAATACATTTTTGGACAAAAAAATATTACCAGCAGTCTATTTAAAAAAAAAAAAATATTATCAGCAATAAAAATCTTGTTGGCGCATTATTAAATAACCCATTCAGGTTGATATGCTGTAAACCAAACCAAACCAAAACAAACTCCCCACCCCAAGCTTAAACTGGAAACACTAATTGTTACATTGTTTAAGAAATAGTTTTCATTTTTCATTCTCTCTAGAATTGCCATGGTCAATTCTTTGATAAAATTGATTTTATTTTTAATTTCTTTACTTAAATTCTAAGTATTTAAAATCATTTTTAAATCATTTTCTAACTCACACTTTTATTAACCCCCCCACCCCTGTTAATTGCATATTAAGAAATATTACAATTCCAGCAATTGCTAAGACCTCCCCCTTGTATTAGAGACCAGAGTGTAAGCAGTTTAATTGTTCTTCTATCTGTCATCTATTTGCTCAAGCTCACTAGGTAGGTTATGTGTTGCATTTCTCTCTTCCTCTTGCCTTCAGTCTGTCCTGTGAGTATCAAATTTTCCAAGCCCTTTTCCCTCCCTATGAGCCTTAGAAATTTCAAATGTCTATCCTTGATATTAAATATTATGTGCCCTTTTTGATTCCATTTTCCCTAAAACTTTGTTGTTCCTCACATGATATTCTCAGCATCCTTCTGTAGAACATTGTTTCTGTTGCTTCAAGTCTCTTTTTCATCTATGAGGAAATTGTCCAGCATTCACTGCCTTATAGGAGGACCAATCTTGCATAACCATTCAGTACTCTTTATTTCTAACAAAATGTTCTTTTTTCTTAATACTTTACTTAGATTTGTAAAGGCATCTTGCCAAAAATGTTTTTAATAGAAGTTAATTTTCTTCTGAGAATCCTTGTTTGTAACACAGTAACATATCTCTACATGGATGTCTTGGTATGGCATAATATTTAATGAGCTTATCTGATTTATCATTACTATTGAATAGCAAGTTTGTCCCTTGCTTGGTACCTCATAGACGTGATCTTTAAACCAAACATGCTAAGTTTAGCATATCACCAACAATATATTTACATAATTGGTAGCCTGCCAAGCACAGGTGGCTAGTAAGATACTTCTGCAAACCTTTTTTATTAGCAGTAGTTGAAAAAGGTCAAATCTCTCAGGATTATTTCAGTTTTCACGGCATGAAACAATTAGTTCAGTCTTCACTGGATGAAATAAAATTAAGACTTTATGTCATACTAAGTTAAGCTTAGTAAATATTGGTATCTATAAATGACTTGACCACTCTTGGGTTTGATATGAGAGAGAAGAGATTTCCAATAAGAGTTAATTTTCTTTTTAGGGGAAATGAGTTAAGAGGACAGGAAAAAAAACTAATGGTTTCATGTAATATTTGGCATAAAAATAAAAGAGTGGGTACAAACATTAAGCACTTGCTGGAATGAACCAAATTTCCCAAAGAGCTTTATTTCTCAGGTCCTCAACAAAAATCAAGTTTAAGTCAATGGCTGACAACTAAAATTTCTAGCATTCAATAATTAGAAAAGAGGGCTTGGAAATATGATACTCATAGATGAGATTGAAGGCAAGAGAAACAGAAGAAAATAAATAGTGACCTTGACTAAATGGATGGCAGAACAGAGTTTGGAAGAAATAACAAAAAGACAAGATTTTTCAGAGCTGCAAAGGACAGGATATTGTGGAGAGCCATGATTGCCTACATTCTGAGGGGACACAGCACATGAAGAGGTAGATTGAAATTCACACACAAAAGGTATAACAATCATAAACTTTCTAAGGATTCTAGTTAGACTGAAAATAAATATTCAGAGAAAAAAAAAACAACTTTGAACACCATAATTCGTAAAAAGGATGTTTCATCCTGGTATTTAACATTCTTCTTAATGAAGCATATGTAGTGCCAGATTCTGAATATTGAAAAGTTTATAATGGAAGGAAAGCTTTTAAGAAAAAATGTGTTTGTCAGAAGTTTGCCCTTGTCCTGACAGGGCTATTTTCCCATTCTTTGATTTCGTTATGAAACTGTTAAAAACCTGAGAGCTTCTAATGTTTTTCAATTTGCAGGCAGCTGGACGTTTATGACCTCAAAAATACTCTCATACATATTTTTTCTGTGGATATTTGTTTTCAGCATGTGCATAAAATCTGGCTGGGAATATATGGAAATAAACTCAGGTATCATAAATATTAATATATACACTTCCATGAAAATCCACAAGAAATATATATATATATATATATATATATATATATATACATACATACATACATACATTATATATATATATATATATAATTGTGTATTTAGGTAGGAATTCCTCTTTTATACAGGTTTCATTAAAGACAACAGACAAGGTACTGCGATTAAGCTTTTTATTTAATTTTTCTTGTGTTCAAAGAAGTGTTTTCTTTTTAGGACACAGAATGTGTAGAAACTGTCCAAATGTTCTGTAATTCTGAGTGCTTTCACCTATACCTTTAGCCATAATCAAGGATGATTTTTTTTTTTTTTAACTGGATGTATGGGTTGTGTTTATGTTTCTAAAGTTATGGGGATGTTATATTTTCAAAAAAAAGTTAGCATATTGTGGCTGCATTCATAGTTATATTACTGAGTAATAGCTTTTTCTTTTTGATTATTAAGGCTTCCATTATTTTTAATCGTTTTCTACATGTGAATGATGTTATTACACTTGTATTTTCTAGTAGTATGTTTTGGATAGAGTCTGTGTGTGTGTTTAAACTGGTTCTGATGGAGCTGTGGTCAGATAGGTGTAACGTTATTCATCTGGACAGGCATGTGGTAGTGTGACCAATGTAATTATTTATGAGTTTTGTTTGATCAAGAACACAGTTCCTTAACGAGCACTTGAACTTGTAAATAATGTTCGCTCTTTGTAGTTTTGATTTTGTAGGTGTGTTGTAATTTTTTAGGATAAGATTAGCTGTTTTAAATTTTTCTGTAGTAGATAATTTTTTTGTTAGGGTCAACTGGGGTAGTGTATTTCTTTATGATATTTCTAAGTGAAGATTCATCTTGTTTATAGTTGATGTGCATTTGGCTCTCGTAGAAAATGCTAATGCTATTTTTGCCTGTGTGTTTAGTATCATTATTATTTACTTTAGAAAGAAATAGTTAAATATGGTGGTTGATGAGGTGGTTAGGATAACCATTTGAAAGAATATATATATATATACACACATGCATACTTTCTATGAAATCTATGACAGATATATATGGAGAAAGAGAGAGAACTTTCTGTAAAAATCTACAAGAAATATATATACCTGCACTAAAATCTACGCAATATTAATACACACTCCAAATATATGAAGAAATATATATACTCCCTAAATATATCTGCCCAAACTTATACATACTAAAAAATCCACTGGACAGTGGAACATGACATTTTAATAAACAATGTTTATAAAATCATATTAGTGCAAGCACAAACTCACTCCAAAAGGCAATGCGTGTGTATATATATGTGTACTATATGTACAAACATATATAGTATGCTGTGTACATATAGTATACTATATACACACATGAATATACTCGTGCTTATTGATCTGCACATTTTACTTCATATGTCTATTATATGAATTTGATCATATTCCTCTACATACATACATATAAAACAGAAACATATTCATTGACATACCCATTTTATTTTATATATATATATATATATATATATATATATGGCCACTTATATTTGAGGATAACTAGTATAACTGTCTACTAAGCCAATCCCTATTGCAGACGCTCGCTCAGGCACATTCGTGTTTGCCCAACACCCACAGAGCCTACAGTAACTATGCTGAGCAAACCTTAGTAATAGTTTCTGGAGAGAGCGTGTTATCTAATGTGATCACCAGTTTCAATAAGGCCAGCACACTGAAGCCCTTAGTCACAATGACTTGTGGCTTTGTCCTAGCACAGCTATCGATGCATTCCAAGAGTTCTGTCTACCCAATTTTGCTCACAAGGCTTGGGTTAAATTGTGGTATGGTTTTCAGGCACTTTCCAAATGTGCTGCATGCTGGGATCAACCTCAATCCAGTTCGATAACATCAGCTTCCTGACAAATCCACCATGGTGAGATCCGAACCCAGGTCTCATGGTCAGAAAGCAAACGTTCTCATACAGGGTTGGTGCACATGGAATGAATTTCCAATAACCAAAAACATTCTTATATAAATATATGTGTGTGTGTATAATATATATGCATGAGTGTTTTCAAATCTATAAAACATGTATACATGGAAGAGAATATTCATGCAAGCACACCTTACATGTGTGTGCATGTGTGTGCAGCATCGATAAAGATGGCATCAAAATTCATTCCCATCAAAAACCTTCCCTGCTAGCAGAGTAGCACTTACATACGCATTCTGCTGTCTGACAGAGATCAGAGGGAAATGTTATTTTCAGACAATGATGCTCGCTATTTGGACTCAACAATAAAGATCTTTGTATTAAGAAACACTGTGTTTTTCTTGTTGACTTTCTCTATGAATGCCTACTGACATCATTTATCATTTCTTGTAATGAAACAAAGTACAGTGGCTGGAATTCTCTACCTTGTGATTGAATTTTCTCTATGGACTAAAATAGACAGCCATACACTCTGCACAAAACATAACGATATACATAAAGGGTTGCTCAAATGCAACTTCTGCTACAATTTGATTGAAGGCAATAGTGCTGATTGTCAACATTTTCTTTTTTTTAATTTTTTTGGCAGGTGAGTCCCTCAATTGAAAATAATAACAAATTTATATATATATATATATATATATATATATATATATATATATTTTTTCTATAGTGACATATTTTAACAGTGGTTTATATTTACATCCTGGTGGGTGAATTTACCAGTCAGAATTTTCTTCCAATCTAACAGAATAATTGCATTTAAATTTTTGAAGATCAAAGTTGACTGGGAAGCAAGAAGCTGGAAGAGAACTCCACAAGTGAGAACCGTGAGAGAGGAAACTGCGAGCATAGAACTCACGGTTAAATCTAGCAATTTTACCTGTAAAATGATGAGACCTAGCTGCGTAGTACTAGTAATTAACTGTTGTAACCTAGGGAAGGTTAATGAATAGAATAATCACACGAAAGTTGGTAATAAATGATAATACTTAGGACAAGAACAACACATATAAGATTCACCACCAGCACGCAGAAGTAGTAGTCAACTGCTAGAAGTGAGTCAAGTGAATTCCACAATGAATCTCCAACTGCTGACCAACATACAGTATTTATGACTGTATTTATGTGAATGGAGACATACCTATTATCGTCCGTAGGTATGCTACAACATTAACAATAAGCATAATATCCTACAAAGAAAATGCATGCAATCTTTTCTTTTCAGTAAAATATTATGTTTACATAGAATGTGTATGTATCATAGTGGTTATCAGCACAGAAAATGGCACTGGTGTGCCAAGTTCAAATTCTGGAAAAGTTCATTATATTCACTTACACACAAATACCCTTGAAAAAGGTATAAGATATGTCTTCTCTCTCCAGCTATGGCTTAAATAGCAAGGCAGTCTGGGTTCTTTAGCCTTGGTTGGTAACTCATCCAAAAGAGCACAGTAGGTATTTGCAACAGGAATAACTACCATATCAGGTAGGTAAATTTGGAAATAAGTAGCCAGCCATTATATATTTTTGGTTTCTCAGATTAAAAATAAAACATTGTATTCCAGCATTTGATAAATAATATTCTATAATTATTCAGCTTTTTTTAATGAATTTAACCATGAGAGTTAGTCCATTTCTATGTAGTGGACTCTTCTAGTGATGTAGAAAAGAGTATATAATTTAAATAAATCTGATATATAGATAACATGTAGGTATGTTTTAGTTTCACTAGCAGATTAATTCAGTTTCATTTCTTTTATTAAAAAATATTTAAAATACTGGATCTTATATCGAATGACATAAAAATTGTGATGAAATTAAAAATTAAAGAAAATGATGAATCTAATTCTGTCCTCTGATTTCATTACAACATAAATATTGCTCACTGTTCTAACAGTTTTCACATCTCTTATACCAAAAAGAGTAATTAAATTCATACCTCCTTAATTATAATGAGTGTCCTTATCAATACAAGATAGCTATTATTAAAATTTCATTAATAGAGCTCAACTAATTCCGTCTCCATGCATACTATTTTATCAAGAACTCAACAGCACTAATTAACAATGGATTTGAAAATGATATAGAATTTAAAATAAAAATGTATATAACAATAAGAATGTAAGCAAATATATGACAAAAGTAATATATTTAAATTAATCTATTGTAATGATAAATATAAAGATGATGAAAATGTTTTGGAAATTTAATAGATATACTTATCCTACTGATAAAAGTAAACATATAATTAACTGTACCTTATACCAATTAGAAAAAAAAGTCTTTTTGTCATAATAAAAACTCTGCAAAATCCAGTCTTAATAAAAGCAATGTTGCATATGAATTTTCAAGCTCATTTAGAGATTGTATCTCTGATGTTACTACTCATAAAAATCAATCTTTACATTGGTTATACAACTGAAACTACATCATGTTAACTAACATACCACTTATCTGATAGTAGCTCAATAAAAACCCATATTATTAACCAACATTACAATAAAAAACTTCCTCTAAACAACATCAGTCAGATACTTTTAAAAACAGAAAAATACTATACAATATTAAGTGCAAAAAGTAATTACAAAAAATTATAAGCAACATGTATGAAAAACAAACAACGAACAATATATTATTCAACATAGAGAATAACATTTTAAATATTATTAATAAAACAAATATAATTAACCTGTTGATGAAACTAACTGAACATCTGATGATAAACAGGCAAGAGCAAAACTTGGTATCACAATACACATGATAAAAATGAATCAAGTTCCAAATCTAAAATGAAAAAAGAAAGAAGCTCCATACCTTTTTTTTATCATTTCACCCCAAGCAAGGTGGGAATACCACCAGTATGCAGGGGGTTACAGCAAGTGAAAGTCAGAGAAAAGACTGAGTATAGGAAGGATTGAGGAACTGACAAAAGATGAATGGGATTCAAGAAGATGGCAATTAACATTGCATTTAAATTTTTGAAGATTGTAGGAAGTAAGTAAATGGAAAGGATTTCCACAGGTGGGAGTTGCAAGAAAAGAAACTGTTGAAGTAAAAGTGGTGGTTGCATTTACCATTTCAACAGTAAGAGTGGAACCTAGATGCCAATATAGTAGCACACACAAATTCATGTCGTCAGGACACCAAGGAAAATAATGTTTGTCAGAGCTGTTGCCATGAAAATATTTGTAAAAAAGACAGAGGGAAGCCATGTTACACTATGTCAGTGAGAGAGAGAGAGTGACTGAAGTTGAGATGCCAGGTCAGGATTGATTACTTCTGTGGGTTTTGTCAAGAACCCTGAAATGAATATCAGGAGCAGCAGACCAGATACCTGAGGCTAAAAGAGAAAAAAAAAACCCTCCATATCTATGGCTCAAAAGGAAACAAGTTACCAAATTTAACTTTTGTTAGTTTCATATTTGGAAATGTCATACCAAAAAGAACAAAATTCCAGATAAAAGGCTGAAAGGGATTAAACTCAAAATATAATGCAAAGAATTATCAAATATGTCAATGAAAACAAAGATTTATGCAGTTTAAAAGCAACTTTTACTCATTAAAAATACTTGCAGAAACAATGTTGGGAAATACTATAATCTGTTAGAAAGTTTCCCCAAGAATGAAAAAAAGTCTTGTGGCAACAGGAAATGTGACCCTAAAGAAGGATGCCGAGAATAACAGAGAGAACATGTGGACAACGAGGAAGATTTAACGAAATAATAAAAATGAAAATGCTATTTTTAATTAAATTTGAAATTTCTGACACACATAAAGAGAGCTCGGAGAATTTTCACACTGACTGAACATAAGGCAAGAATAACCTACCACTAACAAGCTCGTATAAATGGATAGCCAGAAAGAGAAAGGGTGGAACAGCAAGGAGACAAACATTACGTATAGTTATAAATGATAAGAAGATGTGAAGAACCTTGATCGTTCAAATCCTGAAGGGACATAGCACATAAAACAAGTAGTTCTCCATTTCCCTATAATTTCCCATTTTTAAATAACATTCTGCAAAATAGAAGAAATTAAAATCTTGTCTTTTATTATATTGATTTTCATGTCCCATCTCTAACATCATTAATTGTGAGAAATTTTATAATTAATGTTTTGAGTGTTGGCTTCCTTTGCATTCAGACACTTATCCAGGATTGTTTGCCTTCCAGCAAGCTAATAGATAATCACTCTTCTTCGTAGTGGGAAGCCAATAATAACCATCTGTCCTTGTGCCCTAGAGTTCTGAGCTTTTCTATCTGGACTTTGATTACTCTCCTGGTTTTGTGGCATTCATTGCCTGCCAATAAAGTGGTTACTTTTGCATTGTAAAATAAAGATCTGTCCATAGGCAGGCAAGAAAGTGGACGCTTAGACAAATATGTATTAATATGGACAGCCAAATATAGTCTTTATGTACACAGAGGTACATATTCATTATTTCATGAATAATTCGGGTTAATTTCTCCTGAACTAAAGACAAAACAGGTGCACATTCATAAAGACAGTCATAAATGAATATTTACAAATATTTAATTTCTATGTGCAGACAGTCTTTAAACCATAATATCTGTGAAGTCATTTAAAATAGAATTTGAATTCAATTATTTCATTCTAAGTGTGACAGAAATATAACAAATTTCAAATAAGATTAGATGAAGTCCAAGACATGTTTAATATGGTGGGCAACTGATGTGTGAAGTGAGATAAATCATAAAGAATGTTTTTTTTAAATTTTATCATCGTTTAACCCATCTGAAGAGTGCTTTGAGAAGATTTAGATATGATGTAATAATTGCTCAATCATAACAGAATCATAACAGAAATTAAAATTTAAATGACCAACTAAAATTTATTTTTCAGGCCTTAACCCTATACATTTAATCCACAGATATAAAATGCAATGTGAATTATATCTATTGAGAAATTTTTAACAGAATCCAAAGAATCTGCAACATTATTAGTCTTGACTGGGTATCTAAGCTTCAATTGCTTTCTCATCACCATAACAGTTTCCCTGTACCATTTCTATAAATATTTTTATGGTAATATTCTGATGATATTCTCTCTTTGGTACCTCAACTCTGTGAACTTAAGTGCAATACTAGTTTCACAGCAAGGTCTCATAATTTCACTATTGAAATTGATAGATGCAAACATAACCTCTATGCTAATAATTTCTTCCTCTGCACTTCTCACTTGTGGAAATTCATGTCAACATCAAACTTCAAAATTTTAAATGTAATATCAATTATTATCTTCTGTCTCCTTGAATCCTGTTACTTTACTGTCTTTTTTTTTTTTTACTCTCAGTACTTTTTTGCTTTCTCATGCCTTGCTTGGAGTGAAATGATTAAAAATTACATATGTATATATATATATATATATATATATATATATATATATATATATATATATATATATTCATCCACAGACAGACTGTTTTGCTGTATCAGTGTGGCTAGAGGTCTGGTTCTCTCTAACTAGGATTGAAACCCGGCTGAATTGGTGTCAGTTGGAGATTCTACCCCTGAGTTGTTGGCGCACAGTTGGGATGAAGGTGAATTTAAGTGGATTTATTTTTGGATAAACACACAGTGAGAGAACTCAATTCACTTTACTGAAGAGTCTTGCATTATTAGCCATTATAGTCACTGTTTACAAACTTTCTCTCTCTCTCTCTCATATATATATATATATATATATATATATGTGTGTGTGTGTACTCATGCCAAACACTAGCTTTTAATAATGTTAGGACAATCTTAGAAGTGACATTGAAGTTTACTCAGTTATTTTATTGCTTGTGCAGTCAAGTATATATCGTTTTCAAGCTTTACCAAAAGGTTCTCTGTGTTTGATGGCATTTAAAGGGAATTCCTTATCATGATTGTTGGAGTACAGGCAAGTGTTACCATGCAATATTGGAGAGAGCAACTGGCTTGTTTAAATGATACATTGCAATAGGAAAGACCATATTCTAGTCAAAGATTTTGTCTGGTGACATTGCTGCATGAAAATGCTCATCTTCAAATTCATCATTGTTATCTTAAGATCATTACTTTTTCGACACAATAAAATGTCCCTGGTTAGGTGACTGGTTCTAAGAAGTTGAAAATATTGGAAAATTCCTGTGGCAAAGTCAGAATCATTCTTTTATGACAGGATGCAAAATTTACCTGAAAGGTCAAGTAAGGCAAGGGAGATGAATTGATATAAATAAAAAATTGTAAAAGAAAAACCAAAAGCTTTTGCACAACCACAAACCTGAATACATAAGCACATTCATATCGACACATTTTGAGGGAAAAGATGTGAGACAAAAGCATTTCAGATTGTTTCTACATTAACTTTCCTCCCAACACCCTCTAAGAAAATGCACATGACAAATATAAAGGAAAGAAAAAGGCTGTAATCTTATCAGAAATTGAGAAGAACCCCTAAAACTACTGATATTAGATCAAAAGGTTATTGGTGAGCATTGGTTCCTGCAAAGGTGATTTATTTCATTTGGATGGTTGAAAACGATTACTTAGATCAGATTCAAAATGAAATTGCCTTAAAGTGAGAGCAAGGACAAAAAAAATAACTAAATAAGAAAGAAATTAAATGAGGAATATAGAGAAACGGAAAATAATTGAAAAGAAAAGGTATGATGGTTTGTAAATGATAAAATTTATTTAGAATGGATGCCTATTTAAGTATTGAAGATTTTATTTTATTTTCAAAAAATTCTAAAGAAAAATTGTATAATTTAGTTGCATTCTTGACTGCAGTAATTGATGGGGATTTATGATTTGGGGTATTTTTATGTCTCAGAATAAAGATGGTGAAGAAATTAAATATATACAGCAACAAAGGAAAAAAGTGGGAGGGAAAGAAATATAGAGAGGAGGAAGAACTGAAAAGAGAGAAAGGGAATAGAAATGACAGAATAGAATGAGGTGGAGATAAAGAGAAAGAACAAAAGATAAAGGATAGGACAACAGAATGTGTAAGAAAATAGAATAGAAATGAAAGACAACATGAAGAAAACAATGAAAGAGAAGAATAATGAAGGGGAAAAGTAGAAAATTTAAAGGGAAATAGGAGAAAAAGAAAAGCAAGAGATGTAAAGAAAGAACAAAAAGTGAGAGATGTAAAGAAAGAACAAAAAGTGAGAGATGTAAAGAAAGAACAAAAAGTGAGAGATGTAAAGAAAGAACAAAAAGTGAGAGATGTAAAGAAAGAACAAAAAGTGAGAGATGTAAAGAAAGAACAAAAAGTGAGAGATGTAAAGAAAGAACAAAAAGTGAGAGATGTAAAGAAAGAACAAAAAGTGAGAGATGTAAAGAAAGAACAAAAAGTGAGAGATGTAAAGAAAGAACAAAAAGTGAGAGATGTAAAGAAAGAACAAAAAGTGAGAGATGTAAAGAAAGAACAAAAAGTGAGAGATGTAAAGAAAGAACAAAAAGTGAGAGATGTAAAGAAAGAACAAAAAGTGAGAGATGTAAAGAAAGAACAAAAAGTGAGAGATGTAAAGAAAGAACAAAAAGTGAGAGATGTAAAGAAAGAACAAAAAGTGAGAGATGTAAAGAAAGAACAAAAAGTGAGAGATGTAAAGAAAGAACAAAAAGTGAGAGATGTAAAGAAAGAACAAAAAGTGAGAGATGTAAAGAAAGAACAAAAAGCGAGAGATGTAAAGAAAGAAAAAAGCGAGAGATGTAAAGAAAGAAAAAAAAGCGAGAGATGTAAAGGAAGAAAGTAAAGCAAGAGATGAAAAAAGGAAGAAAAGGGAAAGAAAAACTGGAAGATGGAAAAAAGAAAAATTAATCTGTAAATGAAATAACAGAAAGAATATGAAATTATAGGAAGAGAAATGAGAGGAGAAAAAGAAAGAATTTTAGGAAGAAAGGGAAAAACTAGATTAAAAAGTAAAGAGACAAAGAAAAGGAAAAACAATAAACCAATCCAAAAAGACTAAGAGAAGAGGCAAAAGAAAAAGAAGCAAAGAATGCAGTTGAATAATGAAGAAAATAAATCTTGAATGCAAAGAAATCCAATAGTTGGATAAAAAAAAGTTCTATCTTTATGCTCTTTCATGATTATCATAGTAAGCAGAATTCTAAGTTTTCATTCTTTGTCCCTTTCACAAATCCTCCCTATCAATCATTGGAAATATGACAATATAAGTTTTTCTTTTTAGCTTACAAGGAAAAATCTATGCAGCAACATAACCCACGTTTTTTTCATAATTCTTTTAATACATTTGTTACATTATTTTATATAATTCTTTTCATTCTTTTATATTTTATGATTTGGACAGTGTTCTTTTATATCTACTTTTTAGCTAATTCAATTTCTGGTGCAAAATTTTTCTGCTGTTCTCTTCATAATAATATTGTAGATTTACCTATTTTCCAAATACATTTATTATTTTTATTCAAATTGGACAACACTATACAGAAACTCACTAACTCAAATCCTTATTCAGGCACATCAACACATACTTACGCAAAACATAAAATTGTGTGTGTATCTCATTAGACAGTTTTAAGATATTGTAGTGATAGAAAAATACATAAAGACAAACAATTAATAACAAGGAGACCAAAATTTCACCATCTCTAAAAATAGATGTATATTCAGTATCACCAAGCCAAAAAGCCATGTTTCAACCAACCAATCAGAAAGCTTCCACAACCAGAATATAACTATGAACCAATCAGAAATGGATCACTTTTTATGAAGCAG
The DNA here is from genome assembly GCA_964036315.1 of Acanthosepion esculentum. Classification (NCBI taxonomy): domain Eukaryota; kingdom Metazoa; phylum Mollusca; class Cephalopoda; order Sepiida; family Sepiidae; genus Acanthosepion; species Acanthosepion esculentum. The sequence continues at coordinate 108,370,050 of OZ038477.1, read as the reverse complement.
ATCTCTGGATACATATATGATGAGATTGAAAATCAACCGAAATTAGAATTGATGAATTAATTTTGTCCATTCACTGATGCGATGATCATTGTAATGTAACCTGGCCTGAAATGCAACAATTGCACCACTGGCTGGTGACCTGATATTCCTACACAATTGTAATACATTTAAAAATAGACATTCATCACCTTTTAAATAGCCTATTGTTACATTTGAAAACATATATACTTTCCTTTTATCTACATTGTTAAGCAAGTGGTTACTACATATAGATACATCCATATATATTTACTTTCACCCTGGACTCTTTTTCTCTCTCGTATGCACCAGGACTTCAACTTTCACCTTATTCCTCAGAATTATTATACTGTGTTATATAAAGGTTTATTTTGTATTTATCAACACTGTGCATTTTTTAAAAAATTATGACACAAATTTCAATATGCACATATCCTGGGTAAGATGATAAATTACATCTGCGTCCTGGGTAAGATGATAAACTACATCCAACAGCAAGGGCTCTGATCAGGAGGAACGTGGAACCACTTCTTAATTGCTGGTGTTCCCAAGTCCACCATGACCCAGGGTTGTAGCACCTGTTAGGGTCCCAGCTGTGGGTAAATAGTTAATCTCCAAACTGGGGTCAAAGCACTATGAAAGTGTAAAAATAGGTTTTGATACCAGCAATACCATTTTTTTAAAAATTATTACCAGCAATACATTTTTGAAAAAAAAAAATTAACAGCAATAAAAATCTTGTCAGCATTAAATAAACAAACCAAACCAATCAATATGCACTTTGAACTATAATAGATATATAGTGTGAACATATGTTGTCATAAGATAACCTCTACAATTCCTATATATCAGGGGCAAATGTTACTTTCAAAAAACATGCATTTCCATAGTTAATGGTAAGATTGGTTGTTCCATGCAGGAAATATTTAGCATTCATTGAATAAACATTTAATGGTACTGTTAATTTGAATTTATAAAAGTTCTCTTCAGTTTTTCAAGAAAATAGGTTTCTCAAGTCCACTAATTGTTATAGGTCTTTCTAGTTTTTTTGTTTTTTTTTGTTTAAGGTATTGTGGAATATGGAATCTTGATTATTTCATTATTTTCTCTTCAAGTAACATGTGATATCCGTTCTAGTTGTTGATGCTGTTCTATGTCTTCAAGTTATGTGGTATCTGTTATTTGGTAAAGTTTGTGATTCTTCAGCATGAGTTTATGAGGTCTGATGAAAGACAATCATCTTTCATATCCAAAGAGTCTATTCACTGAGATCAATTTTTAATTATTGATCTGAGAAAATGTTCCTATATAGCTAATAGTTTAGACATTTCTGAATGAGTTGGGGGGCATGCATGATAGCCATATGAAAATTTAGATCTGACGCAGCTATTTAAAAAACATAACTCTGGTTAATGTTTTGACTTTGTTGCATATTATATTATTGGACAAATCTAACCTCAACACAACCTATTCTGTGTTCAGTTTCCTTATCTCCTATACTAAATTGGTCATAAATGATCAATATACTGAGAGATTTCAAATGTGTATATAATTTTTTTAACTGATTTTCACTCATCCAAAGCCCAAGAGCCATTCAAGATTGAGTGTTTCTATGTGGTGTTGTATAAGTGTAAGAAAAGGTAAGAAGTGCAATTCATGAAATTATTTCAGAAAGAAAATAGATAACTCTCAACTTGAATTGGTCAAGATTGTAGTGATTAGGAAGACATCTTGCTGGGAATCGGTTCCAGAAAGTTACAGTTCTTAGGAAGAAGCTGTCTGAATGGAACTTACGTCTTATTAATAGAATATGAAAAGAATGAGGAAGTTTTATCCTTGTGTATGTGAAATGGTGAATCCCAGCTGCAAAGGTCAGAGGTTGTAGAATCAGATCACTAGCCATGAAAATAATGATAGTGTAGTGAGAGTCTTGCAAAGTCTTGTCTGTGGGAAAAGAGTTCTAGGGTGATGTTGTAGGAATACTTCATTTTTGGTCTGATCACTTGTAAAGTGAGAGGGGGAGTTGGATATTTTCAACAACAGTACAATGAATCAAACATTTTCCGGCACTTTTAGTAATGTATGAGTTCCACTGGAGGTCTTGGGTGAACTCGAGCCTCAATAACTTTTTCTGTTGGTTTCTGTTTCTGTTTCTCACTTGAAAACTTCTCTTATGCTAAAGCCGACAGACATATAACATTGACAAGTGAATCATGCTCTGATTTGAAGATCCAGCCTAAAGTAAGAAGGCATGTGATATGTTCATTATATCAGCTTCATGAACAAAAATGGAAAATTAACTTGCAAATGCTATATTACAATGAGCACACACATACTACACTGATCCTTGGTAGAGTGTGTGACCAGTGTGTGACTCTTTCATTCTTGTTAGTGGCAAACCGGGTTTGAAAATATTGTTTGTCAGGAGACAAAGGGGACTCACCTACCACTACAGTGCTCTCATTTCATTTTCATAATGAGTAAAGAAAATTTTCAAGCAGTACATATAGGAAAAAGCGGACAATTTAAATTTTTGTGTATAAAAAAATTAAAAGAAAAAAAAAGTATTTCTTACTAATTACAGTGTACACGTATTGTACATATTACTGCCAGTAGATACCAAATGTAAATACAGAATGTTATAATTTTATTTTTTATTTATTGTTTATAAGTAATTGGGTGATATTTTTTTAAATAGTTTACAGCACAATTTACACATTAATAGGTATTTCAAAAGCATAATAGAGCATTTCATGCAGCCTACTAAATTAAGAGCAATTGTTTGCATTCAGTAGATGATTGTGGGAATCTGCTAATAATGGCTTCTGCATCCAATTCATTTAACAATTCCTTTTCAATGGATAGCAAAATGTATGATTTCAAATTCTTTTCAGACTGCAAATTTCTTAACTTTGTCTTTATGATCTTTAGCTTTGAGAATGTCTTCTCGCATTGGACTTGATAGTGTGCAGATGACTTGTCTGTGTTTGTTTCTTTACTGCATTTTTATATAGGTGGCCCACTTGCTACTGGGGAAGCTGACACTCTGGCCAGCTCACCACTGCAGAAACTTTGATATTAGGCATATGTAAATAATTCGAGTATTTTTTAGGGATGCTATACTAGTTTATATAAACTACATTAAATAGAACTGAAATCGTGTCTGTTTAAATATAGCATTTTCCCAGTCTTCGAATTTTGGATAACCTGCCTAAAGATATTTTACTTCTGTTTTTGTTTGAATATTTTAAAGATCTTGGTCATTATTAGGAACTAGATGTTTTGCAGATAATATATTGTTTGATATATTCTGACATTTTCTGGAATGTTATATTACAAATTTAAATATTTATACATCTACAATTTGTCCATGCCTTGAATATTGTGGTCATATTTGATCTGGTTCTTCTGCTATGTATTTAAAGATTCTTGATAAGTGCCTTTTCTATAAATACTTTCATGGTAATTGTTCTGATCAGCTTTCCACTATGGTACCTAGACTTTATTACTTTAAGTGCAGTATTAGATATACACAAGGTCTCATTATTTTACTTTTGAAATGGCTAGTTGTAACTTCTATACAGTTTCTTTTGTTGCACTTCTTGCTTGTGGAACTCTTTTCAAGTATATTGCTTCCCATTCAACTTTGATCTCCAAAAATTTAAAGACAAATTTTATATAATACTTGTGTAAGCTCATAGTTCTGGTTAATAATATTCAAAGGAAAACACTGGAAGAAAAGATTAGTGAAGAAACTTTTTCATCACATGGAATAATAATACCATAGTAGCAAATACTGTAGTTAGTGTGGCAATATGTCTGACACACTTTGTGACTCCTGGTCCTATGAGCTGAATGGAGAAGTCTATATTCAACAATTTACTGTTACAAAGGTCGGTCATCTTTCTACACAAAGAAAATCAATCGTTATTTTCCATCTTCTTGATTTCTGTTATTTTATTGTTCACTTAATGATTTTTTTTCTCATATGAAAATATATGTATGCATATAAATGATGTCATATGTAGAATGGCTTTGCAAAACTTGTGAAAACTATAGAAATTCTATGTAAACTTTGTATATTTTAATTATTCTCTACACATTTTTAATGCTAGTTTTGTGGTTAAATCTAACATTCACTTCCTGAGAATTACAAATATTTGAAAGGTTGTACCTTGAGTCACTCTTGAGTATTTTATTGAGTAGATTCTAGTATTAAACAAATCATAAAGTTGATGGTAGGGAAATGTTTTGTGAAGTTGTTAAGCTCTGTTTGATGTAAAGGGTTAGAATCAACTCATAAAATATAGACTGCTTAGGAAAAGAAAAGATGAGGTCATCTGTCAGGATGTCCCATAGCATTCACATACTTCTTCTATTCAGTACGGTCTACCATAATGGGTTTTAGCTTGTGTTATCTCCATTCCTGAGTTTTCTAGCAGTATGTCAATGAACGAGAATATTCTTTCTTTTCTAGATCATGGCTGCCAGAATACTAAATTGCTAGACTCTTAGTCATCATGCTGGATACAGTGTCCTGCCAGATGTAGCCTTTTTTTTGCTGCACCTTTGACAGATTCCAGCTATATCTTCAAAGATTAGATCATAAAATGAAATTTTTATTAAAATACTGTTCTCCACTATATACCTTACCACGTATGTTGGCATACAAGGCAACCTCTTAATCTTAAAAAATCTCAAAAATAGGGGGACTGTCTTATACTCCAAGTATAAAATGGTAACCTTAAATCTTGTGGTTTCTGGTAAGTTATTAGCATGGGAGATTTTTGATGGTACGCTAACCCCAGCTAACATTTAGCAGAAGGCTACAACTATGGAAACCCAGTGTGGATCAAATTCACTACTCAAAAGTAATAACCTCCTTGATCAACAGCTGAGCAAAGTACACCATAAAAATTGACTATATACAGTGTAACCCGGATATAAGAGAGTTGTCAGGACCAGAGAAGAAGTCTCTTATATCCGGGTTTATCTTATATCCGGGTTTGGTCTATTATATATACATTAACACAGGCTCTAATTTGGGACCAGAGAAAATCTCTTATATCCGGGTTTCTCTTATATCTGGGTTTCTCTTATATCCGGGTTACACTGTATAGTATATTTTTGATGAAACATCCATCATCAATTTCAGTAACATATATAATTGCATATATATATATATATATATATATATATATATATATATATATATATATAATGTAAATGGCAAATGATTTTAGTACTTCAGATTCACCAACCCTCAGTTAATCAGACATAGGGGATTTTTTTTTTAGTTTCTTGATGTGTGTTTTATTTGCTATAAAATATGTTTTGCTAGCCTAATTTATTGTACCATTACTCTTAAAATGTGGTTGGCCTATACATAAATTAGTTATTCCTTGGCTAAAAATCAAGGTTTGGTCTATAAAAACAAAAAACAATTTAGCTTTTATACGAGTGTGTAAAGTAATTAGTATTTTCTAGAAGATAGATAATTAAATTGACCCACAGGAGGAAAAATATCGAAAATGTATTTCTGGAAGTTCCACTGAAAATATTTATTGGTCAATTTAATAATTTTCAGTGGAATTTCCAGAAATAGATATTTTTTCAATATATTTACTCACATCCACAAAAGAACATGATATATGAGCAAGTCCAAAAAAGTTCCTGACCTGATACAATTTAAAGAATCTAAAGAAATGTAAGATTTTTTTAAACTGCTTTTTGGATAGCTGAGAAACTTTCACCACTCATCTACACATATTTTATAAGTATGATTCTATTTAAGACCACAGACCATTTTTGTTTTGATTATAATTTTAATGAATTTCTTTTGTCTTCATAAAAGATAACTGACATTTGGCTTTAATGCCTGTGAAAAATTATGCATCATTTGTTATTTTCAAAAGTCAAAAATTATATTGTTTTCAAATTCAAGGCATTTAAAATGTTAAAATTCTTTAAATAGCAAAATTCAAATTAAAGTAAATATTTTTTACAAACCTATGAAAATTATATAGTTTACTATATGTTTTTTTAATCATTTCATTCCAAGCAACATAATAAAGCCAAAGGGGTTACTGAATTTGAGAGAATATAAGAAAAAGAGAACATTATTAAGAAGAGACAACAATAAAAGAACAGGAAGATCTAAATGGAAAGCAAGAATCTAGAAGAGTATTCCAAAGTTAGCAAGTGTGAGAGAAGAAAGTATTAGGATAGAACTTATCCTTACATCTAGATATTGCAATGGTAAAATGATGGAATCTTATGACCAATCTAGTTGTATGCTTAAATTCATAATGTCTAGGTACAAAAGCGAAAATCTTATCAGAGCAATTACCATGAAAATACTTATAGAAAAGGCACAGTAAAACTACATTATGGTGGCAGGAAAGCAACTGAAGCAAAGATACCAGGTCAGGGCTAATAACATTGCAGATTCTTTGTATTTTATCAAGAATCTGAGATACTATTTTCCAAAATGATATTGAGCACTTTTCTGGTGAACTTTTTCTGGTGTTTGTACAGCATTTCCATCTGTGATTTATCCAGCAACTAAGCAGAGCAAACCTTAGTTATAGTTTTTGAAAAAGAGGATATGTAGCTGAATGCTACATTTACACCCCTTTACATATTGTACATTTCAGTTTTAGTAAGCAACATCGAGCCTGGTCAGTAACAAGATGGGTAACTGCTTGGGAATACCAGGTGCTGTAAGCTTGGATGTGCATGTGGTGTAATGTATGCAGCTCAGAATTTTAAATCGGGGAGCTAAGTTTCAATTCTCGTTGGGTTTGTTATATTCATTTACATGCAAATACCCTTAGGAAAGGTATGAATCTACCTCTTTTTCCACCAGCTATGGGTTAATTAGTAAGAATTGTATCACTAAACTATTATTATTTAAAAAATAAATCCTTACTATCTAAAAATATTTTCTGGCTTTAAATAACCTACTCTGGGTTGACAATCCATAAAAATGAATAAATAAAACAATACTATCTCAGTTTCAATGCAGAATAAACAAAGAAAACAGCTTATAAAACATTGGTAATAGAGGAGTCCATACAACAATTATATATATATATATATATTTTTTCCCCTTGAAATGAAGCTGTAACATTGTTAAGTATTGACTGTATGTTATACTGCCTTTTTTTCTTGCCAAAATATATGATCCTCAAGTCAATAATAGTGGCTATCTAAATGTATGAATGTCACTAAGAGCCACAACAAAATTTGTTAATTATACAATAAATGAACTTCAGAAGAGAATTTATTTACCATTTCTTTTTTTTTTTGCTTGGATAATAGTAGAATTAATCACTCCATTTGTAAGGAAAGGTCAGCATAGAGAATTTTTTCCTTTTTTACTGATTAGGTATTATTGTACACTGCAAGCATAATTCATCATATTGGAAAGGAGGATGTGAGAGAAACTTAACCAAAATCATAATTGCTTGAATCTGATCAAGCTAATTAAAGACAACTGCTTTATCAGATGATTGAGTAAACCCACACACAGCTGAAATGCTAAACAGATTAATAGTTAGATAAAAGGTTAAGAATCTATCAAAAGTGTCCTTATCCTATTGAGAAGTTAAAGTTCACATCACATCAACCTTCATTCTCTCATATTTAGCTGAAATTAAGAAATCAATGCATGCTTTCTTATTTTACATCAAGAATATAAGAAAGAAAGCTTCTCATTTTAATTATCTATCAATTTTTGCCCACTTCATTAAATTCTGTGATTGTTGATCACAAATTAGCATATATTTTCCCTTTTTTTTATTCTATGTAGAAGCTGCATATTTTATCAATACAGAATTATAGATATAGAAAGCTCTTTTATATCTGTTATTCATTGTATATATATAATATTAGTGATCAATATATATATATATATATATATATATATATATATATATATATATACTTCCAAGAGGATAGAATCCAGGCAGATCTCAATGTCCAAGACAGAGGAAGAATATAATATAAAAGGCTCAAACACTAATATTCTATGGTTATAATTTATTACATTGGAATCGTAATCACAATCCAATTGATTGGACCTACAAATTCTTTTTGAATTTGTAGGCCTGATGAATTGAATCATGATTCTGATTCCAATGTAATAAATTATAACCATGGAATATTAGTGTTTGAGCCTTATATATATATATATATATATATATATATATATAACAGGTAATTGATCCATTGGTATATAATCCAGGTGGATCCTAGTAATATTAATTATTAAAACTGATCCACAGAGAGCTCAATGTATTTATTATAACAGAGCATATGTATTTTTTACAGAAAAAATCAAAAATTACCTCAACATGTTATGTCTATTTCAAGATGTTCTGTTCACAGCTATCATCAGCCTCAATTATATATATATATATATATATATATATATTGGGAACATTGAAGTCAACACTCAGAGGACTCTGAGTGTTGATTTCAATGTTCACTTATATTTACATATGCTCTATCTCTGATATTGAGCACTTTATCTCATAAATATAGCACACCTTAAAACTATATTTCTTTATATATATATATATATATATATATATATATATATATATATATCAGAACATGGAGATTATGGCTCTTCACAATTTCCTGTCTTCATTGTTGTGAGTATCATTTAAAATGTTACAATCCATCCTTCTTTGTCCTTGTTCTGACATTCATTCATTCACACATTTTAATTATGTTACCCGCAGTTTTCCTTTGAAATCTCTTGCCTTCACTATGTCCTGTCACTGTTAAAATCTCTATGCACACTTTCATTATGTATCCCAGAAATCTCAGCTGTCTCTTTATGATTGTAAGTTAATAGCTTCCTTGTAGTTCCTATTCTCCTAAGCGTCTTCATTGCTCCTATGTCCAATAGAATGACATGTTTGTTGTTTCAAGTCTCTGCTACATGTGTGAGGAGATTGTCCAGCATTCACTGCCATAGAAGAAATATTAGATATTAAATAACATCTCAACACCCTTTTCTGAATTTTCATGTTCTTGAATGTTTCTGTTTCTTAATAGTTTGCTTAGTTTCTGGAAGACATCTTTGCACTCTCTTCTTTCTTTCCTTTACTATCTATTTTTAGTGCAATCACATTTTCTGATTTTATATGGACAACATAGAGAGTAGAGGCCAATTTTTGCTGAAACAACATTAAGTTTAATAATTATCAAATTGAACTTTGTTATTCACTTTGGCCTCTCTTAAAGATTCTTGTTTGGATATTGTTATAATTATATAATAAAACATTTCTGAATTTTTCAGTATGGGCCATCACAAATTTTTCTGTGAGAAAGAAGAAAATGTACAGTTGTAGGTTCTTAGCAATATATTTTTCACAAGTCTTCTCTCATAACATAAGTGGCTATTAGGTTATCATTTCAGAGGGTTATATTTTCAATGTCAGTTTATATGCTAAATGTACTCATGAAATGTTTACATCAGCTTTCTTCTTATACATACTTTTAACAATTACTGTATCACTTTCTATGTAATTATTAGACTCATGAAAGTTTTTATGTATTTAATTACATTATTTACATGTAGAGTCCAGTCATCATCATTGTTGTTATCACATTCCAGCCATTGTGTCCTCCAGCCTAAATCAGGTACTTTTTGATTCATGTAACCTTCAACTGAACCCTTTATTTAATCTTCGGGGTAGATAGTTCTTGTTCCACTATCCATGTTTAAGGGTATGTCATCTAGTTCTTAGTACTTCTCAGTTTTTGTTTGCACCATTTCCACAGAACCCAAGAACACACTGCCCAATCCACAGATTGAATTCACAATCACGATGAAACCAAATTCACGAAGTAATGCTTTAATGAACAAGGCTGTTGTCCCATGACACGCAACAGCTGAAATGTAATAATAACAAACGATGAGGATAATAATCTGTATGTAACAGCTATTTACCTGAAGCTCCTTGATAAGATCCAAAGATGAATCAGCAATATTATTGGTCCTGATCTTCAGCCACTTGCCGACCACTGTAAGGTTGCCTCTTTGTGCCTTTTGTTCTTATAAATAATTTTATGGCAATTGTTTGGATGAGCTCTTCATTATTGTACCTAGACTGTATGAATTTAAGTGCTGTACTAGACTGGTGGCAAGATCTCATCAATTTACAGTTGTACTGGATAGATGTAGCTGTAAGTTCTATGCTAACAGTTTCTTTTCTTGCATGTGGAACTACCTTCTAGCTCCATGCTTTCCAGACAATTTTAATCTGCAAAAATTTAAATGCAATGTTAATCGCTATCTACTGTCCACCTGATTACTCTCTTCTCTTTCTGCTCATTACTAATGTTTCTGTTCCTAATTCCGCCACACCCCACAACCCCTTGCATTTTAGTGGCTGTACTGCTTTGCTTAGGGTGATACCAATTAAAAAGAAAAAATATAAATAATGATAATTCCTAATCCTAAAAATTAAGATAAAAATTCTATGTGCTTGTTTCATATGTCCTCCCTGTGATCTCATAGGTTACAACTACCTTAGGTTTTGAAAAATGTTTATTCAAGTGACTGTTTATAGATTCTTCTTTACTCCATAGGACAGTCAATTTAATCTAATATATTGTGACTCCAAAATGTTTATTCTATTTTTGTCAAATGAGGGGGACTTTAATTTTAAATACATTTGTTCAAAATGACCACTTTAGATTGTATTATGACAGATGTCATATCAGTGTTTATTTTTTTAAAATGTGTCATCCAAAGATGGTGTTTGTGTATCTATGTTAGGATTAGAAGCAAGTTCTTTGCTATGAGAATCTTCCAGAGAACCTAACAATAGATTTGAACAAGTTTTGGCTCAAATGAGACCAATACAAGGCAGCAATTAATGAAAAGTATGTATTTAAAATTAAGAGAAAGTGTATAATATTACATTAGATTAATGTGAGAATTCAAATTTTTTGTGGGGATGAGGTAGATATATAAAATTCACCTGGAAAGTGTTCTCTACTGTATTCAATGGATACTGCATTTTAGGAATGACTTTTATTCTGGTCTTTACAGAAGTTTCTTCATGAAAAATTTAAGTTCTTTGAAAAAGTACAAAAAGGCATTTAGCACAGTTTGTTTTTAAGGTAAGAAAATTCTAGGGAGATAGAGTGATGAAGTTGCCTAAAAGATAGCAGATGATAGTGAAACAAAATGCTGCATATGTTGTTCAAGAGAGTTAATATTAAATATATTTGTCTTATTTTTTACACTATTTACATTGTTTGGAGTATTGTCGTCATCTTTGTTGCTATATTCACAACATTTCAGCCATTGTACGCTCTGGCCTTCTTCAGGTGATTGAAATTTCAAGCCTTTATTTCATCTGCCAGGGTAGATTGTTCTAGTTTCACGTGCCATGCCTTTTTCAGATGTCTCAGTTACTTCTCTCTAACTCAAATATCCAAGTTTTTGTTAACCATTGCAGTAGCCAGCTACTGAACTCACAACTCTTTGGGTCAAGTCACTGAATCTAACCAGCTCTTTTATCCACTGTGCCATATGTCCTTGAGAAAGAAGGCCATAGTGTACAATGGCCGAAATATTGCAATAAAGATGAGGACAACAGTCCAAACATTGTAAATAATTACAATATCTCATCTTCGAAATATTGACAGATAATGAAGGATCAATACAGACCTGATATACTAAAAATATGGAGGTCTTATTTTTATGTTTAATAAACTGAATGAATATTTTAGGCAACCCAGTAGTTGCAGATCATCACCAGTTATATATTCATTGTCAGAATGATGGAAAAATCTTCCTTTCAATATTATGCTGAAAAGAAGTAAGGTCTTAAATACTCTAAAATAATTTTTAGAAGAGACTGAAAGATGAAGCTGGTATCAAAATGAAATACATTTATTTTCTTTCAGAACTGCAAGTGCTGATTGATAAAGCCTAATTCTATGAGTTCTAGGCCAGACAAAAAAAATGAAACTGGTATTAAATGTAATACATTTCTCATCAAAATTACAAGGGTTGATTGATAAATAAGGTCTCCAATTGTCTAAAATAAGTTTTGGATGAGAGAATAATGGAACTAGAATTTTCCAAATCTTCTCATGATGAATGCCCCTGGCTTACTTTAGATCTGAGTGCATGCAGCAGCTTCAACTTTACAACTGGGTGAAAACTGCTGACCTTTTAACTACTCTTTCAGTGTCAGTAACAACCTAAAGCATGGCGGTGCTCAATCAAGATTGGTGTAGATTTTAACAAGCATGTGGATTTTGTGTGTATTTTTTAGGTAAAAGGTGTGTGTTCCATATATAAACAAAGAAGATAGAAGAAGCATACAAAAAAAAACTTGAGTTTCTATTATGGAAATTTATTTCTTTTATACTGACTGTATTAAAAAAAAGTTACTCTCTTGAGTATGTTCGTTTTCCTTTTTGGTTCAGAAATTATTTATAGGAAGTAAGAATAAGAATGGGTAAAGATGGTCAAGCTCAAGTCATCCTTGCACTGAATTGGGATGGCAAAATCTCTACTACATGAGTAGGGCTGTTCGAACATGTTCGAATGATCTCATCAGAAAATGGAAAGAGATTCTGTACTTTTCTGAAGTGGGGGTTATAAAATTGTACAAGTAACTAGAAAGCCATTTGGGCGTCTTTATAACTTGCACTATGGGAAAGTAAATTTTGTTATTTTTTTTTATTCTTTATTATTTATTTGTTGACTTTATCTCATTTTCCCTCCACTGAAGAGAAGGTTTGCAGCAAGTTGCAGCAGGCTTATCACCATTTTCTACATTTATTGACTGAAATGCAGCCTTACATTGTTGTGATGCAAGAACATTCTTCTTGTAGACTTTATCCTGCACATGCATTATTTGAATACTTGCAAGGTTTCTTTCCTTTCATATATTTGAGATTTTCAATCAGTGCACAAAATAGTATTGCTAAAATCTATCATTGATCATTGCTTTATGCAATTCCGCCATGAAGCTGTATTGATGGCAGACACAGAAAAACTGTAGGTATTTACAGACAAGAAAAGCATGAACAAAGGAACTACTAAGAAAGTATTCTATGGTCATTAGAAAGAGGAACATCCCAAATTGGTGAGTGCTATGATCATCCACACGTTGAAAGGACATAAAAGAAAACTTGTGACAAATGAATGCTATTACTTAATAACATACTGTGAAGGGATGCTATGGATGTTTTAAACAGGATTTTATATATTATTCAGTATATTTTCAAATGTCATTTTCACTAAGTGAAATTGCCATTAGAAAGAGGGACATTCCAAATTGGCGACATTATAATAACGTACAAAAACTCAACTTTCTGAATATGACATGACAGAAAGTGTGACACAGAAATCCAAAGATGTGTTGGAAAAGTGAAAGATACCTTCCAGAAACTAAACATAGTATTAAGAAACAGGAACATTTTGTTAGAAACAACAGATAAGAAAACTTGACTTATCTAATCTAAATCTTCTTAATGCTGTACAATTTCATAATAAATCAACAGGCGATGTGGTTCTACCAAAGAATACTGATAATGCAATGTGAGTAACAAAGTTTTAAAGAAAATAAAAAAAAGAAAAGAAAGTATACTTGTACTTAGAATTGATCGATTCATTCATTTTCTATGGGTTATCAACACTTTGCAGTTTATTTAAAAGACAGAAAATATTTTGTTTTTTACTTTCTAAGAATTTTATTATTTTTTGGAGATAAGGGTTTAGTAATACAAATCTTACTAATTAACCCATGGGTGGGGAGAGAAGAGAATAATTCTTCTAATGGTATCCCAGTGTAAGTGAATATAATCAACCTAATGGAAATTGAAACATATGATTAACAATTCCGAACTATTATCCATTACACCATCTACATATCCAAGCTTACATCATCTAGTATTCCCAAATGGTCACCCATTTAGGTACTGACTAGAGTAAACTTGGCTTTAACTTTGGTGAGTATATAGAAACTAGTGTTTTAAGATGTATCCATAAGCTTAGAATCAGAGACAGTTGAAGTTTCTGGAACACATCATGGAAAAGAGGTCTTGGAGGTCTTAGAACTTGAAGGACATATTGAAAGCAAGAAGGGAAACAGTAAGTTACCTAACTAATGAGCTGGTGTAAATTGATTACATGAAGTAGGAGGATTAGTAAGGGGAAAAACACTGCTTAGTGCTACAAGGGATGGGAAGTTGTAGAGAGCCATGATCACCCACATGTTGAAAGAACATAAAAGAACTCATTGCAAATGAATGCTATTACTTAATGACATGCAGTGAAGTTAAGAATGTTTTAACAAGAGTACATTTTCAAATGGTATTTTAACTCTTAGTGAAGTGAGATGTGGTAGACTTTATGTATCAATCAAACTGTGTATGCTGTAAAATTCCATAGATACAAAATATATTGTGAAAGGTATTTTTATAACCTTAATTTCAGACTAGTCATATTCCATTGTAATTTTTATTGAAAATTCTTTGATATACCAAATATTTATCCAAACTACAATCAAAGAGGCCAGCTGTGAATTTCTGTCAATAACTGCTGTTTTCCAATTTGTTTTCCAATTTGAAAACCTAAAAAGTATCTGCTTGAATGAATACCAATATTCCATGGAGATGGAACTGAAGTATTATACTTCTGAAAATCATTCAAGTGTGAAGTCATAATACAAAAAAAAAAAGTAAATTTATTCAGGCAGTTAAATCCTCCTTTAGTGTCAAAAAAGGTGTGACCGATTACTCCATTTTGTTTGTCTTGATGCCTGCTAAGTGTCATTGTATTCAAGATTATAAAAGCCCTTGTCATTCCCTTTTGCAGATATGCAGGTGGCATAATGGGTAGCGGCTTGAAAAGAGAAATATGAGAGACAAGTTTGAAGTTTAGTCATGTTCATTATGTCCATTTGCATGCAAATACCTTTGGGAATGGTATGAATAGATCTCCTCCCTCCAGCTATGGATTAAAGAAAGGACTTGTATCTGAAAAAATCATTGTTATTCTCAAAAAATTGTTAACACAGTATTCATTCACAAAAAAAGACGGCTATCTTACAATCCAAAATATGATTTGATTTTAAATAATCCACAAAGCGTTGATAAACCATAAAAAACAAATCAGTCAAAACCTCTTATCTCTGCAACATAGTGACAACACTGAATTTGTCTCCCCTGAGGAGTTTTTTATATCCTGGCAAGCCAACAAGTTAATTTCATACAAACCACGTGGACGCCACACACATACTATGGCTCAGTAACTAAATGTATACATGTAAATATAATTTTCTCTTTATCTTCTTTGTGAGCTATGCTGTTCATTATAAAAATATGTTAAATTCCTTCATTGAATTCATATTACTTTGAAAGTCAGCTGTAACTAGTAATGCCACCTACCACAAAACTTGGTGACCAACAGCAATCCTGTAGCATGTATTAGCTACAAAGATATTGCTTGTTGTGTTTTACATTCAGTGGATTAATAAAATAACCGTTTCAGTTATAATATTTA
This sequence comes from Acanthosepion esculentum, assembly GCA_964036315.1. Lineage (NCBI taxonomy): Eukaryota > Metazoa > Mollusca > Cephalopoda > Sepiida > Sepiidae > Acanthosepion > Acanthosepion esculentum. The sequence goes on along the minus strand of OZ038477.1, from coordinate 108,354,482 downwards.
TTGTGTGAGAAAATATACAGATATTGACGACATGCTGATTTTTGCAGTTATAATAACAGATTTCAGCTGACGTGGGTTTGAAAAACCTTGCTTAAGGCAAGTTTTCTGATTTTAGGCTTGGATATTCATGTCTTCTGGTTAATGAAACTACTTGAATATTGAATTTGCTATGACATTCACTCTTAGGCTTGGGAGAAATTAACAGAAATTCAAGTGTGCAGAACTGTGCTATAAAACAGAGGACTCTTGAGAAAGAGTAAAAGAAGCAGCAAGCTAAGTCAAAAACTTTACTGTTGAATAATTGCTTTTCTTTTTTAGTTTCTTTTCCAAGGTGGATGGGTTAATTGCAAACAAAAGGAAGTTAATTGTTAATTAGGAGATGATTTTGAAGCACTCTTGCATTTCAAAAGGGAAAGGTAAATGATTTTAACAAAAGGAAACTTCTTTATTTGGTTCTTGTTCCTCCATTTCTCTTTTCTTCCATGATTTTTGGTCTTATTTTGCTTTCTTTTTCTTTCTTTTTTTTTTTCATTCGTCTTCTTTTCTTTCATTCTTTTCATATTTACTTTTGATTATTTTTTATTTACTTTTGATTATTTTTTCCTCCCCCACCAGCTCTGGCTTCTTTCTTTTGATTGATTTTTCTTCATATTCCTCTCAAAATATTTCTAGTTGCATTTCATTTGGCCTTTCATGTTTTTTTTTGCCTACTTCCCTTCTTCATTTTTCCCTCCTCCTTTCTCTGTCTCTCATAAGACACACATGCAGATATGCACTGGTATGTACATAATATTTTGTATATAGTTATGCACAGGCATATATGTATATATATATATATATATATATATATATATATATATATATATATATATACACACACACACACATATATATACATACAGGATGCGATGGATAAATTGTCGTCTAAATTCCACAAAAATGAAATTAAAACTGACATTGGATTTTAACACATATATTTACCAAAATTACACAAAAATATCTTAAAATACAGAAGAGAAAATTTATTCAGTAAAAATGCCATTGGTTTCAACCACAGCCTCCAGACAATTTCAGAATCTCCTGCAACTCTTCTGGATGGTCTCTTTGTTTAAGTTGGTGAATGCTGCCATAATTCTTGCCTTCAGTTCATCTTTGGCATCATAAGTTTGGTTGGTCTTTCGCTCAACTATGCCCCATACATAATAATCAAGGGAGCTACTGTCTGGGGAGTTAGATGACCACATGTAAGGGGTGATCTGGTTGCCGAAATTGTCTGACAGCCATGAGTGGTTTCTCCTGCTTCTGTGGCATGGTGCAGAGTCCTGTTGCCAGATAGGGTCTTCTAGCAGCCACCCTCTTGACCCAGGGCAGTACTACCTCCTCGAGGCACTTGATGTAGGCCTCTGTGTTGAGTCTGAGGCCCTGTGGAAACATGAATGGAGGCATAACATCTGCATCACTAGTGATCACTTCAAACATGTTTGCAATTACCATTAGACCCATCGACCTCTTTCCAAATCATCTGCACTGTCCTCCGATTAACACCCAGATACTTTCAAATGTTCATATTGGAGCTCACAGCATGAATGCCAAGCAGTACTACACGCCACTTCCAAATTTATGGTGGGGTGAATTGGTACTCTTTTTCTTACAAATGGTTCCCAACTGACCCTACTATATGGTGCAGTTGACAAAACCCAAAACAATGTGTATGTCCAAAATTATAAATATCAAATGGCGACAATTTACCCATCGCACCCTATATTTGTATCTGTGTGTGTATGAACATGTTGAGTTACTAAATCAATATATATATATGCACTAAATACATATTACCTGTATATTCACATATATGCATTAAACATATACTTTCTGAAATATTCACATTCTTTGTATATAGGCAAATATACACACTCATATATACTAAATCAAAATACTTATACACACATCTAAGTTAAAAATACATCTAAAACTTTACCTTGATTTTATATATAGACACACACATATTATATAGGTTGAAATACAAAATCCATATGTATTTATAGTCACACTTACATTAAATATGAAAGCACACAGGCATATTGACATGCATAATCTGACATGTAAATCTTTTTAAATGCTTATATATTTTGTAAAATTTTCCTGTTTAGGATGAAGTATATTTTTGCCCATTTTATTGAAGGTGGTTTTTATTTTTTCGAACAAAATAAATAACATTTGGAGAAAAGTAGTCATACATGCAGATCAGACAAATATTTAATTTTTTTTCTCTTGGTGAACACATGAAAGTGAATTCTCATGAGAGGACACTGTAATGGAAAATGCAGAAGAAAATTCCAGATCTCTGCAGTTGGTTTGATTGGATCTATCTAAATATGCATATCAACCTGTTCATATCTTTCTGTATAATTGTTTTTGTTAATACCTGTCAATCTCTCTCAACTAGTTCATGTCTATTTATATTGATCTGTTTATGCCTTTCTCTCTGGCGTATACTGTTTATATCTATTATATATCGTAATGCCTTGATATCTTCCTTCATCATTCCACCGAGGTCTTTTTCAATCGATCTTCACCTGTTCATAACTATGTGTCTTTTTACCATCTACATTCATCAATCTGTGCTTATGTATTTATTTTTCTCTGTCTCTTCATCTCATTCTGTCTTTTAATCTTAATCTGTTTATATCTATCAATTTAATTCCGAAAATTTGCTTGGTGAGTACAATGGTAGTGAGCTTTCTATTGATGTTAGCATTTGAAATTTAAACCCCATGAAGGCTAATATTTTTTAATCAGTTCACCCCAAAGAAGGTGATAATGCCACTAAGATGCAATGTGCTACTGGGATTGAAAGAGAGTAAAAAGACTTTACAAGGAATCGGAAACCCAATCATTGAGGGATAAACCTGTTCAAAAGACCAGAGAGCAATGTCAACCAGACGATAGGCAAACCTATTTACTCTTATTAAAGATGTTAATACGGTCAAAATAAACATGCACATACACACACGTGTGTGTGTTTTATTCTGATAATATTAACATATATTCATATATACACTACAGTACAAAAGCTTGAAGCGACCCCCAGAATTAGCATGGGAAGAACTTGATATAAGAGTAAAAAAATGAAAAAGAGCTCATAGAGGGATTGAAAAAAAAATGAAATCAATTATCAAAGTTATACTTTGAGTAACTTTTGCAACAAATGTCAAAAATTTGTGCTGCTATAATCAAGGCTAAAAGAGGGTATTTTGACTAGAGCAAAATTTAATCATAGAATTCTTTTTTTTTCTTTTTGCCATAACATTTCTAATAAAAATTCATGTTTCACATTTTTAACCATGTCTAATAATTTTCACTTAAAGTACAAAACAAATACATTTTGGGCCAATTTACAAAATTATCAAAGATTTCTCAAACTTTTGAAGTGTAGTGTATATAACAATATTTGTAATGTTATATTTCATATTTTTCATTTTATGAATAATATTGAATGAAAATTTATAGAAAATATTTTATAAAATTTTAATAAATATTTTTCATTTTATTTAAACTTAAGCTTCTGTATAAGTAATCATGGATTTTCTTGTTTGGAGGATATACAGTTAGTCTGATGCTTATCAGAACAGAAATGTGAATTAGCAAGCTAAATTCAAATTGGAACTAGTGTGTTGCTTTCGCTATTATACTGGGAAAAGCATGAAACAAACTCTTCTCCTTTCAGCTATAGCAGGGTAGTCTGGGTTCCCTAGCATTGCGTGGTAGCCATTTTAACAGAAAAAAACAAGAAGGCAATAGGAAATCATGCTACTGTTTTTCCAAGTAGTCATACTATTTCACAAATAATAAATAAAAACAAATGAAGTCTTTTACTTTATTGCAGTAGACTTAATCCTCCTTCATGCTATTTGGTTTCATATATTGTTTGTTAAATGCCATCAAGGACAACGAGAAGAAAAGACTAAACATCAACCGATAAGAAGACATAATACATGTTTGTTAGCAAAAGGGGTGGGCCTAAAATGCAAATTACAAATTAGAGATACCAAAATCAAACAAGTGCAGAAATTTAAATATCTGAAAAACTGTTCTAACAGAAGATGGACACTGAAATCTGAAGGTGTATTGGGATTGAAAAAGATGCATTCCAAAAGCTAAGTTGATTGGTTTGGTTTGTTTGATCGCATATGAACCTCAATGGGTCATTTAATGCTGACAACTTTTTACTGGTAATATTTTGTTTTGTCAAAAATCTATTTCTGGTAATATTTTTTCCCTCAAAAATATATAGCTGGTAATATTATTTTAAAAAATGTATTGCAGGTAATTTTTTTTTTTCAAAAATTTATTTCTGGTAATAATTTTTTTACAAATTATTTCTGGTATTAATACCTATTTTTACATTTTTATAATGCTTTTTACTTCATTTTTGGGTTTAACTATTTGCCCATATGAAAGCTAAAATGAGTGCTAAGAAATAGACAAACTTTGCTAGAAGCAAGGAAGAGAATCCTAAACTGTTACATGATATCTGTCCTCCTGTATGACAGTAAATGCTGGACAATCTCCTCAAAAGATGAAGAGACTTGAAGCAACAGAAATTCGGTTCCACAGAAGGATATTGAGGATAACATGAACTAAACATGTGATCAACAACAAAGCTGTGAGTTAACATGGTAAGGGATGGTCTCCATGTCTACCTGTCCCACTCATGCTACACATGAATACCTCTTGAGCTTTCAACCCAGAAATGTAGCTAGAAAGGGTCAGAGATTCAGATGTGCAGCAATCCTATGACCATACCTGGTCATGGAACTGATGATGAAGCTAGAATTTATATTATAGTATCTGAACATACTAGATAAATTCATTATGGGTATGATGATGAAGTAAATACAATAGCAAGGCCTCTGATCAGGAGATTGGAGTTTTTTTTTAAGTAGTGTGATACCACCTCTTAATTGCTGTTGTCCCCAAGTCCACCCTGACCAGGGATGGTAGCACCTGTTAGGGTCCCAGCTATGGACAAATACTGAATCACCAAACAAAAATCAACAGTCCGTTTTTATAGTACAATTGCCAACAGTACATTTTATGATCTACAAACTATATACATCTAAAAAAAACATACATTTACTCTGAAAGTATAAAATTATGTACAAAATATTTAGATTTCAGTATTAAATAACCCATAGATGATGGTAGGCTTCCAAACAAAATCCACTAACCAAACAATGAACATGAAAGATCTCTTTCATGACCTTAGTCCATATAATATCCTACAATTTCTTGAATAAATCAAACTATATTCGAAAATATAACTTCAACAAAACTACAACATAAAACACGCATATCACTGCCTCTAGTAATTATGTCCACATGCACATGTATATGCATGAAAGCTGAGTATCATCTACCATGTACTCAATTATGAAAGCAAAATAGCATATATTTTTATTACTTCAAAGCTTGCAAGAAAATTAAATTTTGTTATTAAATGAACCATATGGAGTTGCTATGCCGTCAAACAAATAAAACAGTTAATCTTAGATAAACCCTTGCCAGTTAAATGATTATTGACCAATTAAAGAAATCATTTTCCTGTAAAATGCTGAAAAAATATGCAGTTAGCAAATGTAAAAGATATTGTGAATTTTGGTGATATTTTCTACCACATCTACATCTTCTGAAAATTTAATTACAATTCCTCATCGCATGAATGCAATTTGGCTTAGATAATTAAATATTTCCAGATAGTAACAAAAATCAGGATTACAAAAATTGATTTTTAAAACAGTGCTTCATCACTGATGACTTGCAAGATTGGCACTATACAGGCTTTCTCTCTCTAAGCTCAGTTTATTAAATTACAAAAGTAAACCATATAATGTAGCTTTGATCTGTTCTTTGTATAAATATTTTCATGACAATTATTCTGATAAGCTTTCCTCCTTGGTAATTTGACCACATGAATTTAAGTACTAGATTGGCAACTAGGTCTCATCATTTTACAGTTGAAGTAGTTAGATAGAACTACAGATTCTATTCCAATAGTTTCTTTGCTGGCATTTCTCAACTGTCTTTCAGTTTCTTGCTTGCGACAATCTTCAAAACATTAAATGCAACATCAGTCCCAATCTTCTGTCTTCTTGTTTTGTTCTTTTACTGCTCATCATTAATATATTCTCATTTTCTTTCTTTCCCAGTAACTCTTTGTATCTTAGTGGCATTATCACCTTGCTTAGGTGTAAAGATTTAAAAAAAGAATAACTTCATATATCTGTCAAAAGCCAGAATTTAAAATGCGGATCTTTAAGGAAAGGAATCAGGCCCTCTCTATTTGGAAGATTGGCACTATACACTCTTCCTATCTTTAATAAACAAAACTAACCCACTTCATATATTAATAAAAAGCCAAATTTTTAAAATGTTTATCTTTAAGGAAAGGAGGCAGCCCAACGCTCACGTGGAAGTTTGACAACACAATCTTTCAATTTCCATTTAACCTTGTGCCATACTATGGTAAGCTTAATAAAGAACATTGCATCTATATGTAAGAAATATTTTTAAAGAATTAAAAGCAAGAGATAAGAAATCTGAGAAAGTGAAGACATTAAAGAAGCAAAACTCAAAGTAAATATTAGAATATTAGAGGCCTTACAAGAGACAGATGTCTCAAAGAAGTACTTGAAAAATCTGTACAGAAAAATATTAAGAAAATATCACTGAAGGAGTTGAAAGAGCACAAGGGAAAAATATAGAGAGATTCATTGGTTTAATATTCTTTGCAAATTTTATATTAGAATTATACATGTCCACAAACAATAGTGAGAGCAGATTATATATATTATATAATTCACTCATACATGTAGTTTTTGTCAAAGTATTCTAGCTTTTATGAATATTCTGGTTTTACAATTTTACATAATGTTTACCATATGGATTAAATTTCAACTTTACATCAAGTATTTAAAGAACCGTTGGAACTGCTTGGCAATCGTTGACATATTGGGAAAGGATATCAGAATAATCCTGGACCTATACCTGCATACAGATAGAAAATTATTTCAGTAAATATACAAAAATGGAAAGGTGTATAAGACAAAGATGCATGTTCTCACTGGACTTATTCAACCTGTATTGATATAAACAACGATTATCTCCCTTTCCTTGAAATAGCCACAAGGGTCATATGATCGCTGGTGTGTGATGAAGGGCAGTTGCGATGTAGAACCCAGAGAATGAAGACATCTCTAGCCCACAGCGGTAGGTCTTACAGAAAAACAAACAAACAAACAAACATATGGCCTAACCAGGTTCCTACAATAACTGACATAAATCTAGTTTTCCCTTTGGGAAATATAACAAGATTCCCCTTTTTGACACACATGTTTATATATATATATATATATATATATATATATATATATAGTTGTATATTTAGGCAGCAATCCTTCTTTTATGCAAGTTTCATTAAAAACTTGAGACAAGGTACTACGGTTAAGTTTTTTATTTAATTTTTCTTGTGTACGAACAAGAGCTTTCTTTGCTGGACAAAGGGTGTGTAAGAACTGTCCAAATGTTTTATTTTTCCGAGCGCTTTCGGCTATATCTTTAGCCATTATCAAGGATGATTTGATTTTTCAGCTTAATTGAGTGTGTGCATTATGTATATGTCTTAGTGTGTAGTAGTGGTGTTTTAATTTCCGAATACGGTTATCACGTTGTGGCTTTGTTCGTAGTTAATATTGTTAAGGGTAGGCGTTTTCTTTTTTATTATTAAAGCCTCCATTATTTTTAACCTTTTTTACAGGTGGAAGCAATTAATATATTTGTGTTTTCTACTAGTATATTTCTAATAGAGTCTGGTAAATTTTTGTGTGTGTTTAAATGGGTTCTAATGGAGCTGTGATCGGATAGGTGTAACGTAAGACGTCTGGATAAGCATGTGGTTGTGTGACCAATGTAATTATTTATGAGTCCAATTTCGTTAGGAACACAGTTCCTTAAGGGGCATTTGAACTCGTAAATAATGTTCATTCTTATGAGGCGTGTTGTTATTTTTGAGGATGAGGTTAGCTGTCTTGTTTTTTTTATAATAGATAATTAATTTGATTTTTTTATTTGGGTCGATTCTTACACACCCTTTGTCCAGCAAAGAAAGCACTTGTTCGTACAAAAGAAAAATTAAATAAAAAACTTAACTGTAGTACCTTGTCTGTCGTTTTTAAAGAAACTTGCATATATATATATATATATATATAAAACTATACCGTGAGGTGATTCTGGGAGAATTAGAAGTCCTACCAGGATTCATTATTGACAGCCAGAATTTTAACTTAAAAGATGCAGATGAAAGTGTTGATAGCAAACATAGAAAGGAAACTACAAGAACCCCTAGAGAAAATAAGTGAAGGAAAGAGAGACAAAAGGACTAAACATCAATTGCAAGAAAGATATTATGAAAGGTTGTTAGTAAAAGGTACAGCCCAACATGGAAACTACAAATCAGAGATACCAAAATCAAATGAGTTCAAAAAGTCACTGTATATACTTGTGTATAAGCCGACTTCATGTATAGTGCAACTCTTGAATTGTTTTGTATGAATTTTTACCCCTCCAGAAAAGATTTAACTTTTTATAGTATAACCAGTCCATGGTAATGTATGATTTTTAATCTCTTAAAAAAAAATTACCAGCATATAGTGTGACTCCCTATTTTTGGCATTAAAAAACTGTTCCTAAAAACTCACACTATACTTGAGTATATATGGTATATATCTGGGAAATGTTTTAACAGATGCCATGAAGTGTGATACTGAAATCCAAAGGTGTATTAGGATAGCCAAAAATGCCTTCCAAAAGCTAAGCAGAGTATTAAGAAATAGAAAAACTTCACTAGAAACAAGGAAAAGAGTATTAAACTGTAACATGATATCTGTCTTCTTGTTGGGCAGTGTGTGCTGGACAATCTCCTCAAAAGATGAAGAAACTTGAAGCAATGGAAATGTGGTTCTACAGAAGGATGCTGAGGATATCATGAACCGAACATGAGCAACAACATCATTTTAGATGAAATGAAAACTAAAGACATTTATACTTAACATCAGAAAGAAATAGTTGAAATTTTTAGGGTATATAACAAGAAAAGAGGGATTGGAAAACTCGATACTCAAAGGACAGATTGTAGGCAATAGGGACAGAGAAAAGAAATGCATAACCTACCTAGAGAGCTTGAGTAAATGGATGGGAGAACAGGTTTAGGAGAAATAAAGGGATCAAATTTATTAAAGACTGGAAGTTGTGGAGAGCCATTATCGACAATGTCTTAAGAGACACGGTATATAGAAGACCTTAAAATATATCATAAAGATACCGTCCTTCAGATTTTATATTTTATAGAACTATACACCTGAAAACTTTTATAGCCATTTTGGAGGAATTCAATCTCTGTATATTGTTTACCCATGCTGTTAAAAAAAGAAAAAAAAGACAGTAGTATTCTAATTTCATTGCCTATATTTCCTGCATGAATAATCTAGGATTTTTACCTAAGTCTATTGTCACAGCTAAGAAAGAATTCTGACTTTTAAATAATTAAAAGCAAAAATATCCCAGAAAGCTAACACAGAATAAAAGAAATAAAAAGCAATGTATGAGCAGACAACTTACTAATGTGATATTCACTGCTGTGGCTTAATGCTACCATAACATATCACATTAATAAAAAGGGGACATCAACCTGCATAATTGATAAATATATAGATTCATATTAGGTTTTATATTATAGAATAGATGCTTATTTTTTGGTTTATTTACGTTGGAAGCCACTCTTTTCATGTGATATATCCTTTCAAGATGCGAGCGGTCATGGCTCTTCACAATTTTCTATTCCTTGTAGTACTAATCAATGTTAGGTTTCTTATTCTTCCACCACATCCCATTTCTCTCATCTATTTACACAAGCTCATATTGTAAGGTACTTGATGTTTCCCCTTTGATTCACTTACATTCAATATGACTTGTGAGTTTCAGAATCTCCAAGACTACTTTCTGTGTGAAACTGACCCAAGTAATCACTTTCCCAACAACAAAGTCTCTCCATATACGCAGTACCATGTTCACAAGCTTCTCACCATTTTTCTCTCATGTGTGGTGTTTTATGCCTAGCTGATCTTGTGACAAAATTGCATACACCCAACCACTCTTGCCAATTCTCCTGGCTCCGAGACCATGTTTTTTTTTAAAAATTAAGGTGTTATGGTGATATATTTCTTTTTCCTTTCTTTACTCATTTTGCATGCCAGGTATATATGTGCTCGATTTGCCACAGAGGGTAAGTCACCTTCTGTCCTACACTTTCCTCATTATATATCCCATAAATTTCACATGTCTCTCTATGATTCTATGTAATAGTATCCATTTTTTTCCCCATTTTTCTTAAAACTTCTTTTTTGCTCACATTTCATCCATAGTATTCTCAACATCCTTCTGTAGATTCAAATATCATCTTCATTTTCTTAGAAATTCTCCAGCATTCATTACCATACAGGAGGACTGTTATCACATAGCAGTTCAGCATTCTTTCCCTTGGTTATAATGAAATTTTACCGTTTCTTAATATTTTGTTTGGCATCTTTCACTATTCCAATCCATCTTTGAATTTCTATGACAAATTTTCTATTGTCTGTTAAAACACTTCCCAAATAGTTAAATTTCCATAGCCTGATTCTGACATTTCCAATTTGTAATTACAGATTTCACTAACATTGACTCTAGTGAAGATGAAGGCTGATGTTTGTTCATCAAAATTAATCAATATTGCTGTATATGTTACAAAAAATTCCAGCTATTCAGTTGATTTACAAATTAAAATGAATTATCTTTCAGAATGAAAAAACACATGTATGATTATAATTTCCAAATAAGCCAATCAAAATATTGTAATGACATGAAATAAAAAATAAATGATGCCCATAAATTGACACAAAGCAATACCTCCAAAATATCTAATAAAAATTTGAAATTTTCTTTACCACCAAATGTTAATATCATTCTTTTTAAATCTAAATTAATATGATCATGTAGCAATATATTCTTCGAAAAGAAACAGCATTTCAAAACATCAAAATTGAAAGATATAGCTAGATCAAGAATAATATATAATCAAAGAAAAATGAATTATCTGATATAGCTAACAGAAGTCATGGCTGTTTAGGATATTTCAAATAAATGCAAAGTGAATGAGGTGTGGAAACTTATTGGTGAGCCAAGCTCAAATTCTGATTGAAACAGTTTGAGTCCACATTGGGCTAATAACCTTGTGATTAGCATGAATCACTCTTCCCTCAACAATAGTGGGGTAGGGTAGGTAAGTTCATTCTAGTAGGAGGACGAGTTTGAATTTAAGATAGCAGGACCAATGCAAAGTTACAGATATTAAAGAAAACTGCAGTGGGTCATAATCATGTGAGTCCTGAAGTGATAAGGCACTTAGGAACAGAAGAAGGCAGACTTAATTTATACACACACACACACACACATATATATATATATATATAAATATAGATGTGTGTGTGTGTGTATATATTTAAAAAGGTAAATGACAATAGGAAAACTGTATTATTAGCCGACATGTTTTGTCCAATGTTGACTTTTTCAAGGCAAAAAGGAAAAATCCTCGACAGTGCCATCATTGAATATTATCCAAATATTAATCTACAAGAAGAAGATTCATACCTTTCCTAAGACTATTAGCATGTAAGCGAATGTAATGGATTCATCTGGAATTCGAAGAGCCGAGTTCGAATTCCAGTCGAATCCATTACATTCACTTAAGTTGTAATACCCTTGGGAAAGGTACGAATCCTCTTTTCCTCTGCCCAGCTATGGGTAAATAGCAGGACAGACTGGGTTCTATAGCCTTAGATGGCAACTGTTCTACCGCAGAAAGAAATGGCAACCTACTGCGGGAAAAAATCTGCCTAGTCAGTCATGTATCGAAAGATACATGATCACTTACATGTGTATCACGCATGGCACACAACTGACTGAATCTATACTCAAGTTTTTTCCACTATCACCTTTCCTAACAGAATTACTACTCTCCGAAGCCAATGTACACAACTATATCAAGAAATCAAAAGAAAATGTTTAAATCCTTCAACACAACAATAAAAATAATATTTCTACATGTGTAAGTACTTGACGTAATTTTTATTTGACAATATGATTACAATAGCATTTTCTAAATTCTTCTAGATGCTAAGGACATTTTGTTTGTTGCTAATAGTTACTTTGTTTTCTATTAATGCATTTCGTTTTTGCATTGAGAAAGTACACATTGGACAAAACGCGTCAGCTAATAATACAGTTTTCCTATTGTCTTTTACTACAGGTTAACTGAGAAATTTTTCATATATATATATATATATATATATATATATATATATATATATATATATATATATATATATATATGAGGTCTGTCAGAAGAGAAACAGAACTGTGTGTGTTGTGTGAGCTTTGGGCAAAAGAAGGATAAGCGGATTGTGTTATCATCTAACATTTTCTGGTACAATACAGTGTCCAACTTTTCTTGCCGTAGATGTAGCTATTGATTTGATTTACTAAGATTTGGTCATCAGAGTTACAGTAAAAACCACAGGTTGACTGGGTGCTGAAGAAATGCAGGCATCTACAACAGGGATTAAGTAGCTACCTGAGCAGACTCCTTAGTCTTGAGACTGACAAGTAGCTATTTTTATATGACTATGCTAAAACTGGCTCTATGGCTGAAGCAGCTGGACAATTCCAATCAATTTCAGGAGTCAAAATTTTGAGACCAGCTAAGAGCCAGATTTCTGATTTTCAAGGTATGAAGTGTTTCTTTTTCTCTTCACCATCTATCTCTCTATCAATCATGGTCGATTTTAATATCTCGTTACTCTAAATAAAAATGTTCATGATTATACATGTTTGTGGGTAGGTACAGGTGCAAACATTTTTGATAGATATGGAGCTTGAACTGATAACAACTCACAGAAGACAGTTGTTTTTTGATAAAAAAAGACAAAAAAAAATCAAGAGTACAAAATGGAATTATCTATCTGTAGAAAGCTCAAGATATTTATGCAAGAAGAATGAAAAGAGAAAGAGACAGAGTTACTGACTTGGGTAAATAGGCTGATATTTGTATACGTAAAAGCCAGTATCGGTTGTTTGTAAATGCACAAAACATTGCTTATCTCAATTTGGGAGGTAGCAAAACCATAAAAATGATTATGGATATTATAAAAATTTTAAAACTTAAATCATGGAAATGCTTTAAGGTTTTAATTGCAAGAAATTATTATAAAGTTAGATTTAAAAAAATAATTATTTTGTTTTCTTGAAACAGGTTATTAATATCAATTTTTGTCATCGAATATTGACTTCAATTATGCTATGAACATGATTGAAGATTGTTGAGAGAAAAACTTTAACTGTGTAATTAAAAATCTTCCTAAAGTAAAATGGCCGCAATAGAAATGTAGGATTCAAGGAAGATTAGTTAATAATTGCTTAACTAGATTTTGAAAAGATATGATTTTTTTATTTAATGTATAGAAAAAAAAATACATTTTTTACAGCAAGTATTACATGTTGACACAGTTCAAAGGTCAAGCAGATATTGAATTTATGATTTTGACTTGACTGGAGCAATGAATGAAGAGAACTTAATTTTCAAAAAAAAAAAAAATGAAAAAATGTACGAACATCCAAATAGAATCGTCAACACAGCACTTTATCTTTGAGCAAGTAACCAATGAACAAAATGTCTGGATCTTTCCTACAGATAGGATACTCCCATTTCCCTACAAGGGGTGGATCACATACTCCCATTGCTCTAAGAGGAGTATGGTCAGGAGTATACTTTGACACCTGAAGCAAAGAGAGTGTGATTGATTTTGCATTTATTGTTAATATATAATCAGACACTATTTCAGTTAATCTAATGATCTTACTAAAAACTTTCCACTATGATACCTAGATTTTATGAATTTAAATGCAGTACTAGATTGGGAGAAAGGTCTCATCATTTTATAGTTAAAATAGCTAGATGCAACTGTAATTTCTATGCTAACAGTTTCTTCTATCAAACTTCTCATTTGTGGAAATCTTTTCTGGCTTCTTGCTCCCAGTTGACTTTGATCTTCAAAAATTGAAATGCATCATCAAGTGTTATTTCTGTCTTAATTCCTGTTCTTTTATTGTTTTCTCTCCTTAATAGTGTTTTTTCTTATATTGTCTAACACTCAGTAAGCACTTGCATCATAGTGGCTTTATTGCCTTGCTTGGGGTGAAATTATTAGAAAGAAATACTGAAACAATGTGGAATGCATAAACATTAATAAATAAATAAAAATATGTATAAAAATGTTGAAATTAGTTAAAATCTAACTTTTATAATGACAGAATTAACCATTAAACAAAATTGTGTGTTTTAATTGGTTATTAGACAGAAACCTATAATTCATACTGTTTTTTAATAAACCTATAATATCAGATTTTTTATAAGTCTAATTAGTACTGGACTTTTAATAAACTTCCAATTAGGAAAGAGGTCTTGGAAAATTTGACACTCACAGGACGTATTGAAGGCAAAAGGGACAAATTAAAGCAGCACATGACCAACCTAACAAGCTTGTCTAAATGGTTGGCAGGAGAGGGATTGGGAGAGAGTGAAAAGACAATATTTACTAAGAGCTACAAAGGACAGGTAATTGTGGAGAATGATGATCGTTCATGTCTTGAAGGGACATGGCATATAGAAAAGATTAATTAATATTGAATTCTTTTATAAACCTCTGATTTTTGTATTACATTTTATAATTAATACTTGATTTTATAGTATGCATTAATGAGTTAAAGTAAAAAAAAGTAATCTATCAGATGCTTATCATGATTCATGTTTAGTCTTGCAAATGTAGTCTTTGTTCTTGGGAAATAAATGATGATGCTAGTTCATGAATTAAATGTGTCAAAGTAGAATTTCTCCAAATTGTGTATTTATCACTTGTGGGTATATTGAATAAAAATGCAAGCCATATTAGTAGCTGTCAGAATAACTTAGCCAGTATAGAAGAAATTATTATAATGTCTATAAATTCTTTGAAAACTCTAAACTTTGATGGAAGAAAACTTTTTTTTCCTTTGCTTTAAATAGAGTAAAAAGTTTTAATGTAAATAGAAAATTCTGGCAATTACTGCCTTTTAAAAGTTCATCCTAAGTTTCCAGCAAACATGAATTGATATACAAACACAGACCAATTAGAAACCATTGATTCTTTTTTTTTTCCCCTGCCTCTACATCTGTCAAATTATGATCCTCGCATGTTGATTAAACTTAAAACTAAGATACCAAGAATGATTTTCATAAATAGTTAAACACAAAAACCATTTACACAGAGGCACAGTTCTATTCATACACAAAATTGAATAAATCAAACAGCACTTCACTGATTATGGCTTTCAGGGTCAGGGGGAAATGTACAAATGGGATTTCATTGAAATTCTAAGGAACCTATGTTATTGCATTGGGTATGTTTGAAATTCATTAGCAAGAGAATTTGAAAAAATATTCCATAATCTTTCTGGAAATGGTTCATAAAACATTTTTTCCATTTATCACTCAAATCATTAGCAAGTACATTTTATTTTGAAACTTTCATAGACATTCCAGACTTTAAATTGTTGCATATAACTAAATTCAATATCTTATATATATTTTAACTGAAATGAAATTTAATATGTAATAACATGATAATAATGTCATTGAAAATATAAAATTGCCAATATGTGCATGCAATGTACGTTCTTTTAAATATACAGATTTAGAAATGTTATACATTTATATTAAATAATATATATTCAAGTAGTAAGTATTCACTCAAACAAGATTTATTAACCAACAAGACTTGACTGTGTTTTATTGTATTTTTTCAATTTTTCAGATCAAAAGTTTGGATCAGTCGACCAAAGTTTATATATTTGTCCACTTATGATTCATATATTAAATTTGAAATACAATGCTGCCAAAAATGTCAGAACTGAAACCTTTTTGTATAAGATGTTAACAACATTTACTTTTTGATGATGACCAAGATACATGAAAGTACTCAAAGAAAAACAGACAAGATATTATACATATATATATATATATATATATATTATATTATTTATATATATATATATATATATATTATATATATTAGATATATTATATACATATATATATTATATATATATATATATATATATTATATTATTTATATATATATATATATATATATTATATATATTAGATATATTATATACATATATATTATATATATATTATATATATATATATATATATATATATATATTAGATATATTATATATATATATATATATAGGAATAAAGTGTCACTGCTGACAGTTAGGGTTGAGAACATGGATTGCCAGAGAGCAAGCACAGTTGACCTCATCTTGAAATAATTAGATCACGTGATGGGGAAAGGAAAAATATATGTATGGGAATTAGTGATGACTGACTGAGTATTGTTTGAAGGCGTTACTATTATTTTATCTGTGATTTACAAAGTCTCTCCTATAAACAAGCATTACAAAAAAAAAACACCCAATCATAGGCTTTGTTGCCAGATGTAGTTCATTGTCATACCCAGGACAGCAGTATACAAAACAAGGGAGAAATAAACAGATCTTCTCAGAATGGGCTAAATTTAAAAGTTTAGTTTTCATTAATATCATTTTCTGTATTTTTATGAAGTATTCAGGTTATGTGTCATTATTACTTTCATTCCAATAACAGTTAAATAGCAGGAAATCTGTACTCTTTAGCCTTGACTGCCAACCACTCTACATGAAGGATATGTTCAATATCAAAACTGTGGTGATGATAATAGGAAACCACTCCACTATCTTTCCAAAAATGTTTGTACAATTCTTACATATTAATATTACATATTAAAGAAAAAAGGAAGTTGTGGGGAGCCGTGATCATCTATATCTTTAAGTGATATGGCATTTTGAATGAAAAAATAACATTCAGTAACTTTATTAACCTGTTTTGCACGATCTCTTGCATCTATTTTTTTTTATATCTGTCACACGATGTTCAGTTTGGTTTTGTACCAAGATAAAGCAACATGAAGATAACTTTTGCAAAGCTAATCTCTCTTGCTTTTAAAAGTATTTCAACTATCATACTTTGCAACTTCCATTACATATAACTTGAATCTAGAGATATTTGAACAGAACCCTACACTTCATTGACAGGCAAATATTTTTCTAACCTTTTGCTTATCAGAACTGGAACTTTTAAAAGGTTAAACATCCTGTGTAGCTACAAAGACAAGAATCTGATTTTCTTTCTAAAGGCTGGAAATACCACTGATCAGTAAAAAAGATGAGATCATTCAAAGAAAGGGCAGACTGGACTTTTGGTAGTTACTACATTCACCATCATTAACAGATGAATCAGAAAATCCACGCGCCTCTGTCAGATCAGAGAGATTCAATCTTTGCCACTGTAACATCAAAAGCTGACTCAACCCAAAATTCAAAGAGAAATCAAATAATCATACCAATAAAAATTAAAAAAAAAATGAAGTCAGTCCAGATTATCTATGCCCCTAAAGCTTAGCAAGACAGTGTTTGGCATGAAAGCAGCTGTCAAAATCAGAAGGCAACAAGCTGGAATTGGTCACCTCATTCTATCTCTACAAGAAGCATCAGACTCCTTCTGCCATGCTGTATCATTACAAGAGCAACAAATTAAGTTAAAAATGGAGTCTTGCTGCCATATCTGGGTTGGAGCTGCTCAAACCTCACTTTTGAGTTCAAAATCATTTATACAGTCTTGTGGGATATTACTTATTTTCCACTCTATAATGCCTTATAATGATTGTGGTGAATGTGTATCAGTACAGATACAAAAGAGGCCCTGAGATCACATGCAGACATATCAAAGATAATCACATCCAGCTTTCTCCATTAACAGCGGAACAGCTTGGCATATCCAGATATGGAGTTCTCTGAATTTATCCAGATCAAGGTCTTTGTAAACCAACTTATGTCGATAAAAGTTATTGGAAAACCAGCAGGAGGTAGTCTGCTTTTGGTGAGGAAATTTGGTGTCTTGTAAAGAGGGTCCCATAGCACATTTTGTTCCAGAAATTACATACTGTTGGCTGTGCTGTCATTTTTGAGGCCGTGGCCTCATTTGTCATTATTCAGTTTTTTTTAAAATTTTGTCTCCCTCCCTTTTCTGCTTGTTCCTTTTAATTATCAAGAGAAAAATCTGTTATTTTTTAAGTGTTTCCTCCAGCCTCAACACATCATTGCTTTATTTTTCTATATAGATGTAATGTTACAAACCTGTCACTAATTGCTATTTCACTGGCAAATGTTCGGATGACCTTCATGCTTTAATTCATACAGTTCTGACCTTTACTGCTAGAACATGCAGCGTCCATGGAATCAAAATTAACATTTTCTTTGTATCCCAAATAAAGGGTTTTCTAATAATTTGGATCAATTTTAAATGTGACTGAAATTTAAGCGTCTAATGATTTTTTCTTTTTCTTTCAGATTTGGTGGACTTTTGGGCCATATTATTTTTCACACATAATTGTCAGGACTTAAATAAACTTTCACCAATAACACTGATTTATTTACTGCTGACTTTGATCCATCTTAATGAAACACCTTTATATATAATCCATCTTAATGAAACACCCTTTATAAGAATAAAGTTCCACTCTGCTTTATACCAAGAATTGCCACATTGTAAAACAGACACATGCTGACATTTACCTGAACACTTTAATCTTCACCTTTTCAAGTGAAGGGTCTATCCTCATCCTGATATTCTTCATTTCCTGTCACCTTCTCTTCCCCATTCATATCACACACACACACACCACATTCATCATTACTATTTTGAATGGCTATCAAGTTTTGTATTGTGTAAAATTTAGCAATCAATACAGTAAATTAAGGAGACAGTGCTTAACAATGGTTTCAAATTTACAAACTTCATTAAGTGAACCTCTTATAAGAGTCAATCAAGAAGACTGTTAGGTTGTACTAACTACAGAATTGTAAGTTATTAAGCTACACTGTGGCTGGCACAAGGTCATAATAGTAGGGTTTCCAATGAGAGCTGAACTCACTACACTACACACTTGGACTATGACAGGAAGTAGAACAAACAATGGAGGAAGCCTTGCTTTCAAAGTTCAGAGAAGAGGGCAAGAATGATGGCTTCCTTGCTGGCCTAGCAATTCGCTACAAGTGAAAACCCAGTGACTTCACACTTATATCAGAGATGGATCACTTCTGCAAATATTTATTCCCAAAGCCCAGAACAGCAGAAAATATGGAAAATATCCAGAAAACTATGGACAAAATCATATCTTTATCAGACAAAGAGAAAACTGCTATTATGAAGTCCATCAAAAGATATTTGGTGAATTTAAGTAAATCAATCCTCTTGGTCTTTATGAAATTGAAATTAATAAAGTCTTTCTCTTAAGTCCAATAGCTCTTATTGCTCTTTACAATATTGATGGAGTTTTCTTTCCAAAATTTTGTTTTAAGTAGTGCTGGACATCAACATTTGGTTATGTCATTATTTTCTTACAGTTAAATATGCTACCCATTTTAATTGTTGCTGTTGTTGAAAGTCTTCAAATGATGTGGTTTCTACTATTTGGTAAAATTCTTTGTGATTCTGTAGTGACAGACCCACAATGTTTGAAGAATGATGGTCATTGGCAAGGCTTCACTCAAAGCTTGCACAAAGAACTTTTTAACTATTCATCTGAGAAAACAGATATATACAGTAGACAAAACTCTACATTTACTTTTCATCTTTCAACATAGGTAACCGGAATTATATTTTTGTTTAATCATGCTATGTAGACATCTTCAAAAGTACAACTTATTTTATGACTTGGAAAATAAAGTCTTCAAAAGAAAATTGATTTCTGTTTACATCTGTGACTTGCAGAATGACTACCTGGGGTCCATAAATCTCAAAAATGTTTAATATTCCAAAAGTGCCCACAAAAAAGGTTTGCTGTCACACTTGTGTTTGTTGATATAATAAAAACTAGGACAGTTAAATTTATAGTAAAATATGGGTACATAAAATCTGCACCTTGAAATCATGGTGATTTTTTCCCAGTCAATGGGCCAGACACCTTGCCCGAATGCCAGACATCTATCTACACAAAGAAATCCTCTTGTCAGAGCTCACATCTAGCAAGAGACCACATAGAGCCCTATGTCATCAATTCAAGGATCAGCTCAAAAACACCTTGCTGAGGAGAGAAATTGAACCTGTTGATTAGGAGATGGAAGCTGCAGAAAGAATTGATTGGAGAAGAGCAGTATGGAAAAAAACAACATCCTTCAAAAACACCAGAAGACAAATAGAAGTGATGAAGAGAGCCCAAAGAAAAGCCAGAGCTCTCCATCTCCTGAACCCTCCATGCAGTAACTGTGGACATCTCTTCAAATCCAACATACAACATTTCACACAGAAGGAAATGTTTTTGAGCCTCCAACTACTCAGCAACAAGTTCTGCCAAAGATGATGATTCAATAAATACATTGTTCAAATCTATATTTTTGTACTTAGGTCAGAGAGCCTCATTCATGCCTTCCACAAGCATTAGCTTAAAACCCTCTCAATAAAGCAGGTTTTCAACGAGTTCAGGCAAAATTAGAACAAAAATAGGCTGAGCTGAAAAGAAAAGGATTGAAGGTGATTGCCAGCAAAGCCTAAAGGAAGATCCTATTTCAGTTACAAGCAAACTTGTCCTCACGTTTAATTAGTAGACAACAACAATAAGGATGATATAAAAAAATATAAAGTACTGATAGTCTAACAGTTTTGTGGGACTTATTAATTAAGACTAAGCAAATGTGGATGGTAAAGATGATCCTGACAGGAAAATGACAGACATTTGGTGGCATCTTAATTCATTGCTAATACCAATGAAGGTATTGTTGGGAAGCACAGGAAATAGTAATTGTAATGGAATAGAATTCAGAGCTGCTAATACCAACATTCATAACAGTCACCGGTACAATGGTAATGATTAGTAAGTTGATAAAGAAAATAGCAGTTTACTTAAACATTTATGCACTGCATGTATTCTGTGCTACAAATAATTGAAGAAAGAAAGGAAGAAAGAGAAGAAAAAAAAACCTTGTTTCTATCTCTCATTCATAGACAGTTTGGCAGCTAATGCAAATTTTTACTAGACCAGCTTTGGGTAACTCAAGTGTATATATGTTTCTTTTTTTGAAGTGGTGGGTAGTAGAAAACTGAAAACGGTTGTTTTGGTGCTTGTGAGTGACATGTTAGTTGATTCTTTCATGACCTGTAACTCTATTTTGCAACCAACATATTTTTACAATTGACAGGGATAAGGATGATGATGGCAATAAGTGTTAAGATGAGTTATGGTCCTCATCCAAAAATCATGTTTGGCTGTCCATCCTAGTCACCCAGAGTCATATAAAAGTAAAATTTTACTTTATCATCAGTTAGTCATATTGGAAACTAATAACCACCAAAAAATTGGTATTAGGTTACACCCTATTAGAGGTACTATGAAGTCTCAAGAGAGCAGTTAAGTGTTTACCAAAATGGAGGAAGTGTTATAATTATAACATGACCCAAAGATAGTTTATCCATTTCAACCCTGATTAGGCCAAGTCACAACACATATATATATATCTTTTGTTAGGTCAAGCTTGGCCTGCAACTGGCAACATGTAATCTAGTACAACCTGTCACATGAATGGGTGTTTGGTTGTCTAAACCAACCCCCCTTGCTAGCTTTTCTACAGGTGAGGAAGATAGCATGTCAAACCATGTCATGAAAAACAAAACTGTTATAGTGTAGATGTGGGTCTTTCTGGATCCTACACTCAACATGTCTGTGTTGTGTATCATATATATATATATATATATATATATATATATATATATATATATATATATATATATATATATGCTGATTGGCATTTGTTTACATTTGTAAAAACAATATGCTTGATTTAGTTGTGTAATTCTACCGAGTGAAGATAGCTCTGGCTGACACCAAATTAGTTGTGTTTCAATCCTGGCTTGAGGCATTTGGATGTCTAGTTGCACTGAGGAGCTGTGATACAGCGAAACAGTACTGTCTGTGAATGACATTTATATATATATATATATATATATATATATATATATATATATATATATATATATATATATATATATAAAAGACTAGGATGGAGTCTTAAACACTGAGTGGTTTTGGTAGCCTTCTTAGAGATAGTGCCTCACTAAAAACACTTGGTGTACTTGGACTACCATGAGTTAGGTGACAGAAAGATCATCCAGTTTTGTAAAATATTGGTTTAAATCATTGTGCCAGGGCTCCTCTGTCAGGAAGGATCCATCTCGCTATGTGTAAGATTAATTCCCATCCTGCCTCAACAAAAATAATGGCTATATATGAATGTAGGTAGGTCAGTTGGTTCAGAGATTTAATGAAATGTTTATAATAAAAAACATGAATAAAGAAGTTTAGAGAGTCAGACAAATGTCAATGAAAGTTTTATCTTATATGAAGAGAACTTGCTAGCAGACTATACAATTTCAAATCATTCCATTCCAAGCAAGGCAGGAGGTTACAGGAAGTGAAAGACAAGAAGACTTTAGAGAGAAAGTGACAAAAGGATAAAAGAACAGGATCCAGAAAGACAGAAGATTTATGTTGCATTTAAATTTTTGAAGATTGTAAATGGCAGGAAAGCAAAAAATTGGAGGGAAGTTCCACAGATAAGAAGTATGAGAAAATCTGTTAGAAAAGAGACATTTGCATCTATCTAGTTCAACAGTTAAATGGTAATAGCCAGTTCCAATCTATTAACTCAAAAATTCACGCAGTTGAAGTACTGAAGAAAAAGCCTGTCAGAACAGTTGCCATGAACATATTTCTAGAAACGACAGAGGGAAGCCATGTCATGATGGTGAGAAAATAACTGAAATGAAGACACCAGGTTAGGATTGATTACATTACAGACCATTCATTAAATTTTGTCAAGAATCTCAAGATATGATAGGAACACCAGATATGTCTTCCCTCCAACACTCAATAGGAAAGCTAGTCAATTTCATAAATTTGTCTTTATTCACATGTCCAGCATATAATGTTGCAAGAGGTATTTTTCCTATGTGTTAGAAAAGTATCTTCTCTTTTTGTTGTCTATCCCCAAACTATTCATTGTCCATACTGGGCTTCACTGATTGACCATTAAAGTTCACCTTACTAGCCAAGAATAGAAATATACAAATTGTAGAAGAGAAAGGAAAGTTAACTCAACAGCAGTTTTAAACATATTTGAAACATTTAGATTCATTTACCATATGTGTATAGAGCCAAATTGTGAAAGTAAATTGTCCAGCAGCTTCTATGATCTAACCTGGTGGTTACTACTGAGTCCCCAGTGATTGGTATTGGAGGTGCCAAAATCAAGCAAATACAAAATTTTAAATATCTAGGAGGTACTTTAACAGAGGATGGGAAATATGACACTGGAATCTGAAGGTGTATTGGGATAGCGAATGATGTCTTCCAAAAGACAAGCAAATGATAAAAAAACAAGAAGGTTCTCATTAGAAACAAAGAGTACTTAACAATTATCGGCCCTCCTATGTGACAATGAAAATCTCTCCATAGATGAAGAGACTTGAGGCAATGGAAGGATGCTGAAAATGCCATAGAGGGTATTATTGAACTATTTAGAGAAAATGGAAACCAAAAAATGACATATTTAACATCAGAAATAGATAGCTGAATTTTCTAAGGTATACAATGAGGAAAGAGAGCTTAGAGAATTTGATACACACAGGACATATTGAAGACAAAAAGGACAGAGATGTAGTGCTTAACTTACCTAATGAACTTGTGCAAATGGTTGGCAGAATAGAGATTAGGAGAGATGGTGAAAAGACAAAATTTACAAAGATCTAAAAGGATAGGAAATTGTGGAGAGCCATGTATGCAGAAGGGTCATGGTAGAAATAAGAATAATTATGTAACCGAATATAAACATGGAACATTAACTCTCCCCAATCTATCAGTGCAAATTTAATGCAGCATAACAAAATATATAAAGGTCACTGGAGGAAAAAAAAAGGTAAGAAGTACTGTACACAAGAATACTTCAAAATTAACAGGCATTAAACGTAGGAAGTTAGTTACCCTTCTTTTTTTTTTTTTTGAATAAGATAAAGATAATTTTTATGCTCTTTTTAATGTAGTTTTTCTGATTGGTAGTCTGGTGGTCGTTTTCATTGATAAGAATTTGGATGTCATTTCTATCAGTATAACAATCTCGACATGCTAGTTGAATGACATACTTTATCTGGTTTGCTCATATAAAAACATATATATTAAGATGTATATTGCACAAGCTGATATAATCATCATGATGGCCTCTGGGTATAACAATTTTCTTTATTATTACTGATTTAATGGGAATCAAGATTGTATAAGTGTCTGCTCTTTGTTAACAACTTTGGGATACTAGAAACTAGATGTTGACAATGAGACAGTGAACAGAGGTGTTGGTTCATGCCTTTTTAAATGTACAATCTAGTAGAGTTAAATCTAATTGAATAGAGGAGTAAGTTTTTTGCAGCAGTTGCTTAAACAAACAGATATAGAAGTTTGCTGTGTTTAAGTTTTTTTACTCACTATTTTTTCTTTTAACTACATGAGAAAAAAATTATATAATCAAGATGTTGACTTTTCACACAACCTTGAAAGATTAGGAATTAAACTTCCATCAATACTCGAAAGAGCAATAACAGTAAACTTGAGAAACTTATTTTCCTGAAAAAAAAAAAACAAACAAACAAAAAAAAACAAACAAACAACACTGTTTTAAGAGAGATTCAATAAATTTCAAATGGCAGTAATGCTAACTGTTTGGTCAAGGAATACTGAATGCTTTTTGTACAGAAATGGCTAATCTCACAATTAGCATTGCCATGCTTGACCATGATAAAAAATATTATTCAGATATGTGATAATTGCACGAAAAAGGTAAAAATAGATTCACACCTTTATTAGATATTAGTACGATGTGAAGATGAATAGCCACAGCTGGAATTTATATTTAATGTATCTGAATTTAAGTCTGTACACCAGTTTGCAACTTGTGGTATAATTCAGTTTTTTTGTTTTTTTTAAATGCCATCGGAACAATCATAGCTCTCCACAGATTTCTTTTCTTCATTATTTGTAAATTAATGACATTTTTGGATGATGGTGGCATCATTTATCTTTGTCTTCTTCAGAGCTTTTGAATTCAGAGTTTTCTTTCTTCTTGACTGGCTGCCAACCATTGCTAGAGAACCCAACAGACTATGCTATTTAGCCCATAGCTGGTGGGGTGGAAAAGAGATTTATTCATGTTATTCCAAGTAAAATTGAACAGAATAGACTAGGATCTCTTTTTCCATCGCAATAACTGTCAAACTACTTTTACAGGAAAACAAATACTGTAATTTTTAGCATATTTTGTTCAAGTGTGGTGAGCAGCCTAATGTGTGTGCACTTTTCAAGAGCATAAAAATATTTTAAAAAAAATACTGTAATAAATATATAATCAGTTGACAAGAATTTTTTTTTTTTCACTGAATCTTCCAAAACAGGAATTCTGAACTTTAAGCTGCCTGTCTCTTGCTCTGTACTAAACTGTAACACATTTGCTAAAAGAAATAACAATTGATGTTTTTTTTTCTGTCTGTGTAAATGTTTATCAGACATTTAAAAAAAAAAATACAATAAAAAAATAGTACCGACTTAATTTAGAGAGAAACAAAAACAAAAATCTTTGGACTCTCCTGGTGCTCACCTTCAAGTTTTAGACATTAAGTTTCAAGTACAGCTTTCATACTTCTGTCCAGAAATGTCGGCAGAACTCTCATAATAGCAACAGAAAAATCAGTCTTACATTTGTGGCAGATCTGGGCTGGCTTCAGCTGAGTTTATTTCTGTCTCAATCAGAAGCTACAGTCAAACTTGAGCCTTGGAAAGTAAATTTAGTACAAGTCAAAAAAAAACCAGACACAAAGGTTTTCTGCTGGTGCAACATTTCAAAAACTGGTTGTAGCCAAGGCTTAATATGAATGGCAACATGTAAGCTGTAGTAGGTTTAACATTTCACCATTTTCCATTCTCAAGTGGACTAAATTTGCAATGATAATGATGTCAGACTTATATATTTGCCTTGTCTGATCTGATCTCTGGTGGTTTTCTGCTGGACTTTCATCTAACTTCCAGCAATGAGATCCAAAAATAAAGAAGGAAAATTCCCTTGTGTTCTTGCCTATATACAGTTTTGTTTCAGTAGCATTTTTATAAATACTGTGAAAGGTCGTTAAGGGAAGTCTTAAATATAGATTGTCTTCAATCAGAATGAAAACAAGAAGTGCCAGATCATTTGTAGCTGAAAAATATTTTAATAAATCTTCTCTTTACATCTTATTTACTTGGGCTTTTTACATAAATGCATTTACATATATGAGTATACTACTGTCTGTATGTTTATAGATATGAATAAACACACATATGAATCTGTATCTATTCATATCTATCTCTCTCTCTCTCTCTCTATATATATATATATATATATATATATATATATATATATATATATATATTTATGTGTGTATTTGCACACAGATATGAATAGATACAGATTCATATGTGTGTTTATTCATATCTATTTCTTCAGTTGATACAACTTTTCATTCTGTTGAAGGTTATTCTAGGCTCATTGAATTACTATATATGATTACTTTAAATCCCCCAAATTTCTTCACTTTATATATATATATATATATATATATCTTCATCACTACAGAGCTTGGAAATGGTTGTTGGATACAAACGTGAATGTCTCCTTAAGGCCTGCACAGTAGAGATTCTAGGTGACGTGCTGTAATATATATATATATATATATATATATATATATACACACACACACACACGTGCATACATACATATGTATATAAAGGGTGCGATAGGTAAATTATTGCCATTTTATATTTTTAATTTTGTGCATGTGCATTGTTTGTTTTTGATATAGTATAGTTTGCTCAGTTGTGCACCATCTGTTTGAAAAAGAGCACCATGACGCAATTTACTCCACCAGAAATTTGGAAATGACTTGCTGTACTGCTTAGCAGTTGCACCAGAATCTCCAATATGAACATTTCAGAGTATCTGGCTGTCTATTTGAGGATTCAGAAAGAGTTGGAGGAATCTAATGGTGATTACAAAGGTATGGAAGTTTGGAAAAATCACAATGATTGTTTTGATAAGAAAAAATGCAACATGGAGACCTACACATGCCTTGAGGAGATCTTGGGTCAAGAGGGTGGCTGCTGGAAGAATCTATGTTTGGTAACAGGACTCTGCACCATACCCCATAAGCAGAAGAACCCAGTCATGGCTGTCAGGCAATTTCTATGACTGTATCCCCCCTTACATCAGGCCACCTAACTGGCAAGACTGCAACCTTGACTATTATGTGGAGGGCTCATTTAAGCAAGAGACCCATAAAACTGCTTGTAACTGTAAATAAAAGTTAAGGATTATGGCAGCATTCACCAACTTAAACAAGGAGACCATCCAGAAGAGTTGCAAGAGATTCTAAAGTTGTCTGGAGGATGTGGTTGATGCCAATGGCAATTTTATTGCATAAATTTACTCTTTAGTATTTGAAGATATATTTTTGCATAATTTTTGTAAATAGATCTGTTAAAATGAAATGTCAGTCTTATTTTTATTTTTGTGCAATTTTACCAACAGTTTAACCATCACACCATATATACATATATATATATATAGTCAATAAGTCAATGTTCAAATTAGTCTTATTTGTTACTATTAATATCCTCTGTCTTAATATTGAACATGTTGACAACTGCTTGCCTCTAAAACATTGTTTTTCAGAATACCCAGGTCAACTGTTTTTTGTCAAGGCACACTCTTTATTATTGTTATATGAGGATATATGCCTAAATACATATTCATAGATCTCTCTCACTCTCTCTCTTTTCTGCACACATGCAAATACAAACAAATGTATTTAAACACAGATTTGATTATACTTCCCAGAAATACACCCAACATAATGGTTGACGGTTGCATCGTATGCACTACACCAAAGCTGTATACAAGTTTGAATTAAGAGGTTTTGTCCTCCTAGACCAGTTGCTAAACAATTCTAAAGCATTTAGTTTGCCCTGCTATTTAACCCATAGCTGGGGGATAAATGAATTTATAATTTTTGTCCAAAGGTATTTGTATGAAAGTGAATGTAGTAAACTCAGCTTGCTGATTTTTTGTTCTAAGTCACTAATGGCTACACAACCTACATATTCAAAGGTCTTCATATAAATTTATTTTGCCTTCTTTCTTGCTTTTTCCTTTCTTCAGTTGATATACCTTTCATTCTTTCTTCACTTTTGTTTATAGTCTCTTTCAATTTCTGCTTTTCTTTCTTCCTTAATTTCTTCTCTTTCCTTTTTTCAGTTAACCTTTCCTTTCTTTTTACTCTTGTCATTTCTTTTTTCTCCCCATCCTACCATTTTCCTTGCTTGTTTCTATTTCAGCTCAGATGATATCCCAATCAAAATAAGTCCCAATCATAAACTAACAGTTTCTTGCATCCATAAAAGCAAGCAAGCATTAAGAAAATATATGTATTTGAAAATGGTCTAAGGAAGGAATTAATTTGTATGTCACAACAAATCTCCATCTCATGAATACAAAAAAATATATATTCTTGCAATCTCTTGTCCAAAGTTAAAGACAGTATACAGCCAGGAATCATGAAAGAATAAAGAAGTCAACAGTTCTTACCAATGTTGCTGAATAAATCACAAGATGGATGTACTTACCTAAAAAACAAATCAGAAAACATAATTACAACAGTGTATAATAAAATCTATTTTAAAATATGTACATTTAAAAAAAAAAAAGAAAAAAGTCATATCTTATAATATTTATCAGGAAACTTATAATTTTATAATTATTATCAGGAATTTTATCCTATATGCTGGTTTATCAAAAACACTTTTTTTCAACTCTAAAAGCAATATTCTGATATCTTGTATCCACAGTTAGGATACATTTCTTTTTTCCCGATCTTTGGGTTAAACAGTAGGGAAGACTGGGTTCTCTACTTTTGGTTGCCAACCAGTCTAGGAGAAAGACAACTTTGAATTGAAAACTAGCTGGGCATGGTGTGAGAAACTGTATCCCTAAAATCCTATTTACTATATAAACTACAGCAGCAGAATCTAATGTAGTGAGGCTGTGGCATTATGTTCCATAATATGTCCACTGTCTAAAGTGACCAACTGACCAAATGTTATGGAAAATGTTAAGGAAATATGAATATTGGAGTAATAGAAATATTAAACACTTCATTTATAGCAAAAATCTGTTTTTTATTTTATTTTCAACAATGAAACAGAATAACGGATGCAAACTCTTAGAGAATATTCAATATTCTCAGAAAGCAAAACTGTCTTAAATATATAGGATGAGTATTGGATTAAATATGAAAATAATGAAAAAATAAGATATGAGAATATTAGAAACGTGTCTAATAATGTGTTAATACAAAAATTAGGTATAATATGAAGAAAGTTTTTCAATGCTTAAACAGTAAAATGTAAACTGAAATGAAAGAATTTTATTATGAGATCAATATTTTGGCAGAAATAA
>OZ038477.1:108269611-108319611 GCA_964036315.1 Acanthosepion esculentum | reverse complement strand
CTTTAGAGAAAATGGAAACAAAAAGTTCACTTATACTCAACATCTGAAAGAAAGTCGAAATTGCTGGTTCCCTTATGATCACCAAAGTTTACGAACACTGAGCCTGGTCAGTATCCTGGACAATATCCTCAGAGATGAAAAAGACTTGATGCAAGGGAGACATGATTCTACAGATGCTGGGAATAGCATAGAGTGAACATGTCAGTAACAATGAGATTTTAAGGAAAATGGAAACATAACTATGTTGTTGACATTTTTTGTGATACAATAAAGAAAGAAGGCTTGGAGAATTTGATACTCACATGACATACTGAAGGCAATAGAGCGTATTTATTACCCCCCCCCAGGAAGGAGTATGTGGCACAAGGCCGAAGGCAATAGAGACAGAGAGAAACAGATTAACCTACTTAATGAGCTTGTGCAAAATGGCAGAACAGAGAGATCTTATGCACAGAAGAAAGGATTATGAAGAAAAGGAGCTTAGAAAATTTGACACTCACAAAACATATTAAAGACCAGTGAGGATAGAGGAAACTAGTGCATAACATACCCACATTTAGATGTATTCACCATACATATAGGGAGACAAATTGTGCAAGCTGAAGTCTAGCATCTTCTATAATATGATTGGGTGGTTACTGCTCGGTTCCCCTCACAGCTTTACTTCCAGTGATTGGTATTGGAGAAGCAAATATAAAAATACGAATATTTAGGAAGTGTTTTAACAGAGGACAGAAAATGTGACATTGAAATCATTGTGATAGGGAAAGGTGCCTTTCAAAAACCAAGCAAAGTATTAAGAAACAAGAAAAGAGATCTGAACTGTTACATAATATCCTATATGGCCGAGAATGCTTCACAATATCCTCATAAACGAAAAAGATTTGACGCAAGGGTGACATGGTTCTACAGATGCTGAGAATAGCATGGAGTGAACATGTCAGTAACGATGAGCACTTAAGGAAAATGGAAACAAAACTATGCTGTTGACATCTTTTGTGACACAATAAGGAAAGAAGGCTTAGAGAATTTGACACTCACAGAAGATACTGAAGGCAATAGAGACAGAGAGAAACAGAGATTAATCTACTTGACGAGTCTGTGCAAACTCGCAGAACAGAAAGTTCAAGAAATCGTAAAAAGACAAACTTTACTGAGAGCTACAAAGGACAGGAAGTTGTGGAGAGCTATGATAGCCAACGTTCTGAAGGGACACAGCACACAGAAGTATAAATTAACGGATTTTTATTTTCAAAACGCGTACCAGATATTACAATGAACATGAATAGTAGTAATACAGAACACCTCTGTATATCAACAGCTAACTTATCCATACATTTCAAGCCTTTTCTATAGAGTAATGTTTCTCAATATAGTTTCCAGTCTGTGGGCAAGTTCAGTCGTCACTACGTATCCTACTGTTGTGGACTAGTGTCAGGTAAGGTTAACCTTAGTCAATATGATCATTCATTTTGAGTGCAATGGGTAAGTGCTGCCGAGGAGATGGTTCCCTAGTGCCCAGGTAAATCACATTTTATTACTTTCACACAAGACTGAGAGCTGATATCTCTAAGACTTTGCTCGATTGTGAGAAGAAGGCTACTGAAAATTGAATTAATCAGTTCTGTTACTCAGAGCTTACATTTTAGAGTTGGTAAAGTTAAGTGCATCATGACTTGGGTTTCAATTTAATGTATTAGTAATACAGAATGATAGTCAAGCTAGTTAGGTGACTGACTAAAACTTTTCGTTGTTAAAAGTTTCCTAGTTACGTTTTAGCGAATATAATGGATTTTATTTTTACTTCTTCATACTTAGATTCGAGAAAGCTGGTTATCCTGGATTCCTGGTAATTTTCTTCGCTGACATTAACACCAATGAAATGATAGTCTTTGTAGTAGTTTCATATTATGCCGAGAAGACAATCATCGAAAATTAGAAATAATCGATGCAGACAAAGCAAAAAAATACAAATACGTCGCTTGATTTTTACATTGCTTATGTTCAAACTTTTTTTTTTAAAGCATTTCACTCCAAGCAATTCGGGAGTGCCACTAGCACGCAAAGGGTTACAGAGAGTGAAAGTAAGAGAAAAGAGGGGTGTCTGCGGAAAGGATAAAGTGAAGGACGGGGATCAAGATGAAGGCATCAGAAGATATCGATTGACATTACATTTAAATTTTTGAATATAACAGTTATCAGGGAAGCAAGCAAGAGGGAGGGAGTTCCACTGTCGGGAAGTGCGAGAGAAGTTGTTGAAATAAAAGAGGCGGATACATTTAACTGTTTCGACAATAAAAAGATGCTAACCTCGTTGCACGCGTAAATTCGTGCAGCTGGAGCACCGGTGAATATAGCTCGTCGGAGCAGTTGCCATGAAAATATTTGTAGACAAAGACAGAGGGAAGCCACATCACGTCTGTGAGAAAATGACAGGAGTCGAGATGACAGGTCAGGACCTATCACATTGCATATCCGTCTTTGGATTTTGTCGAGAACCTCGAGATGAACGGCGGGGGCACCAACCATATATGGCAACGGTATTCAACGCAAGAACGATAGATATAGCTATTGATTCAATGTAGTTGTTCCACCTCAGGTCAGTGGAAAACGTGAAACCAAGAAGGTGCAGTCAGAAGCTCTCGTGAAGCTGAGCATCAGACATGCTGTTAGGAGGCAGAAAGGTTTCCCTATGGTGGGTAAAAGAGAGGTGTTTCCTTTTGGAAGCATTAAAATTTACAAGCCATTTCTTGCCTCTCTCAACCACAGATTGGAGGTCCTTTTCGAAACCAACGACCAAGAGTTTATGTCTCTAGTATACGATATGCTGATACAGTATTTAAAGAATACTCCTTGTATTTTCTTATTTCTGGTAGCTTTACTAAAATGAATCAGCAATATTTCGGTACAGAACATGTAAAATAAAGTGCAGAATATTATTCTGTAGTTTTTTTTTTTGAAAATATCTTTCACAAGATATTTTAAATTGAATTTGATTACTGTTTATGTAGCTTTCGCATGGTATTTACTGTCAGAAAATATTTTTATATTGTGATATTTTTTGAGATGATGATTAACTGAAACAAGTTCTACTAATTACCCCATAGCTAGGTGTTATATTCCGTGTTAAGGGAATAGACCCATAACACCAGGCGGATATTAGAAGAAAGGTTTATTGTACACAAGTACAATATGAAATACGGTACAGTTATACACACAGGTCAATCTAGTAGTGAGTGCCACTAAGTGGAAAGTCGGACGTGCTTGCGTTGTCTCTCTCTCGTAGACGGTTGATTTTATAGGTACTTACTACCTATAGTGTAATCATTCATGGGGGTGACTGGTTATTCCATTACATCACTAGGTGAGAAGAGGTGATTAATACCTTTACCCAAATGTATTTGCGCATAAGTGAATATAATGAATACAATTGGAATTGAAATTCTGTTCTCGGATTTTCAATCCCGAGCGGTTATGCATTACACCATCCGCATATCCAAGCTTATATGAACTGGTACTCCAAAGCGGTCACCCATCTAAGTACAGAACAAACTCGATGTTGGATAGTTTTAAAAGTCATAATTCTAAGCACATGTATATGTTTGGTAAGCACTACTAATTTTAAAGATATATATATATATATATATATATATATATATATATATAGCAAAATTCAAGTTTATTTACTAAACGACAACAGTAAATGTTTAATTACTTAGAATATTCGATATATGTACACCTATATTCAATCATGGATTCGTCATTTTTTGTTCTAATGAAAACCTTATATTTTTCATGCAAGTTATTTCCCAACTTATTCCAAAATATGTATTGAATATTAATTTTTAAGAAAACTTGTTAAATTTAACATTTTTTCAGTCAAGTTGCATCATGATGCAATATCAGAATTATTTAACTTTGATTAGACTATAGGCTTTTTTTTTTATAATTCTCGAAGAGACATAAATTTCCATGAAACGAGTACTGCCGCGTCCACATGTCGACTGGAAAAGGTAAAACTTTCTATTTTATGCGTATTTTTTATGTCGGTTTAATTTAAATTCATTTATTTTGAACGAAGCTACAAAAAAATCTATACAGCATATAATTCTCCTCCGCTACCACCCATGGCTTAAAAGAAAAGGAAACATCTTATAATAAACTCAAAGTTGGTCAGGCTCTTCTCTGAGTAATTTTGAAACAAACTGCCTTTTCCACGGCGTTAATGCCAACGATAGCGTAATGGACTTTTAGTAACTTGAAGTACTGTCGTGTTGACATGTGGGCTGAACAAAAAAGGTAAGACTTTATATTTTATTGCTACGGCAAATATTCCAACGAGTCACATTCATTAGATATTACCTTCATAGTTCAGACCCGACATGCCATGTTCACGGTGACAAATCATGTCCATTCTCGTTGTGTTCCTCTGTTAAGAAGTAAGTTCCACTCGGACAAATTCTTCTCAAGAGCTGTTACTTTGTGGAACAGACACCCAAAAGGATGTTTCCCTGATCACTACAATATTAATCTAAGTCCAGCATCAACTGATATCTATCCTACACATATATATATATATATATATTTTCACCGCAGGGGGTTACAAAGAGTGAAAGTGAGAAAAAAAACTAAGTATACTGGAAATTGAGGAAAGGATAAAAGCTGAACGGGATTCAAGATGGCAATTGTCTCTGTATTTAAATTTTTGAAGATTGTAGTTATCAGAAAGGCAAGTAAACGGAAGGATGTTCCACAGACGGGAAGTGCGAGAAAAGAGTTGGAGTAGTAGTGGCAGTTACATTTAATTATTTCAACAGTAAAAGGGTAGGACTTAGAAGCCAATCTAGTAGCACTCTTAAATTTACGTAGGGTAAAAAGCACGTCAGAGCAGTTGTCATGAACATATTTGTATGTGTTGAGTCGGAAACCTACCACCCCTCTTGAAGATGAACTTGTCTGCGTCTAAAGACTTTAAATAGCGGCACGTCGAGAGACAGAGGATAGAAAGTTCTTGGCTGAGCTAGTTATTGACTACTCAGGCGATTTCTGTACCTTTTACCAACCAATAAAACCCTTTTTATTGTTACGTGTTATTTGTCGTTTGTCTCTACAAACCAACATCATAACAGTATGCAATTCTTTCTTCCTCCTGGCAGCAACACATTAAACAACTTCCCTGAGTGTCTTTTGGGCCTTATATTGGGTAAACTAAAATATTAAAAAGAAACAAACCCCCAAAGCCTATCTTTAGAGTCCACTAGAAATGTTTAAACCATCGGCTATATATAACTGATCGATGATTGAAAACTGACTCAAGCAAAGGATCCCTTTGATCCTTGAAGACTTTTCTTTGTTAGATCTTGAAGACTGACACTTAAGAATCATAAAGAAAGAACTTTACCAAATATAAGAAATCACATCACTTGAAGACATTCTACAGCAGCAACAACTAAACTGGATAGCACAAAAAGAAAATAGTGATATAATCATGATGTTAACTTTTCATATTACCTTCAACAAAAGGTTTGGAAGAAAACCCTCATCAATATTAGAAAGAGCGATAAAAGTTAGGGGATTTGAGAAGCCTGTTTTTCCGAAAAAAAGAGAAATATTTTATCAATTTCAACTGACAGTAACGTTAAATATCTGGTCAATGACTACCAAATGTTTCCTTATAAAGGGAAGGGCTAATCTTAACATTACTATCATTAGTATGAAAAAAGGACATTAGCTTCACTTCAGTGTACAACCAATAAGAACATAAATTGATATTTTCTTCTAACTTAAACTTTTGGTGTACCTCATGTTTGATGTTAGATTTTAATAAAAGACAAGAATAATTTTACCCAGCACAAAACTAAACTGAATCTCTCTTTTCAATAATGATAATAAAATTCGACTTACAACCCCAAACTTGACACATCTTTTTTATACTTAATCTTCAAATCTCATATCTTTATTTTTTCTTCAAACAGACATATCGGCAGCGTCATTTGTTTACGTGAACTTCAAGGGAATTCCCATGAGAAGCTTAAAGCAAAAGATTCAAAAACTACTAATTTACAGGGAACGAAAAATTTTAAAAGTATACAAACACGATTGACTTCTACAGTCGGGAGACAGTAACGCCCCCCAAATGATAATGAAATAAACTATTTTCTGCAACAACTGTCTTTTTTGGCTATTATGTTGTTTCTGTGTATTTTTTAAAATAATGTTCACTCTGTACAAAGCCCAAGAGCTACTCGATGTTAGAGTAAGATGCACAGTTTATGTGGAGAAGATAACGGTTAAACCTAGACTTAAACAGGTTAAGATCGTAGTGATCGGGGGAAGCATTCTCTTGGGAGTCGGTTCCACAAAGTCCATGAGTAGAAGATGTTCGAGTGGAACTTACATCTAATCAATGGAATACGAAGGGAATGGGAGTTGTTCGCTATTGTCTGTGTGACATGACCATTCTAACCGTGAAAGTTAGAACTGTTGGAAGTAAGGAACTTAGTTTGAACAATTTCCATGAAAAAAGCGATAGTAGCGAGAGACTTGCAATGTTTCGTCGGTGGAAAATAATTCATCGTCCACAAGTTCACGGAGACGCTTTTGGACTCTATGAAAACCGGAAATGGAAGATTGTGAAGCTCCTGCCCATATTTGATAGCAATGCTCCATTTCGGCCTGAGCTGGCTTTTGTAAAAGGTAGAAACTTGGAATTATCTACTGGTCTTGAAAGACGACTGGATGGAACATATACAAATCTGCTTAGAAAAATCCTGAACATCAGCTGGAGATCCTATGCAATGCTTACAACATTTTACGGAGAGCTGGGACTGATCTCTCTTAAGGCTCAAACAAAAACGATTATATTTTGCCGGCCATCGCCACAGAGCGGACAGGGAAATCGTCTCATCCTTACTCCTGTGGCAACCTTCTGGAAGTGTCTTCTCACGAAAATTGACTTTACCAGACACGATAGCTCAGG
Source organism: Acanthosepion esculentum (assembly GCA_964036315.1). Taxonomy (NCBI): domain Eukaryota; kingdom Metazoa; phylum Mollusca; class Cephalopoda; order Sepiida; family Sepiidae; genus Acanthosepion; species Acanthosepion esculentum. The sequence continues at coordinate 108,312,632 of OZ038477.1, read as the reverse complement.
AATCAGGATTGGACATTGGGGGGGGGGGTGAGGACAGCAACGCATGACCGAACAGTGTGGAAAGGGACTGTCAATGGGATTCCGGCCAACCATAGGGAGGTCGAAGTATGAGGATGATGAAAGGTAGATGATAACAGGAGTCAGTTACTTACAGGAGCGGTACAGGGAATCGATCATATTCAAGTATTTTTTAGTGATGAATCGTATGAACAAGTGCCGCTTGAGGTTTAGCTTGGGTTAAAGTCATAATAGGCGCTCAAGGCGCTGGGCCTTCCTGTGAGAATGCCCGTTCATCGTGATAGGCGAAAATTCAATGTCTGCTCGGTGATAAAACGTCACAAGTTCGGTTTTAGAGAAATTGAATGTGACCAGCCAGTTCTCCCACCACCACTGAGCTCCAAGAGATCATTTGCCAGGCTCTGGTCATTTCGAGTTTTGGAGGTGCTCTCATATATCGCTGTATCATTATTAGTACAAATAGCTGTTTCAAATCGGCGAGTGGGTGATATTAAGCCATCGGTTCGACGCACTTTACTAAATCAGTATTTGATTTCCAAAAGTGGGTCAGTGTCGAGAGGTTTGTTAGCACCCCACGTTACACTGATGCATAGACTACCATGGACGGAACATGTAAGCGACGAGGAAGTTTGAAGGAAAATATAGACAAAAAGGACAATTATACATAAAATCAGAAAGAGACAGTTGAAACATTTCATACGTATAATGCGGAAAGAAGGCTTGGAAAACTTGATACTAACATGGCATATCGAAAACGAGAGTAACAGATGGATATGGCGACTAAACTACACATCGAGCTTGTGTAAATCGATGACAGAATACAAACATTACTGCGAGCTAAAAGGGCAAAAAATTGTGGAGAGCCTTGATCGACCATGTACTGAAGGGAGTCAGCAAACAGAAGATAGTAACCTAAAAATGATAAAGGAATAGCCTTTCCTCTGCACCAGTTCGCTTTTCTAGCTATTATGTTGTTTCAGTATAATACAATAACATTCGGTTCACACACTTCCCCGATTTTTTGAACAGGAGTAGAGGTTTATCCCTTGTTTCCTGCTTAAGTTTGAGTTTTCGTTTCCTTCAACTATTTCTGACGCCTCCGCCTGAAAACTGAAATTTTATTCAGTAATTTTTTTCCTCTCCTAATAGAGTAGATAGTTTCATCCCTTGCTTTCTGTTTAGGATTGGTCTTCCGGTTCCTTCTAAAGTCTACTTCAACTCTATACTCCTAACGTCTCCGCCGGAACTCTGAAATTTTATTGGTTAATTAAATCTTGAACTCTACAAGTTTGGAATTAGCTTCCTAACTTCCTTACCTTAGTCTTTCTTACACTAATACAATTCCACATATTAACCCTCTCTTAGAATGGTCCTTGGGCTTTGCATTGCGTGAGCAGTAGTCAATAAAAAGTAGAAATATCCGTGAAAATTTAACGGTTTTCCTATTTTAATTTTCTGATGAATATTCATTCTTAATTCATGATTGAATAAGCTCTATGCGAGTTACAGGGTGGTAAGATAACCGTAGGAATTTCACTAATCCATCGTTAAATATTGGAGCTTAACAAAATATTGCAATGAAAATAGTTAAGTATCTGTCTATATTTCTGAGATTAGGTATTATGTACACTATTTACATTATTCGGACTATTGTCCTCATCTTTGTCGCCATGTTTATCACAACTGACATCCATTAGATATGGCACGTGGAACTAGAACAGTCTACCCCAGTGAGCGAAATAAAGGGTTCAGTTCGACATTCCAACCACCTGAAGAAGGCCGGAGTGTACAACGGCCGAAACGTTGTGATAAACATGGCGACAAAGATGAGGACAATAGTCCGAATAATGTAAATGGTGAAAATCGTTAATATGAATGTAGGTCATTATTTAAAGTAAGAGGGTACAAATAAAAAGGTTTGAAATTGACAGAGTTTTCCATTTCACTGAAGCAGACGTTAAGCACATGAGCGTGTTTTTTTTCCTTTGTCTTTTTCGTACTGAAACCAAATGACGTCTGTGAAGTTTTTCCGTCTTTCTTTATGATCAAAACGAAAATAGTCTATCATTTATGACGTATTGGTAGCGCGTAACAAACTAAGGAAAACACAGAATGTAATATTAATTATTACAAATAAACAAAAATCACAGCTTGACTAATTTCCTCCGGGGTTGGATCGGAGTCCAGCTAGAATCTTTTCCAGCTGTGCTGGTCAAACACTTTACCTTCGGGCAGAGAGGATCCCCAGATGAGGCTATGTCGAAGGGGAGAGTCTTGTCTCGGGAAACAGCTATCCAACCCCGTTTTATACGGGAATTTTTGGCCGAGCCTACGGGCTCCGATTCCCCCACTTTAAAACTCGGCCTTGTGCCACATCTTACCTTGTGGGGAGGTTGGCAAATATATCCAATCAGTATTTCAATAACCAAATAACAGATTACTGATTTTGGGGGATCGGACGGGTATCGAACTTTGTCAGTAGCCCTACGTCACCATGGATTCATTCGAAATCAGTATATACCGGGAAAGTGTCGGTTTTTCGTATCCTTGCCCACCGACTCTGATAATGCTTCATTTTATAAACAGAAATTAGCCAATTTCTTTAATAACAACTTTAATATTTCTGCCAATAAGGTCAAATTTATTATTAAACAAAAAAAAAATCGCAATTTCTCTACCTACACATTTTTTTTTTATTTTGAATCTCACGCATAGAAAATCAGGACTAAAGTGATTGTGAGTGATCGGGAATCGCTACATGTGTTAATGACAGAATAAGGCTATTAAATGCATAATTAAATTCTCTAGCTAATGATTTCACGATGAAAATGCGTTAAAAAGGACGAAAGGGATTGTCAATTGTCAGGAATTAATCTATGCGTTGTTGAAAGAATAAAGCTATATATGCTCAATATAAATACACAGCTAGTGAGTTTAATACAGGAATACGTTAAAATAAGGACGAAAGGAATTACCAGGTATTAATACCTGACTAATAATACTAGTAAAACAGGTATGTACATGTGTACATATTCACTTATAGATTATATGCAGATAAAGATATACACAATCGGACGTGCATGATTTTACACACACACACACTTAGGATGGGTGTTTAGTTATTTGAACCAGCAGGTAGTCTGATCTTTAGCCAGAAGAAGGAAAACTTTCTGTCTGATTTTAGACTGATGTCTCTCCCCGCTGGAAGTCTGAGAAGGTGGACGAAGGCCAAAGTGATAAAAAGCAAGATGCCTCAAAACAGATTACTTGTGTGCCAAAATAGAGGTTCCACTGGCAGTCAATGTTACAGACTGGGAGGAAGCTGTCCATCTCTTAGTTTCTGTCCATCAATTTAAAAAAAAATCTATTTGTTCATATTTCCTTTTATCAAAGCGAACCAGCCACTCAAACTGCTTATCGGTTTTTCAAAGCTTCTTCAGGAACAGCTATTTCAGAATATTGGGTGTCGTTGAGAAAATTTTTCCGTGTAATTTTTTTTTTAAATACAGTTTCAAAATGGATAAAAGTTTCCTTATTCGTTATTTTTACACTTATTGTTAAAAAAAATATTGCCACTACGCAAGAGGAAGAGACGGAGAGAGATATTCAATCTAAACAACTTCACTTTGACACTTAAAGCAAGAAAGCCTTCTTTTTCGAGACCGTTATCATTAACACAAACAATTTTGCCACCAACACACACACATATATATAGATATGTATGTGTGTGTGTGTGTGTGTGTGTGTATATAACATGTACATACGCACTCTCACACAAATTTGTAATAGAATACAACAGAAATGGCAAGTCAAGCGCTTACTGTTTCGAGAGAAGCAATTATGCAAATAAAAAAGTGTTCAATGTACCTTCAGATTGTAGAACATAAAAAGCAATACAAACTATTCTCTAAAATATAGTTGATAAAAAACCAAACCTTACTAGAACCACGATTTCTCCTATGGCTCATCAGGCAGTGAAAGTTAGAACGTTATTTTTTTTCCTATTTATTTAACATGCTTACATAGGAACGTGGTAACGTGAAAACACGGAAGAGTATTTCTCCTGGCAAATTATGGATTAGGATAGAACGTCATATTTTGTTATTACGATACACAATCTTTTTTCCCTCCACTCACCGACGTGTTTTCACGTTACCATTACTTCGGATCTTATATTTAGTAACATACCTTGACTTGGGCATTTTATCAGCAATTTTCCCTACTAGCATAGTTTTTATTTCATTTTATTAAATATATTTTATAAAAGAGATTATATATAACATATTATTTAATATAGCAGAGAATGAATATCCATTATGTCTGATCATGAGCCGTTTTAATGTTCGAATATTTCTTTAATTTCTGATGAAAATAAAGACAAAAATTATCCAAAATTTAGATATTTTTTTTAATTAAGTTGGCTCTAAGTTTTCGGCTCACATAATACAATCTCAGAGTGGTTATACAGACATGAAACAAAAGATATCCACCGTCAAAGATTATATTTTGTTATTTTGGCATAGAAAATTGCTATGCGACGATAACGGTCACAGAATAGCAGACGCAGATCGTAATTTCAAGATGCGGTTCTATGACGTCATACCATGCGATAGGCCGAAGTATTACAAAAGAACCAATGTTTAGATCCAATGTAATGTGTTGTGACCAATTTAAAATGTAATTTTGTTGAGTATGAGTTGCTTCACTTTAATGTATATGGCCTCCAATATCTGAAGACTCTTTTTACTTTGTGTGTGTGTAAGTATTATTGTGTTATCAACTAATATCTGTCTATCTGGCTATGTTTATTAAGAAATGTTGCTTAATAAAATTAAGATCAGAAAGGTGACAGGTAAGTTTTTCGGGAGAGCGTGGCTGTAGTAAAACCAATATATGTAGCGGGTTTATTATTAGCATGAGAGGTACAATCTCTGAACGGGCGTGTAAATTACTTAAGACCAACTTAATAAAAAATATCCAAATTTTGGACAATTTTTGTCTTTATTTTCACCAGAAATTAAAGCAATCATTCGAACGGTTCATGATCAGACATAATACGGATTCATTGTCTGTTATATTTAATAATATATGTTTAAATAACGATCTGCTGCCCAAATACACTAATATATATATATATATATATATATATGAGAAAGAAATAGTGAGGAAAGGCAAAAATACATTACGCAGAGGTAAAATATTACAAAATGGCTTATAACATATCTCTGGTTCATTACTGATAAAAGGACCATGTACCTATATTTAAATCAGTTGGACAGTGCTTCTTTTACAATTATGAATGGAAGATCACATTCAGACGTAAGTCAGATTTTTAGGTAAGATGAAATCTGGTCCAACAAGCATTAATTTACATTATTTCGAACTATTGCGATTTACTAAGCGTAGCATAGATATGGCAAAAAAGCCGAAATTATAGAACATCCAGTGAGGTCTGAACTCACTACGCGTGGTAACTTATTTAGCCTGATAAGCTTGCTAAACATTACACCAACACAAAGTGCCCTCTTTCGAACTATTGCCCTCATCTTGCTTACTTTGTTATTATAGACATAAAGTTTCGACCAAGTAACTTCTGGTTATCATCAGATGTCCATTAATATAGGATATCTGTTGAGTGTGTTATTTTTTATCTCTGATGTCATTTATTGTTCGTGCCTGCTGAATTGGTGCTTCACTACCTGAACCAAGGATTCAACTAGCCTGTAGATGACAGTAACACACGTAGAACCAAATCTTGTATCCACTACGCCGCAGTCTAGGACATTAGTGTTATATTTTGGAGCCTTTTTTATATTCAATACGACAATGATCAACAGATCCAATATCAGGCAATCAATGGACACCTGATGATGACCTGAGATTACTTGGTTGAAACCGTGTCGATAATAACATTTATATCAACCAAGATAAGAACAATAGTATATAATAAGAATAATAGAATAATATTGAAAATTACTCATCTCAGAATTGAAATACTAAATTATTAATTTACAGGTACTCTTGTGTACGAAATACAAGTGCCGCTACGATTAAATTATATCCTTCAATTCATCTCATCCAGGCACGCTTATTATTTTTCCAATAATTTTCTCCGCGGTGCGATTGTTTCGTCACACATTTATATATATATATATATATATATATATATATATATATATATATATAATATATAAATATAATATGAAAAAAGACAAAAGGAAAATTAATCTTAGCCGATGCGTTTCGTTCTCTGAGACTTTATCAAGACAAATTTACGGATTTTATTTTGTGAAAAGTATTTATACAAGAGCGAAAGTGGCATTGGTTTTTCAAAGTCTTTGGTATAGGGATGCTCATGAATATTCATCAAGTTAGCAGAAAAGTCTGAGAGGATCATAGACGTGAGGTGATACAGTTCAATGATTAATAAATGAATGTGAGTTGGAGGTATTTTTTAAAAGTAAAATTCTTACATTTGCCTTGATAATGTCCCTCAGAGTACGAAACGCATAGGCTAAGATGCTTTCATATTGTCCTTTTACATATGTACTCTATCTGAAGATTTTGTACACAGACACACACACATATAAGTTAATGTCTCATTCCATATCCTGTAGAATAGACTTTGCACAATTTCCTACCAGATGCAGGGCTGAACTGAGATTTCCTCCTAACCGCCGAGTGCAGAGCCACATGCTGGTCCAGATGCACCTGGATTGCAAGCAGAGGAAAGAACAGGAGATAACGGGAGATATATAAACCTCCACCCCAGAGGAGAGATTGGTTGAGTCTTTCTGAGCATGCACACAATAATGCCAATTCCACATCAGGATGTTTGTTGGGGGGACATTTGGTTCCACTTCCACGAATTGGCCGACAAAAAAAAAATTGTCGCGATATTGGAGTTTAAATAAAAGTGTAATATTTTAGTAAGCTTCGACACAGCGATATCATATAAAAATTCGACGGAAGCTTTATCCGCACCCATGCGTTTATTTTATAAATATTTCCTCCAGTATGACTATTCCAGAGAAGGTTAAAGAGTAGATAAATAGCATTCGTTTCATTTATTTTCATTTTATTCTGGCTTTACTTTTGCAGGTTATTCTACGAGTGATACTCGTATTGTGTAATCCAGTTCTCTCACATAGTGGGGTCATCGGTGTGGCTTTTCTGGTGTGGAGGGTTGCTAAGCATTCAACAAGATTAAAAACAAAACAAAAACAAAACAAAAACAAGAGCCATAAAATGGCGGATGAACATTCTTGTAGGGTCAACGGCTATCTAGCACAATGGGGTAAACTGGGCTTTATAGCTAAGTATGCTACCATTACGGTGATAACACAACATCGCTGGACGGAAGGCTTCCTAAACTGAAGACAAAGGCCAGGGCAGAGTATTTCCCCCCTACGGAATCAAAGGCCGTGACCAAGTTTAACTTTTCAAGTTCGAGGACATCGTCTATAATTTGACATGGATATTGATGGGATCCATCAGATCTACTTGCCCAAGATACGCCAGGCATAAATCGATACCTCTTCAGCTTTTAAATGGAATGAACCAGTCAGGTGTTCAGCAGTGCAGCGCAGCGACCCTACGACCACACTCAGTCACGGAACTGATGACGATTTATTTGTATCACAACGCTATCACATTATTGCCATTAGAATTTGTTTTGAGATAATAAGAATTTACTGATAAAAAGTCATACTAATGAAACTATAGCTGGGGGAGAAGTGGATTCCTACGTTTTCCAAGAGTATTTTCTCCCAAGTGAATAAACCGAACCCAATTTCCAATTCTGAGCAGTTATCCATTTCACCACCCGAACATACAAGCCTACAACACCTGGTATTCCCAAGAGATCACGCATCTATGTACAGACCAGGCCCGTTGTGGCTTAATTTCGGTGATAGTACGAGAACCGGTGTTTCAACGTGATATGACCGTAAGCCGGATTTACCGGCAGTAATACTCTTGCCGGCATAGCTCTAAGTATTGCTGGGATACGCAAGCATCTATCACCACAAAGCGAAAAACCTTGGTGAGATTGATAGAAATCTACTAATATACAAAGAAAATCTTAAGTAAATTTTCTTTCTTTTTTTTTTAATTAAGGTTTTTTTAAAATTCTTATTACTTAAGCGATAATTTGATTTGGTGTCATACTAACTTTATTCAACATCGAAAAGAATTTTCAAGATTTTTACATTTTACTAATACGATTAGGATACAATTATATATGGGAAGAATATGAATATGAATTTTCGGAGTTGATTTGAGTTTAATGTGCCTGAACATTTGGGTAATCTTCAAGAACTAAGATGTAATGATACAATAAAGTTTGCCTTATTAAAAGAGGGCGAAAATCCCATAAATAAATCGGCCGAAGGAACTACGTCACGCGGAGCACTGTAATAGGTAAAGAGATGTGTGTTGTTAGGCTGAAGGATCACTGACGAATCAATGGAGACATTGTCCCTCTTGCCGAAGACGAGCGTGTCTGTAATGTTTATAATAGAAATTATGGGCTCAAAAGTTACATTCATGCTGAGCACTGTAGAATGGTATAATTTCAGTCCATGACCATATTCGGAAATTAGAAAGAAGACACACACACACATATATGGGTGCTGATAAGTTCTCCGCCAGAACCAGAAGCTCTTCTAAAAAAGAAGCCATCTGCCCAGATTTTTGGTCGAGTCGAGAGATCTTGAAAACCCATATCCACGTATATATATATAATATATTGCTATATTTTGGTGGTGCTCATTATCGGAGTTATAACGTTTCTAGATATGGAGTGGAGAGATAGGTAACAACACAGGCAAAGTTGATTTTTCTCCCTCCACTGTGTGTGTGTGTGTATTTTACAATGAATCATTCATACAAAAAGTAGATTAGTAAAGTTAATGATATAAAATGGCGAAATCTCCTCGCTAACAAAATTTTAAACTTAACTAATCTATTTTTTGTATGAATGATTCATTGTAATCTAAATTGAACTGCACCACACACACACACACATTATATATATATATATATATATATTATATATATATATATATATATATAACGACGAAAGGACAAACAACGACATTCTACACGCACATACACACCTACAAGTATGTCAATTGCCGATACCCACTGACGAGTGGATGGCGTGATTCCAGGAGGATCCGTGTACAAAAATCTGGAGTCAAAATGCTGAAAGTAACGTCAATCAGCTAAGTGACAAACCTTTTAGTTTACCTGTATTAATTTTTTCTCTTTTTCATTATATATATATATACATACATACATACACTGGTAACTATAAAAAAAATCAATTTTCAGTTACTATGGTTAAACTGAAGCATGTTTTATCGCACTAATCCAGTATTATGTATGCATTAATCGAATTTTGGTATATAAAATATTTAGCACACCAATCGAAAACGCATTAATCATGAGATGCCTGTATATATTATGGCTTGGTTTTGCGTAAGATTATTTGGGAATATATTGTATGTCCATAAAACGTTCTCAGATGAGTAGCGAGGCCCGTGCGGGTGATGAATATTCTACTCAACCGACTCTTTGCTGTTGTTACTTTGTGCCACCGGAAGTATACATTTATACATCTTTTGGTTGAAAGTCCGTTCGTATTATACCGTTTAATTGCCCCGCATAAAATAGAATTGGCTTGACTTAACATAGCGGATAATCATTGTGCTATGGAATAAGGCCGAAGGTCTTTTAACGTAAATACATAAGAACTCTCTGCAACATCGCAGTTTTAACTATAACCACAAGGGATTGCCATCTCGTTTAAGTACAATAGGAGAGCTTTTTGCTGGAAGTGCATCTCTTAAGAATCTATTATTTGACGACACTCACTTGAAATAGTAAGAAGAGGGAATAATAATTATCAGACCCCTATCAGAATGACATAGAACAATTTTTTTCTGCAGCCATTTATTTCATAGGATTTATCCAAAGAGGCGTTTGACGAAAAGAAGTTATATAAAGAGAAACAATTCTTTTGGCTACATTAATCTTATTTACATTCCCTTTCTAATGTCCTCACTTTCTTACCTTTTCGTCAGTTTGAAAGCTTTCTTGCGAAAGGTAACTCTCTAGATATAGACGAAATAAAAGTTGATTAAACATTTTATTTTATTTTTTAAGATAACTATAAGTCGTGTTTTTTTCCCCAACATTTACAATCAACAGGATTGTACTGCGTGACATACGGAAGTCAGATAAGGAACGATCGACGAGACAATCGAATTGAATTCAGTAACAACATTTTCACGCTTATTCAATAATAGAATGTGATCAGTAATTACCAATCAGTTTAGTAACCAAAACATCAATAAAGAGTCTTAAAGATTACTTCAAAGAAACTACTAGGATCTTAATGATTTCTCCTATCAAAGCAACAGACGCTTTATACTTACTCCTCTTTGTTCATAAGAACAAAGGCTTAACAGTTACTAAAATGAAAGAGGAAAAAACGATAAAAAAACAGTGATTAATCGTCCAGCTTTAAATATACATCTAAAAGCTAAAGCAATGCCAACGACACATTTTATTTTGGATTTGTGATGCAATGATCCCCCCCAAAAAAACTCCAAATAAACACAGTTTTACCATATATTTCCGAAAATAAAGGGGTCACCTACATAGAAGAATTTAAGGACAGAAAGCAAATAACGTGTTCTGTAATAAAAGGTGTGCAATAAGGAAAGAGGGCTTAGAAAATCTGATACTCTCAAGATAGATTGAAGATAAGAGGGACAGAGGAAAACAACGCATAACCTAGCTACAAAAGACAAGGAATTATGAAGAGACAATATCGCCTACGTTTTTAAGGGACACGATACATGGAGAGAAATTATACATTGGGATTATTTAGACAGATATATATCTATCTAGAAAAACTTACACAGATACTGTTATCAGAAATGCGAATGCGCGCCCCCGCACACATCTATCACTGCAGTTTTCACCTTCTTTAGCCAGTAGTTGTACTCATGAGATTTTGTAGCATATTTCTGGCAACACTAATAACATACTCACTTACAAATAGTAAATCTTCTTCGGAAGAGGTGAATTTTTATCCCTTACGACTGGACATGGAAAAACTTGCTTAGCACACGCTATGACAATATTGCCCCTTATAAAGATTGACAGCAATCAGAAAAAAATATGAAAGCTGATGAATAAGTAAAAACAAAACCCTACATTTTAAACCGCGAACGTAATCATACATCATATTCATACTGTCATACCAATACGAAAACGACGTGTAGAAAAATATAGTTACTCACTTTTACTCTGTATATCGTCCAGAGAAACATCTTATTTCAAAACACTGAACAGTATAAAAAAACAACCCCCACCAAAAAAAAACCCAAAACAAAAAAACTTCGTATACAGGAAGAGAAAAGCGAGTAAATATTTGTGTGTGTGTGTTTACTATGTTAGTTTTCCTATGTATATTCAAGTTTACCATGTGTTTTTGCTTTCAAAATTGGCTGGCTTGATATATATTCTATCACTTTATCAGATTTCACATCAAAAGTAAGTAAACTTTCATTGACCACATGCATTCACAGACGCACACAGCGAGAAGACAGTCTTATCTTGACACATTCTGGATACACACTCACCACAAAATAGAACCCCAACCCGTGAAATATGGGAACACCCTTTCGCGGCTGTAATTTGAAGAGCGACTTGTCACATTTATGTGACAGATGAATAATAACGATCTTTAGGTTCGTGAACAAAACTTTGAAAGAATAAACATAATCCTCACGCAAGAAAATTTACGCAACTTGTTAAACTGAAGGAATGAAGAACTTAAATGCCTTTGAAGAGATAAAAGAAAAACCGATAAGACTTGAGGAACCTCGGAAAGTTGCCACGGAATGGCTGATGATTCTATATTGAAGGAGAGAATCAATCTCATTAAGAGAAAGCCGAAATAATTGTGAAGGAAGAGCCATGGAAAATGAGGATGCTGAAAGTATCAGCACACATGTTATGCTAAATGTTATCAGTCGGTCATAATCCATGGAAATCACTGATCAGAAAAGGCTGAGGTTTCAAAAACTTAAAGACAACTGAAAGAAGTGTGAGCGCACCTTCAGAACAATTTTCAGCTTTTAAAAAATGCGGCATACACCCGTGGAAATCGTAGTGATCAGCTGCCAAAAACAGGTAAAATATATCGTAAATCAAGATAATACGTTTGTTCAATGCGATTAGTAGAACACTTTGTCTAAATGTATAAGTTAGATAAGTATTGTGCAAAGGACAATATGGAGACGTGGCGCAAGTTGCAAATTTATTCAAAGTCGTGCTGTACGGTGGAGTAATGGATAGCGGCTCTAATTGAGGAATCGTTCGAATTCCAGTCACATCCATTACATCCACTTACGTGCTAATACCCTTGGGAAAAGTACGAATCCTCTTCTCCCACCAGCTATGGGTAAATATCAGGACTGACCGGGTTCTATAACCTTGGATAGCAACTGGTTACCGCAGAAAGAAATGGCAACCTACTGCGGGAAAAATCTGCCTCGTCAGTCATGTATAGAAATATACATGATCGACTAACTGACTGACTATAGTTGTATCTGCGATTATAAAGTCTACTACAACGAGCATTACGAAAATGACTATGAATATTCGTTGGCATTACAAAAGTGGCAACGAGTGTTCGTTGACATCACAAAACATAAAATGATTAATACATCAACAATGCCACATGCCTATTTTTGCAGGCATACTACTTATACTCTTTTCGAAAAAGTTATGTTTTAGAGATAGAACTTGTAAAATAAATTTAAATCTAATCATATTTTTGTTAAAGAAAATAATACCTTCATTATGCTTTTAGAGTTATTTCCCCTTTTGTAATCGTCAGTCGATGAGCTGTTAAATTAGTATATAATAACAGTGATAGACGTTATTTCGAGTTCAGAAAATTTATTCTTTCAAAGTGTAAAATCAAAGTTATTGAAATGATAAACTTGGGCTCTTCTTTTATGTGCTGTAACCCTTCAGGACGTTGGTGACCATGGCTCTCCACAATTTCCTGTCATTTGTAGCTCTTAATTGCTTTTTGTTGTTATATCTCCTAAACCCTGTTCTACCATCAAGCTCGCTAGGTAGGTCATGTGTCATTTTCATCTGCCCTGTTGTATTCATTTTGTCTTGTGTGTATCAAATTTTCCAAGCCGATTTTCTTCATTATGTATAGTAGAAATTTCAACTGTAAGTGTCCTTTGCGTTTCTATTTTCTCTAAAATTAAATTTAACGACATTGTTTTTTTTTTTAAATAATGAGACCTGTCTTTATTATAATTATATTCAAGTCAAACATTGGTCTGAATTATACTTAAATTTTCAAGCGGTTTCCTTTTCAGGAGAAGTGACATGCAGTCGGCGTATTCCAGGTCTTGCAGTAGAGACACTGACAGAGTTAATTGTACTGAAATTCTTAGATGTAGTATTAACATTGATTACTTTTGTGCTTTATTATCCCAACATTGAGGTCTGTTTTTTTTATTTAAATACTTTACGGCCAATATGTTATTAGCATAGACTGAAAATAAAAAAAAATCAACTTACGATGGGATTAGAAGAAATGTGAGCGTTCTTACGAGCTCAAATTGACTCGTTATTATCGTGACCAAGTCAAAGAGAGACTGTTCATTTATATAAAAGCAATCAACGTCGTCGTTATTACGTCAGTCTTCCAACACCGACATATTATCACTCTTTTCACCTCAATATCCGCGACCTTTGTACTTGCACGTCGATAACCTCTTCTCTACTATAATGGTGAACTCTACCTGCAGAACCGTTATATTGGTTTCAACATTCAGTGTGATGCCCCCACGACGTTCTAGACTAAACTGACTAAATATCAATAACATTCAATAGTTTATGAGTGAAATATTTAATAACTATATGAAGCCGGTCTCGACATCTCTAAAGGGTTTATTGCTGATAATTACACACCCAGAACTGGACGAAGCCAGTCTCGACAATTATGGCTTGAATTCTTCATCCTCCCAAAACAATTTTACATAATGTGTTGGACGGAATTATAGAGAAGATAGTATAAAATTACGTTTTTTTTTTATAATGCTTTCCTAAATAAAATAATGTTATCGCATAGTGTTTTTTTAATGATTTAATTCCAAGCAAGCCGCTAAAACCACCCAGACTCAGTGGGTTACCGAGAATCGTTATTAAGAAAAGAGGATAATAAAAGAACATATTCAAATAGACAAAAGATGACGATTGACATCACATTTTCTTTTTGAAGATCAAAGTTAACTGGAGAGCAAGAAGCCGAAAAAGAGCGAGAAACGTGAGTGAAGAAATTGTTAGCATGGGACTAATGGTTACATTGAGCAATTTTAACTGGAAAATGATGTGACCTAGATGTCAACCGGTGTTTATTCACGTTAAAATACCTTACAGTAAGTATTTGTTAATAACCACGTTTTTGAGACGCATTTCTAAGAGCTAATAATTAAGAGAAGATAGTTTAAGCTTAAATCAATTCACAGAGAGAAATTCTAGGAGCAGCTCTTAGCTTCAGACTTAAAACATTAACAAATTAATAGATAACTGTTGTTCATGTATAATATTATATCCCAAATAGATTAAATAAATACTTGAATGGAAATATACGAGGCGCAAGTTTGGGCAATAAGAAAAATTACTTCTTCCTTCGAAGTAGTCTCCCTTTGCTCCGTTATAATTTTTACTGCTCACAAAATATAATAAAAAATGTCCGTAGAATAAAAGACAATACAAAAATAATTTATGCAGTTGTTAACTGGATTTTTTAATGTACTTCATATAGGTATGCGTACTACAAATGTGTGCCAAATGCAAGCACCGGTCAAAAATTATTTCCTTTTTTTCAATTCCCCATCCCACCTGAAACAGTGCTTACTCGACGCCTGAGGAGTCCACAAAAGGCGAAGTGTCGAGAGGTGTTGGACTTTTTTTCACGGTATTGCCGTTAAACCAACTTTAAACCTCGACATTGTGTGAGCGCTGAAAAAAAAATAATCAAAAAAAAAGATCAAAAAAAAAATCGGCTATTTCAGACGGCACTTATATTTGTAACACAATAGATTTTTTTAAGGATCAATAAGTATACTGATGCAAATTCCATGCATTTTTAATTTTCGCTTACATTTTTTTAATATGATTTTGTCAACTTTCATAGTTGACAAAATCATATGTCATCATTATTACCATTTTTTTTATAATAAATGCTTATTATTTTTATTGTCCACTCTTAGGTGCCTAATAGACGGTATGATCATTTTTAAAAGGAATTTTTTAAACCCCTCCGAGGTTATTATAAATGGATACTGAGAAAAATTATGACGCCCCAGACCATTAAACCTCAGCTTGTATTAAGCGTCAAATAATATTCTATCACTTGCATTCTATCCTATAGATTCGGTTTGCACGCTATTACATTTCGATAGTACCTCAAACAACACTGTTGCTAAAAGACTTTCGAGTTTTAGAGTGAAGTAATAAATGATATTTTGACTAAGAGTAGATAGCTACACCTATCACCCAGTTCACTTTCCTTTCTTTTGAATAGGAGTAGAGGTTTATCCCTTGTTTCTTGTTTACGAATGGGTTTCCGGTTCAATCTAAATTTTTTCTCACAATTGAAGTCTTCTTTTTTTCTCCCAGTAGCACCTTGCGTCTTAGTGGCGTTATCGCCTTGCTGGGGGGGGGGGGGGTGAAACGATTAAAAGAAAACTTTCTGTGCTGGATATTCACAGTCTGGGTATATAAAACGTTAATGAATTTGCAGAGGTGCAGATGGTGAAATGGCTAGCGGAGAAAGAGAAATCAGAGGACAGGTTTAAATTCTGGTCGAGATTGCTGTATTAATTTTTGCCCAACTACCCCAGGAAAAGGTATAAATCCGCAACAGGTTTAGGAGAAGGAAAATTGAATGCAAACAAACATGAAGAGGGTTGGACTTTGTCCGTTCCCAAGACACCACGGCAGTTACGGATTACAGGACTCGTGATCAAGATCGCTTATTTGTATCCAACATAATCATGTTCCACTGATCTAATGGCGGATCTGTTAACAGGAAATTATAGAATCTAACAAATATATTGATCACACGGATGTTTCCTTAAAAGACTTATATACAGACTTAAACTTTTTTTTTATTTTCGTCACTAAAATTCTCGGCCACCCCTGTACCTTCTAACATAAGGCTAAACCTGTAAGTACTGACGAAAGGGGAAGTTAAAATGCAATTATATGGTTAACTCGCTGAGGACAATGCAAGCGTATCTTCTACGTCGCCCATTGCACTACTCCGAACCTCTAGCCAATCGAAAATTATTAGTTGGCTTAATTATACACAAAAGGTACTGTGTCCGTGCAAACCAAAGGCGCCATTTTCCCTCCTCAATCTGTCTTGAAAACAATGCGTCAGAATGGGTAAGGAGGTTAGAAAGAGCACATGACCTCTTTCGGTGAAGGTGGAAAGAATCGTCAAAAGATGACAAAGAAGTGAGTGATTACGGAAATTAAAGTATGCTGGTTTGTTTTCTATTGTTATGGTTTTGTTTTAAGCCCCGGAAATAAAATCGCGTACAGTTATTTCAATACTGAGACTAGATTTGTCAAGTCATCTATCTTTCTAAGCTTCTGCTGGTTTCTCGGCTTAAGCCTTTACTTCTTTATATGTTTAAAACTTAAGCAAAAGCTTTATTAACTATGCATTCTGCAATCTGTTGACATCTATCTGCTTCAATCTGCTTATATAAAAACTCAATCAGTTTATATCACTATCTTCATCAGTTTTTTTCCATGTTTCTTCCTATCTATATTGTTATCTAAGTTTGCTAATTTTTCAACATAATCATCGTTATTAACGTTATCTTATGTCCCATGTCCCTTTATGGCGTAGACAATCACGGCTCTCCACAAATTCCCCACTCCCTGATCTACCATACTGTTATGAAGTTCGTAGTTCTGGTTAATAATACTGTAAGGAAGCATTTGGGTAAAAGGCTGAGTGAAGGACAAGTTTAATCACATTAAAAAATGATATAGGTTTATTTTAAATACTATGACAGGAAAATATATCCTAAAAGATATTTTTACTGAATAAAATAGATTTCAAACAGGCTGAAGCTCGAATCTTCGAGAACCAGTTTTTATTTATGCAAGTTTGGTTGAAAACCAACGAATATCAATCCTTAACAAAGAACATTAACTGTGCTTTAATCTTATATATATATATATATATATATATATATATATAAAATGTGTGGAAATTTATTTTTTGACACATTTCGTCCCTTAGGACTTAATTGGGCTACAATGTTTGTTGATGCGACTGCACATGTTCAGGAACTAGAGGTGCTTCGAATTTTTAATTTTTATATATAAAAAACAACTGAAAAGTTGCAAATTAAAAAAAATGAATGTTTTTTTGTGAAAGTATTTATATATATATATATATATATTGGTGTTGGGTACAGAACACCAATATCAAGATACACCCACCTCGCCTCACCTGTGATAGCCATAACATAATCTACTATTTATTCTGCACAATATGTCCCAATAGTGGATATATTGGTGAATCTGGAAATAATTTTAGATTTCGCTTCAACAACCATAAACTAACCATACGTCAAAACAATCCTTATTCCCCCATAGCTGAACATTTTAATCAACCAGGACACTCATTAGAAAACTGTACATGTGTATTGATAGATTCTGATTTCAGTTCCACATATACACGCAGAAAAAAAGAAAAATACTGGATTTTAAAATTAAATACATATAAACTAGGGTTAAATAAAGACTTGGGTACTTAAAAATCTTTATAAATATTTCAATAGTTAAACAAAAAAATTTTTTTAGATATAGTTAAAAATTTTTTTTAAACAACATCTAAAATATTACTACAGTTAGATTTACGTTAGAAATATTCAAACATAGTTGCATTCCATATCACGTGACGTCCGCGTCTCGTGACGGACGCTACTTAATGTAAACAAACTTCTGAAAACAGTCATTTCTGATGAAAGATCGGGGTCGATCTGAAATATCAAATATATATATATAAAAAAAATATAAATAAATACTCTCACAAAAAAAGCATTCAATTTTTTTAATTTGCAACTTTTCAGTTGTTTTTTTCTATATTATATACATATTAAGAAAGTATACGTGGCTTCTCATTATGCTATATATATATATATATATATATATATATATATATATATTTGTGTGTGTGTGTGTGTGTGTGTAATTGCGTATCTGTGTAGAAGTAAAATCGCACAGAAAATGCCAACACTGTCTTGGTTGAAAATTACACTTCCATGCCTCGAGTCAAAGGCGGCCTCAAATTTAATTTCGTATCCATTTTCTAAGTGTAAATTTGCGTAGGTAAAGCCGCTATAGACTTCAACCACCTTTCTGGCGCACTTTTTAAAAAAATATTCAGCAACTACTATAAAAGAAAAAAATCTCACTCCATCTTAATCCGATTTTTAATACTATCTGTCCCTAATATCTATGCAAACCACCTTTCCCCACGGTCACAAGCACACCTGTTGCCTATTGTTTTATAATCTCTTCAGGTATCTAGTAATCTTTAGGTGTGGGTCTGTAAGAACTTAACGAATTTGCCTTGAGGAACTGGCTTGGATACAGAAACGTAATTCTTAAATCTTTTTTTTCTTTTAATGTTTATTCTGTATATCTAAATGAATTTTCTAACTTTACTATAAATATTTTTTCACCTTTCAATTTACACCAAACTATTTTTCGTCTCCTCTTTTGGCAATAACTTTAAAAAGAATCTCTTCTTTTTATGCTTAGGGTACGAGTGTGAATTTATTTCCAGGCTCAAAGATCACAAGATAATTTGTGATAGATGCTAAGATCATGCCTATTAGTTAACTACTTTATTCCCAGTTCAAATAATAACGGTATGTTAAAGAAGATGGCGTCCATTTGAAAACAGTTTAAAATGTAGGTAAAAAAAGAAACCTATTCGATTTTCACTGAAAATTATAAGCATGATATACACCAGATCAAATTTGAACGTATTCATAAAGATTTCATGAATTGATTCCTAAATCTTAATACCCACAAATATCAACCTCTTTAGTTTCCAATAGTATAGCAACAGTAAGTCACAACACACATTTATATATATGTGCGCCTTTGAATGATATTTATTCATAAGAAAAAAATCCTTAAATTATATCGCGTCAAAATGCTAAAGCTAAAATGATTTAAGACAGTAAAGAATCCATCATTCTGTAGATCTCTGCAGATGCAGGTTCCATTTAATAATTAGTGACCGATATTTACTGGGAATCGCTTATTTTAATATTCAATTAAAGACGAAATCCGAAAAAAAGCGAATTTTTGTAAACGTTTCTTTATTGTCCACGGGATAGTAATGAAGCGGGTTAAAGCATTGGTTGCTGAATTTGGTCGCACAGTAGTTGCGAGTTCAATTTCTGAGCCGGGTAGTACAGACTAAAACTCAGGGCTCGCGATAAGAAACCAGTACTGAAGACTAGATATCCCGGTACTTTGACAGTAAAACGAGAATAATCTTTTACCGTAGTTTAAATAAAGTGTACACTTCCGAATTCTTTTATGGTTGCACTTCCAAATTTCCTTAAGGTAGCACTTCCTGAAGAAGACCAAAGTGTACAACGGTTGTAAGGTATGGTTTATTGATCGTCTTTTATGGTTTATCTATCTTTTACAGGTTATTTAAAAACGGAAAATATTTTTAGATTATCTTTTTTTTCAGATCATGATTTACTGATACAAGTTCTACTAATTAACCCATAGCTGTAGGGAGAAAAGGTGGATTCATACATTTCTCAAGGGTATTTGCGTGCTAGTGAATATAACGAACCCGACTGGAATTGGAATCCCATTACTCCATGTTATCTATTACAACACCTGCACATACAAGCCTACAGCACCTGGTAATCACAAGCGGTCACCCATCTTGGTACTGATCCGGCTCGGTTTTGCTTAACTTCGCACGAGAACAGGATTTTCAACTGATATGATACTAAGGCAAAAAAAAAAAAAAAAAAATGGAATTAGTCCGACTGTAAATAATATAAAAAAGTAATAAATCTTTGAGAAATTCGTACAGAAAAATCTCTTTGGAGTAAAATAAAATTGTGGGAATATTTATTTATATTGTCATTCTTAATAGTCTGAGAATGGTTTTCTCGCTACATGTTGTGCAAAGCAAGGTTTAAAGTGTTCAATCACAAGTTGGGATCGAACTCAGTAATATTGGTTTGTTAAGCGGACTTGCCCAGCACTACTCGCCCGCGAGATTAACTGTTAATTACATGCAGATAAGAGGTTATTTTGAGCTAATACTTGTGAAAAGGTCAGTGTGGACCAAACAAACTGTACTAGTGTGATCGACTTGGCACGCTATCCATTTCACCAGAGCAAGGCACTGATATAAAATAAATTAACAAGATATCCGTTATTTTTATAAATCATCAAAACAAAAAGTAAAGACTTCTTTCAATTGAAACTGTGTTTTTAGTTCACTGCTCAATTAATGTTTTGTATTAGAAAAATCTAAGAAGGTGAACGACGACAAAGTTGTATAGAAAATGGAAAAAAAGAAACATACTTTGCATCAGGAAGAGACAGTCGAGGTACATAATGAGAAAAGTGGGTTTGGAAAATCTGTTAAGAAGGACAGAAGAAAACAACGCATAACATAATTCGTGGGCTTGAGTAATTGGATAGCGGAACAGGGTTTAGAAGAAATAACAGAAAGACAAAGTTTATTGAGAGCTGCAAAAGACAAGAAATTTTTGAAGACCCATGATCGCTTACGTCCTGAGGGTCACGGCACATAAAGATGCTGTAACCCGCAGCTTTCTTTGTTCCCTTATTGTCCCTTCCAAATCCTGTTCTGCCATCCATGTAGAGAAGACCGTTAGGTAGGCTACTCGACGTTTCCTCCTGTCCTTTTTGTCTTCCATATGCTGTGCGAATGCCAAATACCCCGATCTCTCTTCCTAAACATTTCAATAGTTTCCTGATTCTGAAATGTAACCATTCTTTTTGTTTCTGTTTTCCTGGAAACTCTTTGCTCACATGATCTGTCCGTGGTATTTCCAGAATTTTTCTGTACAACCCTATCTCTGGTGTCCCACGTTTCCTCTTTATTTCTAAGAAAAATGTAAAGCAGTCGCTGCTATATAGAAGGACTGGTTATTATATAGCGGTTCAACTCTTGTTTTTAACGAAATTTCCCTGTTTCTTAAGATTTTTAGTTTCTGAAAGTTAACTTTTGCTATTCATGTACGTTCTGATTTAAGCGTGATATTATTCATTGTTTAAACACTTTCCAGATAGTTGAATTTCAGCGCTTGTCATCTCCATTTTGTAGCTCGCATTTTGAGCTGCCCTCTTAGCTAATGACCGTATGTAAAGGATAGTAAGAAGGAAGGTCTTTAAAATGATAATTCTATTTTTCGATCTTGATGCTCGAACGCAAAGATCTTGGCTACATTGGTCTACGGCCTTGAAGTCTGTTATAGAGAAAGATTGATGCAGGAAGTTTTCATTTGTTCATGTGAAACTGAAGTACGTCTGAGTTTCAAATAGACGGTCTGTGTACAATAAAAGGAGTATATTTTAAAAAAAATTGACCAAGAATGCTTGTAGTCTAAATTTAGGTCGCTATAATTTTAGTGAATATTTAATAAAAGGGGTGCTCGAAATAAAAATGTCCCGGTTGGATTTCTCTCCCAAAGAATAATTGTTCGACCTGTCTATTTGATACACACAGGAAATCAAATCAGTTAACCTGTGTTTTATGGAAAGTAAGGGGAAACACTGAGTAAGCTGCGGTGGACCAAAATCAGCCTTTACCTGTAGAAGAAATGAAGGATATGCAGGTAGCTTAACTTTTATCGGCGCAGAAATTAGAAACGATGAACAGAGTTCAAGTTCCATCCTAGAATGTTGCGTTCGTTTTGCCCTTAAGAAAGGCGGGGATTATCTCTTCTTTTCTAAACTTTGGATTAAATAGTATAGTAGATACAGTATTTACAGATTTAGAGGGACAAAAGAAGCAAGTCTCTTGATTTCTCCATTAAAATGTTTAGAAAAAAACTCAGGTAAATCCATATTATTAATTTAAAAAGGAAAAGAGTTACTTGTATGTCATCAATCTATGACCAGTAAACCGATGTAGTCCTTAATTACAGCAAATCAGTCATGTTTTATATGGCCTTCAAATGACCGCATCTTTTTACATAGAAACTTGTTAATTTGTCCTCCTTTATTCGATGAATTATTTTAAAAAGGCCGAGTAATTGTTTTCAGTCATCCAGTAAATATTTACATTCTGTTAGTGAACTACTGATGGTATCTGAGTAAAGAAAATATTCTATGTCTAATGGCTACTTTATTGACTTTACCAACAGATGCTTAAGTATCCCACTGTAGCAAAAATACATCTATGTACAACTATTAGGACGAAAGTTTTTTTACTAAGTGATGGAGAAATCGGACAGTCTCCTCTTTAAATCTGGGTTTTTCATTTGCTAGAAGGCTTACGGCCATAACACCACATTGAAACACCGGTTCTCATACGATCACTAAATTTAAGTAACGTCAGTACCTAGATGGGTAACGGCTGGGAATACCAGATGCTAAAAGCTTGGATGTACGGGTGGTGTTAATTGGAAAGCGGAGAGGAGAATTCCAATACTAGTCGGGTTCGTTATATTCGCTTACCTGCAAATACTCTTGGGAAAGGTAGGAGTTCCTCTTTTCTCCCCAAGCTACGGGTTAATTAGTAGGACTTGCATCTGCAAATAATTATCGGAAAAAATTCTTACAATCTAAAAATATTTTCTGACTTTAAATAACCTGCAAACATTTGATAAGCGGTAAAAATCAAATCCAATTGCTGAATACAAACCTTTTTTTGAAAGCTTGCTACGTCATAATTTTCTTTTCAAATTATGAATCTCAAGACATTATTATTTAGCAGGGTAGAATGGGTTCTTTATCCTCGAGTGACCACAAGGTTAAGAGAAGAACCGCTCTGAATTCCAAACGATAGAGAAAACAACTGGAAATCATTACTCCATCTTTTTCAAGAAGTCATGATAAAGAAAACGAAACAGTCGACAGTCATAATCACCTCCAGCTTGAAATGACACGATGTTAAAAATGTTAAACTAGTTATTTATTACTGCAAAAGGTATATCATATATAGCACAAGGCCCTAGGTGTGAACAGGAAAGGGAGGTTATCTTTTAAGCTAGTTCGTCAAAATCACTGACCAATTTACACGAATATTTTTCTGGTCACCAAAACTCCACATTTACACTTCTCAGGTGCATTACAATCAACATAATACTACAATATATCTGTGAAATCCTAACAAGTTCCATATGTACAATTTGCGTGGGTGGATAACAACATTTAACAACTCCTCAATGAATATTTACAATGAAAAGGCCATGTAAAAACAGTGTTAGTATTAGAACCTCCAAATCCTAATCGCAAATATCATTTAACTAAACGAAAAAGAGTGGGATTTAAAAAAAAATAAAATCACTCTTCCGAACAAACAAACATTCATTCAGATACAATTATAAAAAGTAGACGACACTAAGAACATCTCGCAACTACCAGAAAATGGAAATCTCTGGATATTTATTTCTGCAAATAAAACAGAAAATGTGACACAAAGTCTGACATGGAGAGTGTTAGTCTTTATTGTCCTATCTCTTAAACTAACTCTAAAGAAGAATGCAAATATAGTTAGTTAAGAAGAAAATAAGTACTAAATTGCTTTGTGATATCAATGCTAGGAAGTCTCACCATAGATAAAAAAAAGGCAACGGAAATATCGTTCTACAGAAGGATACTGAGGATTCCTTGGACGGAGCGAGTAAGCAACGAAGAAGTCTTAAAGAAAATGGTAACAAAATGAATGCATACTCAGAATCAGACAGCTGCAATTTAGTGAATTCAATGAGAAAGGCAGGCTTGGAAAATTTCCTTCCTAGGGTATATTGAGGGTAAGATAAAGGGCAGTGGGCCGCTTACCTCACGAACTTGTGTGAATGAATGACGGAATAGGTGGCAGTTTTGTCAAATGGAGAAACGCTGCTTAGGGCCACAAAAATGGTAGGTCGTGGAGAGCCATGATAGCACGTCCCGAAGGAACACAGCACATAGATAAGTCTCAATCACTAACCAAAACACATCATTTAAACTTACCAGTCGTGTATCATACGATAGAATTTCTCTATGAAGTTCTAACTAGTCGAAATGAGTACAGTTTTTCTGGTGGGGGTTGATAGCAATAACATTTTAAAATTTCATTGATGAATATATGCAATGAATTAAATATTTACACAACAAAAGAGAAAAAAACGATTGATATTACTATCCCACCTCAGTCCCAAATGTTGCAGAAATATCTGTTAAATAGCAGAAAGTGTGTGGGATTTAAAAGTAAAATATATCACTCAACCAAGGACGCAGACATTCATACACAATGACAAACATGAAAAAAAAAAAAAAATCGAATCTACCCCCCGTACCTACCAGAGAAGTGAAATTTCTGACACGTAATGAGTGAGAGGATAGGAAGTTAAACCAAAGAGAGAGTGGGGAGAAAAATAAAACGGAGTCGATGAGCTTATACAGTGTAACCCGGATATGAGAGACCCTGATATAAGAGAAACCCGGATATAAGAGATTTTCTCTGCTCCCAAATTAGAGCCTGTGTTAATAAAACAAAATAGACCAAACCCGGATATAAGAGAAACTCGGATATAAGTGACGTCTTCTCCGGTCCCGACAACTCTCTTATATCCGGGTAACACTGTATTCTCAAGCTAAATTTAAAATATTAAACTATTTTTGTACCTGTATTAATATAATTTATAATAGCTATCTTTGAATATAAATTTTTATTTCAATGTTCACTTCTGTTAGAGTGACTTGGAAAATGGTTTATTTATGTTAAATAAGAAAATTTAAGTGTGTGCAGAAGCTACACCTCTTACCAGGTTATCATTGAGGATCGAACCAACAGTTTTGTGATTTTGAATTCAGTAATTTATTTTATTTCTGCTTTGTCTCATACGAGATTACATTTAAGAATTAGTCCTAAATTTAGAATTAAAGAAAACTTTTAAGTTAAAATAAATAAAGAAAAATGATTCAATTGTAATTAATGAAATCAGCACTCGTCTTAAAATGCTTTAAAGTTTGAATAACAAATAAAAAAAATGTATACCAAAGGGTAAAATAAATGACTACTGGAAACTTGAAATGAGTTTATTAAAATGACTACTGCAGTACAGTACAGGTTACTTCCTTTGCAGCTCGTACCATTTCAAAGTAGTAAACAGTAATCATTCAAAATAAAAACCGCTGACTAGAAATGGCGGGAAAGAAATACAAAAGAGAGCGCTTTAATAACTGGAATTAAATGAATCAAGACGCATTGGAAACACTTTTGGAATTTCAAAAGGCTTTCGTTTTACGTAACCATTCGATTTTTTCCTGTTTTTTTTTTGTTCTGTTTATAGCAATAGCCTGTAATTGCTGTCAAAAGTTTTGTGATGACAATCATTCTGTTTTATCTTAAAACATAAAATTAAAAGAAATAAGAAGAGAACAAATTAAGAGAGTATTGTGTTTAAAAGACAACGTTTTGTGTGTGTGAATAAACATTTGTCTACCTCGAAAGTGTGGTTAACCTTAATGTCAACGCATTGTCTATCGTTAACACATGAAGACTTTTCCTTTTTTCAGACTAAAATACTTTATAATATGCGCCCATTTTCCGCCAGTGTTTCAATGATTCTTTAATTAAAGGAAGTTTTGTTCATTTTCAGACTTTTTATGATGCTGTGTGACTTTTTGTAACAATCTCGATACGTATTATGTTTTCAGAATTTTTAGAGATATCTATGGCTACTTTGTTTTTATTTGTACCATTATTTTTTTCCTTTCTTTCCTTCCATTTTTTATTTTCTTCCTTTTTTTTTATATTTCACTCATTCTTTTCTTTCACTCTTTCTTGTATCTTTGTTTCAGCCAGGATTTTTAAAATGTCTTTATCTTTCATGTTTTAACACTTTCTTCATTTTAACATTTTATTTTTCCTTTACTCTTTATCCATTACTTTAAAAAAATTCTTTCTTCTTCAAAGTTCTTCCTTTTGCACATTCTTTTCATGCTTCCTCCCACGGCTGATGTAAGGGTCTTCTGGCTCCCCAGCGAATCTATGATACGGAGCTCCACGTCTCAATTTTTATAAGGTAGTATTCATATAAAATACAAACTTTATTGTAACCTAATTATGTACAATAATGAATCATATACAATATAGGTGAACAATTCAACTAGAAAAATTAAAAATAAATATTTATCTAAATACAAATTAGAGACATGTCATAATAGATCATTAAATAAATCAACGTGGTTTTTAGGGAATTTTAAACCTCGACTTGAGATTTTTCTTGCTAAAAATTTAATTTTAATACATTCAACATTATGATAAAAAATAGTGAATTTTATATAGTGTTATTCTAGACTAGACACGAGAAAAACAAATTCACGAATTTGGAGGTAAAAAAAGACCAAGAATGACGTCAAAATCCTCGAAAATACGTCATCCTTTGATAGTCAGTTGTGCTTAGTTTAATTTGTAACGTGTATAAATGTAGGTAGAAAAATATCGTTAAGATAGCGAGTGTCACTAAACATTGCCCAAGCCCCCAATCAAGCTTGCCCCTCCTCGGTTCGGAGGGTAATACGCACTGGCCCTGCTCCCTCTTATTAATTTTTTTCTAACACGCAAGTTTAACACTTAATCCGTTCATTCACGTAAGTTTCCTCACAACAGTAAAATAATTTAAATTTCTTTCCAGTGTTTTTTTTTTAAATTCATTTCTTATTTTTATATCTCAACTGCTCTAAACCTCGCCACCGAATTTCTCCACTTTCAATTGTGTACGGGAAAAAGAATGTTTCTCATGCCAGAAGATGTGTCAGTAGATAATTAACCAACATATTTAAAGGCACCGAGTTTAGTTATTAAGACAAGGACAATAATGGCCCTCTCTCTCTCACTCGCAGTTGTCTTTCAAGTAATATAAATATCATTTATCAGATTAATACCTTCCACCCCTTTTCATGTCAGATGGGATTAGATTAACATTTAAAATAAGGACATCGCACAGAGACTGCAATATCAGGAAAAGGGTCAAATTAGAGCAGTTCGCTACAGCTTGAAACAATTTATTGAATGCTTTTCACTACTTAAATAACAATTCTAATTCCTCCTTATCCGCAGGGTATATGTTCTAGTCAACCCAGCGGATAGTACCAAACCTTATAGCGACTGTATTTTTCTTTGCTAAACAAACGTAACTATGACGAAATTAATTTATAAATTAGCCACGATACGAGATTAACGACAATTGATACTAATAAAGTAAACCTATTACAGTGTAACCCGGATATAAGAGAGATTTTCTCTGGTCCCAAATTAGAGCCATACTGACCTAAACAAAATAGATCAAACCCGGATATAAGAGAAACCCGGATATAAGATACTTTACCGGTCCCGACAACTCTCTTATATCCGGGTTACACTGTATAATAATAGGCTTTAATTAAAAAGTCATGTGACGGACAGAAGATCTCTTCGTAGATTTTAGAAACATTAACATACAAATATTTTTCTTTTCTAAATCGAAAACTTTCACCTTTTCACTTAAGGGAAGCATTTTATGCAATTTATTTACCATGTTTTTATTGCCTAGCTCTCTAACACTGTATATTTCTGGAACCATTATTAAGAAGAAAAAAAAAATAGATTGATCGCGTATAACCGAAACGCGAATGCTTGACTGCAAATAAAAAGAGAAATTTAACACTGGGTAGGTCGTATTGAACATGTAATAAGCTGTACCTGATATAGGTTCACCCAATACCACAAATTGATACGAAGTCAAAACAAACATGAACATTCAGTAATGTTCTTAACCTTTATCACCCTATATGTGATTTCATTTACTATAGAAAAAGCTTATCCTGCCACTGAAGTTGACTGATCTTTGAACAATAGTATGTTTTAATTTCATAGATGTGTTGTCATATCCTGCTAGGGCAGCATAAAACAACTGAGTTGCATTAATAGTTAGAATACAACTGAAAGGCATTGCAAAAGAATGCAGTAGAAAGTAAGTAATATTAATAATGCAGAGTGCTAAAAAGGTTAGCCTCGTAAGATCGAGTCTTTCATATAGGTTGTCATATATGACGCCAGAACCGTTTAGAAATGTCTAAACGGTCATCTGTATACAACCGCCTTTCTAAGATCAATGGTGAAAAAAGGCTTTCATCGAGTAAAGCCTGAGAGTCTTGGAAAAGGTCATCCTTCTTTGAACAATGTGACACTGTATCGCCAGATTCACAAACAAAGAGTTGTACCAAATAACAGAAATCACATCACTTGAGGACAACCAACAGCAGCTACAACTAAAATGGATGACACATTGTTATGGTGAAACACACCTATTCTATAGTTATTAGACCCCCCCACCTAATAAAAGTAGGAGTAGTAAGAGGAACGAGGGTCAGTCGATGTCGGACGACTCGGCTAGACGGTCGAACTCTCTGCCTCTGAGCAGAGAGGAACCCGGACGAAGCTCCGCCGAAGGGCAGAGTCTCGTTCGGGGTGGTTGACCAACCCGATCCCGTTTATTCGGGTTATACGGGCATTTTTTGGCCGAGCCTACGGGCTCGGGAATACCCCACCTTAAACTCGGCCTTGTGCCATATCTATCCCTCGTGGAGGTAACAGTAAATTCAGTCGATGTCGGACGAAAGTAGTCGACAGTTAGTCGAATAGGAAAGTAGTCAGCGACCACAACAAGATTACTCTGCGTAGTACCTATTATATCAAGTTACTAACGTTTGGTACGTCGAACTTATTTAGGACCGATCTTAGTACAAATACAAGCCTCCACTGCGAAATAACTCCACAACACACATGTAACTCGATGAAAAATTAATGACATAATAAAGATGTTAATATTCCATTTTAGCCTAAACGAAAGGTTAGGAAGCAAACCACCATCAATACTAGAAAGAGCGTAAACAGCTACTGGACTTGAAAGACGGATTTTCCTAAGAAATGGATTTTAAGAGAAAGATTTTATTAATTTTCAACTGTAAACTATTAGCTGCTCGGTCAGTGAATGCCAAATGTTTTACTACAAAGAAACGATTAATATTACCATTACGATCGCAGAGAATGTCTTCAAATACATAATTTTATATTCAAGTACACTACTGTCTTCTTCAGTCGAATCCATTACAGTCACTTACATGCTAATAACCTTGGAAAAAGTGTGAATCCTCTTCTTCTCCCCTCCCAACTATGGCTAAATATCAGGACAGATGCAGCCTTGGATGGCAACTGGTCTACCACAGAAAGAAATGGCAACCTACCTCAGGAAAAAAATCTGCCTTGTCATTCATGTATCAAAAGATACATGATAGCCTAAGCATAGATCACGCATGGCACATAACTGACTGAAGCAATTTCTTGATGGGATATATGGCATTATGTTCACTTACATGCTAATACTCTTGGGAAAGGTATGCATCCTCTTCTTCCCACCCAGGATATGAAGTCAGTCGGGAGATATTGCTTCAGAGTGATATATATATATATATGTGTATATATTATACACACAAAAGGGTGCGATGGGTAATTTGTTGCCATTTTATAATTTTAATTTCGCGCATGCGCGTTGTTTATTTTTGATTTTGTCGATTTCACACTATAATAGTGCAAGTTGGACACCGTCTGTGAGAAAAAAAAGCATCATGACGCAAGTCACTGCCAGAAATTTAGGAACGGTACGCTGTACTACTTGGCATAGGCGGCGGAAACACCAATACCGACATTTCAGTTTTGGGGTGTCAACCTGAGTACAGCGAAGAGGATTCAGAAAGAGTTGGATAAGTCTAATGATGATTACGAAGGGGTTTGGAGTGATCACTAGTGATGGTAACGTTATGTCTTCATTCATCTTCCCACAGGGCCTCAGACTCAACACGGTCGCCTACGTCGCCTTGGAGTGGTAGTTCTGCCCTGAGTCATGTGGGCGGTTGCTGGAAGACCCAATGTCTGGCAACAGGACTCTCAACATGCTACACAACAGGAGAACCCACTCATGGCTACAAGACAGTTTCTGCGACCACATCACCCCTTACATCTGGTTACTTAACTCGATTATAACTTTATTATATATGGGGAGCAGTTGAGCGAGAGACCAACAAAACTCCTTGTAACACCAAAAATGAACTGAAGACAAGGATTATGGCAACATTCACTAACTTAGGAGACCGTCCAGGAGAGTTGGAGAAGATTCCGAAGTCGTCTGAAAGTCGTGGTTGAAGCCAGTGTCGTTTTTATTGAATAAATTTACTGTATTATTTCAATATATTTTTGTGTCATTTTGGTAAATGCGCCTGTTAAAATGTTATTTTCATTTCTGCGTAATTTAGACGACAGTTTATTCATCGCAACCTGTATATCTCTGCCATTTCTCTCTCTCTCTCATATACATACACACGCATACATTATATATATATATATATATATATATATATATATATGTATGTGTGTGTGTGTGTGTGTGTAACCCGGATATAAGAGAGTTGTCGGGACCGGAGAAGAAGTATCTTATATCCGGGTTTGTTCTATTATATATACATTAACACAGGCTCTAATTTGGGACCAGAGAAAATTTCTCTTATATCCGAGTTTCTCTTATATCCGGGTTACACTATATATATATATATATATATATATATATATATAGTGGCATGTATGCTCTCTCATATATATTTTGTATTCAAGTATTTTGCATGGTACAGTTGCATTGCAGAATATTATTACAAAAGATAATGCCGTATTCCGTCACATCTTCTGTACCATCGAAAACGTTAAATATGGAGATTTTCTCAGTTGTAGCTGAGATGGGGCACTAGGCCGAAAATATGGGTTACCTAGTTGGGAGCGAACCCTTTACTCATTTAGTAATTGTTCTAGCAAGACACGCATGCTAACCATTACACTACGCCGTGGTGTCCCTGAAAACGCTAAATATTGAACAGCAAATCTTTTCTTTTTTTACTATTCTAACTTTTGTCTTTTGCTCCTTTTCCACAACTCTAGATTCTTACAGCGCCACTTCACTCTTCAGCTTATTTAACTGAACATTAACATCTTCCGCACTCAGTTACTTTCCAGCACGCAGACATGTTATTAAAGGGCAATACTGATCAAAACCATCTGACATATTTTTTATTAATATTTTCTCTTGCAATTGCTACATCACCGACAACAAATTACAAACGACACTTTAAGAGGCGTGTCTGTCGTTCTATTTAACCAATTCGCTAAACAAATTTTCTCTAATTGAAAGATTAGGTCTTATCTCTTTGCATTCAATAAAAACTATTAAGGGTTTTAATAAAAGATTTGGATGTGAACGAATAGAAAGTGTTAATGTCAGATTAT
This sequence comes from Acanthosepion esculentum, assembly GCA_964036315.1. Classification (NCBI taxonomy): domain Eukaryota; kingdom Metazoa; phylum Mollusca; class Cephalopoda; order Sepiida; family Sepiidae; genus Acanthosepion; species Acanthosepion esculentum. Next base: position 108,280,936 of record OZ038477.1, on the reverse strand, counting down.
AAGAGATAAAATCCCCTACCAGCCTCTTGTCAAACAACAGTTCATTCAGACTAATATCCTGAAATTTTTATCTCTAAATTTTCCAATAATGGGTCTTCCTACTGTTTTGAGTTGATTTAATATTTTAACGTTAGATCAAGAAATAAAACTGTTTTTAAAAAGAAGTACAAAAATAAACTCCGGTTAAAATGAGTTTCCTCGTGTGTTCTTGTGATATGAATCTTAACTGTTAGTTCAGCCGACAACATTTTTACACATGTAAAATAGAGACAGTTAAAAATTTATCCGTGATGTTGCTATAAGAGAAGAGATGACGAATTGAAAGCAAAGTAAACGAAATATTTGCGTATTCGGAGAGCAATTAAATATATATTTACTCGGAGTTTGTGTGCATAGGTATAAAAAGTGTAAATGCTATTTCAATGTTGACATGCATTTAATCTATTCCTGCCTGATAATAGCACACATTTTTCAGGAGTGTTATCTTTATGTAGATAGTGAAGTTTCTTCATCGAGTCTCGTCTGATTATGTCATTTTAAAAAAAAACAAATATCCATTTATTTTATGTTGATATTTTATCACTGGCTCCCTTAAAGGATCTGGAAGGCAGCCGTCAAGTTCAGCGTCGAATCCACTACTATTCATAGTATTTAATTTATAATTATCTGTGAACAAAAAAAAAACCCAAAAAAAACAAATAAGAGGGAACAATGCTGTAATTAACCAAACTACAAGCATATTGAAAATTTAAAATCAGCTTAACCTGTATTCCCACTAAGCCTTAGTCCAGATACACGAGCTTGGACTTCCCACATTAAACTGACCTTGTGTCACATCTCTTCACCGTGGTGGTGGGGTGCGGAAAGAAAATACCAGCAATACTTTCCTGGATTCTGTCGGGAAAGATCAAGCTCCATGGGGTGGCATACAGCCAGGCAGTACCTCTCCTGGAGGGTGGAGGAAGGGGCTGGGTTCATTATCTGGCGCCTGAAGCGTCCCCAAAACGAGAAATGCCGAGAGGGCTTCAGCAATGTTTTCTACAGTATTGCCGGTAAACACACATTAGACCCTGCCCTTCGGTAGAGACGTGGGCGCAGTGATAAAATATCTATGTGTATTCATACTAATTCCTAATCAGCAGGATTCGAGGATTAAATAACTTGATTATACATGCTTAAAATTTACAATTTATTTTTTGTTATCAAGAGTAGAAATTTTCCTCATGAAAAAAGAAAAAGAAATTTAAAATATTAACTTTATATATAATAATATCATTGAAAATGTTCTATATTTGTGGCGTAATGGTGTTCAGTATTGAAAATTAACTATTTGATCACTTTAGGCGTGAAACTGTCATCACGCAGTGTCAATTCCTATGTCTATATATCTCTCTCTCTCTATAGTATACAGAAATCAACATGGCGACTAACACTTTCAAGCTATAACTAATCATTAGACTTAACATTTCCCAAGAATTCATGGCAATCCACAATTAAAGAAAATGAATGTAGAGATCCAGAAAGAGTGGGTCCTGTCACTGGCTCTAACTAACGATAAATATCCACTGTGCCATGTGTACTTGAGGACACATGGCACAGTGGCAGGACCCAAAGTGTGTGAGTTCAATACCCGGTTAATGCAGTGGAGAACATTCAGAGGGAAATTAACAGGAGATAACTGATAACCGACATCCATTAAAAACATGGCACGTGGAACTAGACCAGTCTACCCCCATTGAGCGAAATAAAGGGTTCAGTTCGGCATTCCAACCATCTGAAGAAGGCCGGAGCGTACAACGGCCGAAACGTTGTAATAAATATGGCGACAAAGATGAGGACAATAGTCCGATTAATGTAAATAATGTACATAATACCTCATATCAGAAATATAGACAGATACTGAAGTAAAAAGTATAACTTACATTTTCAATGGTAATAATTAATAAAAAGAAATAACACTACGGGTATTAATAATTAATTCGGCAAGTTATATTAACAAAAGTAAGATAAATTAATGATAATTTTAGCCGTTTCCTTATAAGGAAACATTCATTGACCGAGCAGCCATTATTGCTGTTGGTTGCAAATTTATAAGGTTAAAACAATTTTTCAGGAAAATAGGTTTCTCAATTGGACCAACTGTTATCACTCTTTCCAGTAATCGTGGGGGTGAACATTCCTTTAAGGTAATATGGAACGTGAGCATCTTGATTATATAATTATTCCCTATTGGAGCTGCATGTGCTATAAATTTTAGTTGTTGATGATGTGGTTTTTGTTACTTGGTACAGTTCTTTGTAATTATGTAAAACCACTTCACGAGATTCGGAGAAGTTTGGACACGCTTCGCTGGCTCTATACCATATCCTTAAGCATCGATCTCAGAAAGATGTTATATATAACTGACAGTTTAGATATTTATAAACGCTATTGGGCGCCAGGCATGGCATTTAAATGAAAGTCTCAATTTGACGAGTCTGTTTAAGAACATGTTTTATAAAAAACGGTTAGTGCAAAATCTGACAGAAATCACAAAGTGCAATGGAATAGCAAAAGATAAATTTATTTTATTATTCAAGATACAATGCGCAAGAGCCACTCCAGATAGAGGGTTACTGAATGAGGTTATAAGGAATTACAGAGAGTCAATAAAAGGTGTGTATTATGAGGATATGGCGGATAAATAACAGTTGGCCCTTGACTTCAGTTTAAGATAGTAGTGATATGGGAAGCATCGGAAGTGTTTCGCAAAGTAATAACTGAGTGGAAATTTTTCCTTACTAATGGATTACGAAGTCAATGAGAGCGAGTCTACCCTGTGTAAAGCATGCCGGTTCCTAGCTGTGAACTAAGGAATGTAGCTCATTTAATCATTTTCCCTGAAAATACCTACAGAATAGTGAGAGGCTAGCAAGGTTTCATCTGTTGTAAAGTGGGAAATAATTATTACTTACAAGGCCGCTTAAACGTTCGTGAACGCTGTCATGGCTGGAAATGTGAGGATTGGGCATTCTTGTAAAGGGAGAGCATGGCAGAAACTTCTAGAAGCGAAACAAAATATTAAGAGGCAGGAAGGTTTCGTTAGAAACAAAGAAAAGATATGACAGCTGTTCAATACTCTTTACTCTTATATGACTGTGAATGCAGGAGAATTTTCTTATAGAAGAGACATGAAGCAACAGTTTGTTTTTACAGTGGCTAAGAATCCCATGAACTGAACCTGTGAGAAACTAGACAGTTTTTAAAGAAAGTGTGAACTAGAAATCATACTTAAAACCAGGAGGAGACCCATAACGAGGAAAAAGGCTTAGAGAATCTAACACACAAAGGACATTAAAGTCATGGGTTTTAGAGCGAAACAACGAGTAACCGTCTAATGATTTAATTTGAGTGGATGATATAGAGCGGGTGAGAAGGTATGGTAAAGAGTCAAACATTGATTAGAGCTACAAGGTATAGGAAAATTTGGAGGGCCATGATCGCCTGCTTCTCAAACAAAACGGCACATAGAAAAATAAAGAGACATGGGTACCAGATATTTTCATTGTGAGGATAGACCGCAACAAGAATTTGACAAGTACTCCTCGTTCTGATTGTTCTCGAACGAACATTATGATGTCTGGTTATATTCAGCCATCATATTGTTTTTCAGTTGCAACCCAATTGAACATGGTAGTGTAGGGTTTAGGTGGGTTTACAGGTCGTTGTCTTCGGATAACGTATTTTGTTATATAGGAATAAAGTGCCGCTGCCGACACTTGAATTTGAACATAGATCGCCAGTGAGTAAACACAGGCGATCCCATTACTGAATTAAGTAGACCACGTGACCATGGAAGAAACGCATATATGGGAGGTAGCGTGTATCTAATTGATCGTTATTCCTAGTCTATCCTCTATTACTATTCGGATCACCATTTCTACTCTATACTATTACTATACGGACCGCTATTCTCTACTTTATTCACTATACTATTTCTCTATTCAGATCACTATATGGTGGTTACTTTCGAGCAAGTATTATCGAGCAAGTACTATTAGTGCGAATGATATTCGAAGGCGTCAGACACCAGTATTGTTCAACGTCGTACTATAGTTGTATCTGCGATTACAAAGTTTCTACTAGCTACAACAAACATTACAAAAGAGGCAACGAGTATTCGTTGACATCACAAAATACTTAATCCAAATAAACACCAATTTTTGGCGTATTAAAAATGAATGCAAAGGTAATTAGTACAAAGATATATTTTGTATGTTTCAATAAAATGTTATATCTCTTAAAATAAAATATGCAATATTCAAAGAGTTTGTAAGTTCATATCAGAAGTTCTCATGTTGAACGTCTAAGTCCTTTAGCATAAGATAGAGAGTTCTTGTAAAGATATATATATATATATATATATATATATGTATATATATATATATATATATATATATATATATCTCATGTCATTCACAGACAGTAGTGTTTCGCTGTATCACAGCTCCTCAGTGCGACTAGACTTCCGAATGCCTCAAGCCAGGATTGAAACACAACTAATTTGGTGTCAGCCAGAGCTATCTTCACTCGGTAGAGTTACACAACTAAATCTAGCGTATTGTTTTTAATGTGTGTGTGTGTGTGTGTGTGTCTCCTTGATAATCCTTTCGACTCTCTGTGGGATTTTTAGGTGTCCTGATAATGTAGAGCATGTGAGACCGGACAAAATTATTTCATCGACTCTAGTTCTTTTGCCTGGTCGTCTTTGTGTTTTTAATCTATTCTAAGATAAAGGAATTCATTTCAGAATTGTCTTTTGATTTCTGGTTGGTTCACAGGTGTGACTCATTTGACAATCCTTTTTCTTCACCTACATTTAGGAATGATTACCTTTTGTCTTCTTATTTTTTTATCCTTTTGTTTTGATTTCTTTATGGCAAACCCAAATGGTTTGAAAACGTCTCTGTCTTTTTTGTGAAATAGTGAACTTTTTATTATTTTCTATCACTGCAGTAGAACTAGCAACTCCTAAGGTTTGCAGTGCCTCATTGTAAGAGACGTTATCTCCTTGCTGTTGACAGTAACGTTCCTTTAACAAGCAGATGCAAAATGTGATCCGAAGCAACAGTCTGTTGTTGTATGGAACACTTCCCCGCATTACTAAGGTGAGAAAATTTTATCGGTATTTACTGTTTACAGTACTTGATGTTTCCAAACGGTACCCCATCTAAGTGCTGACCACGCTCGACGTAGCTTAAATTCGGTGAAAGTGCGAAAACGTGTGGTTTAAGTGTGATTTAACCGTAAACAATAATATTAATATTAAAATAGGGCAATGAAGAACGCAGTACGAGGTGACAGTGAAAGAACATTAAACGGGAGTACTTGAATTAAGATAAAGGTGGAATATACAGAGGACAATATCGAATAAGAGACAGAAAAAAAGGGAAAAAACATGTAAAAAAAAAATGGAGAGAAACATGAAAAAAAAAATCCGAAAAAAGAAACTTAAACAATAAAAGACAAAACGAATGAATTTGAAAGACTGCATAGACTTTCCTCTGGTGATATTAAGGATTTGTTTTGAGTCAGTTCCGGAGACTGCAATGAAAGTGTGATGAGCTATGAAATGGGATTCTGTTCGTAGGCCTTTTGGCTTGTCAATCAACGAAAAAGCCAGACAATCGGAGGGACAGGCAGTCGCATTAAGATATCTTCATGTTATGTATCTATAGTTAAAATTACATCAGTCCAGCATGTATGGTACTCATAGCGAAAGTGCTCATTCAAGTGATAGACAGTGTATAAAACTAACTGAGAAAGGTTCGGAAGTAGACAGAGTTAGTTCGTTAAACCTTGAGCAAGTCCACCTTACGCGATATTAACATCGGTTCACATGTAACCAAGCAGAGGAAAGGTCGAAGAAAACATTTTCATTTGTTAGATGGTTTATAAGAAAACAGATGCAAATTGTTTATATTACTTGATTTTAATTCACTTAACTGGAAGGGTGCACAATCGTTAAATGCGTCATCCGTGATAGACGGAATCCTAATATGGAATACGTTATTTCCTATGTTGGCTTACGGTTGCATCACGTTGAAACACCGGTTCCCGTACGATCACCGAAGTTAAGAAAACGTCGAGCCTGGGCAGTATTTAGATGGGGATACCAAATGCTCCAGGCTTGGACGTGCTGGTGGTTTAATGGTTTAACGGAATTGTTAACCGGAGTACTGAGTTTCAACTTTAGTCGATTTCGTTGCATTCACTGGGAAAAAGGTATGAATCCATCTCTTTGACCCCCAGCTATGTGTTAATTAGTAAGACATATCACTAAATCATTATCTCCGAAAGAAATAATTACAATATAAAAATATTTCTGACTTTAAAGGATCGATAAGGCGTATAAAGCAAATCAATCAATGAAAAAAATACTACCAATGCTTTTGGATAATGGTTATAAAATTAAAAATAACATTTTCAGAATAAAAGTAATTCAATAAAATAATTCAATTAACATATTAATAAATAATGAAAATTAATTCAATAAAAGTAATTTTTTTGGTTAATGGTTATAAAATTGAAATCTATCTGAACATAACAGCAAAAAAAAAAACAAAAACAGCAACTCTTAAAATTAGTAATGAAAAAGCTTCATATGTAAGAAATTCAGTAACCTTAAAAACTTATGTTCGAATTTTTAAAGAAAGTTTTATAATTAAAAGTAATTCAATTCGGCAAAAAAGAAACTGGCCAACTTTTTTTGAAAGCGACGTGAATATTAGCATCTAGACAGAATTGCCTACCTTGTTTTGCTGAATCAGCTATGTTAATTTAATTTAATGAATTCCCAGAGAACCTAAAATATGTTATGTTCTTATAATAAATTTTCATTGGCAATAATTTTTTAAAATGTATACGGTCTAATTGTTGACAGTGACATTTTTGTGCTTTATTTCATTTAATGAAGGAAAAATAATTCCAGATGAAACGTTTAGATATTCTGAAGGCACTTAATTTTCATCTGCTTTTCTTTAGTGGCATTATGAAAGATAACCATTAAAATCGAATGTACAAGCAAATTGCTTGAAGACGTGTCTTGCTTCTTTTCAGTTCGACATAGAACACCTACCATTAACTCGCTTTGTAACAAAGTCACCAGAACATAAAAGATAAATAGGCAAATTTGAAAATAGGAATTATTTCCAATGCTTTATATTTCAATCTAATCAAACAATGGAACAGGAAATTGACTCAGATCAAAGAACGTAAATTCTTTTGTCACGTCTCTGCGTATGATTTTCCATCAAAGTGACCCTGAATCATATTTGCAGTACTCTCTCACCAATCAAATGGTCTAAGGTTTCGGTGCATCGTGGTGGTGGTGGGGGGTATAAGATATTTAGAGTTTATCATATTGTGAGAGAGAGTGAGAGAGAGAGTGAGAGACAGAGTGAGGGAGACAGAGTGAATGAAAGAGAGAGAGTGAGGAAGACAGAGTGAATGAGAGAGAGAGTGGGAGACAGAGTGAGGAAGACAGAGTGAATGAGAGAGAGTGAGGAAGACAGAGTGAATGAGAGAGAGTGAGGAAGACAGAGTGAATGAGAGAGTGACGGAGAGAGAGAGTGAATGAGAGAGTGACGGAGAGAGAGAGTGAATGAGAGAGTGACGGAGAGAGAGAGTGAATGAGAGAGTGACGGAGAGAGAGAGTGAATGAGAGAGTGACGGAGAGAGAGAGTGAATGAGAGAGTGACGGAGAGAGAGAGTGAATGAGAGAGTGACGGAGAGAGAGTGAATGAGAGAGTGACGGAGACAGAGTGAATGAGAGAGAGAGAGTGAGGCCATAATTTTTTGCTGACTCATACGCGACTCCCCATAAAAAAAACAAAAAATAACTAGGTAATATTTATAAACTACAAATATGTAGTTTATATTTACTTCACTTAAGAGGAATGTCTGTTACTTTAAGAAGATGAATTAACATTGCAGGATCCCTGCTTTTAATCGGACAACTGAAACCACTTACGTTGTTGGCGTAGAATGGATCGGCCGAAACTTTGTCGCAATAACATCGATGATATAAAGCGTTTAAGTGTCTGAACAAAGCCGGTGCCGAAATATGTAAACATGCTTGACGGTGTCCAGACCTTAAATGAACGGACAAACTCCCAGGAAGAGCCGAACGTGGGAATGGGCATTCTTCAAAATGCTGATTGAAAATTGATAAACTATGACTATCTTTAGACTTGCGCAGTATCAAGCACATATGCACGCCGGACCAGACGGTGGTTTCCCCTAAAAAGCTGGACGCAAATACGAATCCTACTGGAGAGAATAATTACTTTCTTTTTCAAATACGAAAGCCGGTAGATGCAATTCATGTGATTTGCACCTGCTTAAATCATGGGTATCCACAAATTAACGTTTGTAGTATTTTATATATATATATATATATATATATATATATATATATATATATATATATATATATATATATGTATTGCACATTATTATACAGTTTATTTTCTTGCAAAGGCGTTCGATGAAATATGCTACAAAGATCTGTTGGAACTGCTTAGAGAACTTGACTTATATGGTAAAGATATAGAATAACGAAAAACCTATACTGGCAGCAATCGCCAGTATACGGATAGAAAATGAGTTCAGCAGATATACAAAAACAGAAAGGGGTGTAAGACAAGGACGTGTCTTCACACCGGTCTTGTTCAATCCATACCGCGAGGCGATTCAGAGATAATTAGAAGTCCTACCAGGATCCCTTATTGGCGGTCACAATCTTAACATAAGCTATGCAAATGATACAGTGTTCATAGCAGACGCAAACAGAAGATCGTGAAGGAAAGCGAAGAAAGGATTTAATTGCAAGGCGAGAGAATGCACGAGCGTTGGCAAAAGGATAATCCCAAAATGCAAATTACAAATCGGAGATCCCAAAATCAAATAAGTATAAAAACAAATATCTGAGAAGTGTTTTAACAGAGGATGGAAAGTGCAACACGGAAATCCGAAGGCGCATTGGGATGGCCAAAGATGCCTTCCAAAAGCTAAGCAAAGTATTAAGAGACAGAAAAAACTTCGTTAGACACATAGAAAAGAATACTAAAACTATTACGTGATATCTGTCCTCCTATATGGCAGTGAATGCTGAGTAATCTTCACAAAGATGAAGAAAAGAACTGATGCAGCAGGGATGTGGTTCTACAGAAGGATGCCGAGGATAGCATGGACCGAATGTGTAAGCAATGACGAAGTTTTATAGAAAATGGAAACAAAAAGGAAACTTATACTTTACATCAGGAAGAGAGTTGAAATTTATGGGGGTACATAATGAAGAAAGAGGGTTTGGAAAATCCGATATTCACAGGACACCAAAAGAGACAGAGGAAAACAATGAATAACTTAGTGAGCTTGAGTAAATGGATGGCGGAACAGGGTTCAGGAGAAATAACAAAAAGACAAAAATTTATTAAGAGCTTCGGCATATAAAGATGATGATTGGAAGAAGTGATTGTAAGTAATAACAGTTTATGGATAGTTTAGAAGGACGTACTCAAGGTTTAACAAACTAACACTGTCCACTTCTGAAGCTTTCTCAGTTAGTTTTATATTATTTGCTTGACGCATATGTACCTAATTCATTTTGTTACTTTATCATTTCCAGCAATCTAGGGGGGTTGATTGATATACAAGATCTAACGCGTTAACAGAGAGTGAATATAGAAATGTGTGTGAACACATAACCAATAGTTGTGTTAGGTTTGTGCTTAGAGACAGTTCGCTGTGTGACAACGTTGAATACCGTTCATTACCCATGAGTATACCTCCTGCAAGTTACGTATGAAACAGATTAGTGAAAAAATATATATTTGAACATCGACTCAGCAGTATATAAAGGTTCTGTTCAAACGTGTTTTGTGTCAGTTCCCAGTTTGGCCACATTAACAGCGTTGATTAGTCTACAGTACTACTTTCGATTTACGTATAAAAATGTGATCAGTGATAGAAACATGTCGGAACGTGTATTCAGTAACTCTGTTTAAGTGTAGTTAGTGTTCGTTCTCCTTGTGATGATATTAGGTAATAGCGTTCATTAGACGTGACTAGTGTCTCTGAATTACATATAAAACAGCGACCCGGGAGTTTGTAATGTTATTTCTGTAAAAATGACTGACGAATAATTCGTATAGTATGGTGAAAGCTTGTAAGTGCAAAAAATGTACCTCAGAATTTAGCCTGAAAGGAGAGCTTTTTTGCCTCACAACAACGCAAGGACGTGTTGCATCACAACTACTTAGGCTTCGATTTAGAGAAATTGTCTTCAGCTGGAATTGCACCATTGCAAACCCGTTTCGCTTTAGCTCGTATCAAATTTAAGTGTATAAGTAAAGAAGATTACGGAAGTCGATGTGGTATGCCTTTTAATATCGAGTAGAAAAAATAAGGCACATCATGTCAACAACGAAGCAGGATAATAAAACAGGACGGAATGAGCATGTCAGAAAAAAATATCCACGAGCCAAGACTATAAAAGATGGACCAGGAAACGGTTTCCTGGTGAAACGCGAACAATACAAGAGAAAAGAATAGAAGAAAAAAAAAAAAAATGAAAGCGAGGCTTCCTAAAAAAAAGTTTTCCAAGAGGAAAAATAAACCGAACAATTTAAAAAAAATAGAAAAAAACCCAACAAAAACAAACAGTAAAAAGAACACTGCCGAAGAATAAAATAGCTCATTATGCAGTTTTAATGCCAGCATATTGATGTTCGATGATGACACCAGCACTTGATGGAAAAATCATAAGTAATCATATTTTATTTAGCCTTATGTTTTCTTTGGAAGGAAAGAAAAGGAAGAATATATGGAAATGAAGAAGAAGAAAAGAAAAAATAGAGAAAATGCAAACTTCTGGAGAGGGGAAGAACGGGAAGGGAGAAATGAGAAAATTGAAGAAATCGAAGAATGTCGATAAATGATGGAAAGAAAAACGAAAGAAGAATATTAGAATATATTAAGTGAGTGGGTGAAGAAGAAAAGAAAAGACAAAGAAAAATGTCAAGAAAAAACGAGAAGAAGAATGGGAAAGAAGAAAGAAAAAAAACGTAGATAAATGGAGCGAACAAGAAAAGGAAACGGAACAGAAAAGACGTGAACGAGGGTAAGAGCAATAAGATTGAAAGAAAGCAACTTGAGCGAGAAGTGTTTAAATAAAGAGCTAATATATAACGAAATGAAGAATCAAAGCACACGAAGTTTGTGATCAATATTCTTTTTATGAACAAGACTTTTTTTTGACAACGTTGCAGACGATGTCGTGGTTTA
>OZ038477.1:108257111-108267111 GCA_964036315.1 Acanthosepion esculentum | reverse complement strand
GCAGATAGGCTTACTCGGATACAAGCGGCCAGCATTACTTTTTTTGCTGAAAATAAAATACCAATCATGGATTAAGCTGTTAAGTATATCATAACTGCGTAAATTATACGTTCCTTGTTGCTTCCATCAACATAGTCAAGCTTGGTTTAAGATTAAGTATGTATGCATATTGTAACCCATTGATTCTCAATATTCCCCGTAGGAGGGAGCTGTGAACTCAATGATGCAGTTGTTGTTCAAGTTCGCTATTATTTTTTACAGTGCAGTAAGAGTATTTAAATCTTATCATTTTCGTAACGTAACGGTTATCTGTGCAGAAAAGAGAATTAGAGAACAGAGTTCAATTTCCTATCTCATCTGTCACTTTTGACCTTATATCCTAAGGGAAGGCATGAATCCATATCTTTTTTCCCCTTTCTGGTTACGGGTTAAATTCCAGGGTAAATTGGGCCCTCTAGTCTTGTATAACAGCTAGTCTAGAACAAAGACCACTCTGGATTTTAAAATGTGGAAAAGGCAACGGAAAAGCACTACAGTATATTTTCCTAGAAGTTATGTCAGTTTATAGGTACGAATTGCAGTGAGAATTGCTACGGCCTTAAGAGATTTTACATTAAAACATCGTATGTGAAGCAAATAATTGAGCCCTGAATGGGGCAGAACACGGCATTTTATATATGCATTTGATTCCATCGAGGTTACTCCCCGGTCTTACCTACAGTCAAGGAAGCTGTCTGCCCACCAAAACAGTTTCGCCACCGCACTGTTTGCATACATATCTATGGAGCTCAGTGTACGCGATTGTGCAATATAGATGTTCACTCTGCAAGAAGATTTATTCACCTTTTTGACAGGTCTTGTTTTTAATACTCCTGGGTGTTTAGCCACCTTCCTTACCAGAATGACCTGATGGGGGAACCGGTTTAGCCGGCAATGACCCAACTATACGGAAAGTAGTAGTGGGTTATATGGTACCAGCATTACACGTAGACTGATCGGACATAACTTTCACACACTATATATTTCTAATTCTTCCACACTCAGTAACCCCTTGTGTCTTAGTGACACTAATGCTTTATGCGGGGTCAAATCGCTATATATATATATATATATATATATATATATATATATATATGTGTGTATGCTATCGTTCGCCGATTGACCACTATGGAGAAAAGGGATTTTTAAACGGCGACTGCTGTTGCTTTAATGCGTCGCTCTTCGTAAGAATTGAGGCCTATGGCGGCCAGTATGACGTTTACATATCACGTATTCCCTTTCTCTGCTGTGTGCCGAGGGGTAAGAATCTCTGATGTAAAATCGGTCGAATTTCGATTTCAAGCAATCGATCTAACTATACTGATGAGCTGTGATACAGCAAAGCAGTGGATGACATTATATATATATATATATATATATATATATATATATATATATATATATTATTGCAAATTCATTCATAAAAATGTCAAAGTCATCTAATTGGTTCGCAATGTTTAAGCAGATAACAAGTAATTGTCAAAGTCTGGCTGAAATTTGTCTGCGTCTTTTAAATCGCGACATTCTGGCATATTTCACTGGTTGGTGGGTCAACTATTTTGATTGTGCCGTTTGAATTACGCAGTTAATAAGTTATGCTTGGTCAGAAGTCTTGACCAGAGGTCATCCTTTGGGCAGCTTTTACGATATTGGGATGACACAATCTCCGTGAATAAGCGGAAACCTGTACGTCACAGTCAGCATTTTCATCGACCAGGAAATCAATCACTTCGATTGTGACGCAGTTTCGCGTGATGCTTTTAAGCGAGAATTGGCCATAATTCAATAACAACCACTAAATCCTCAGTACAAATTCCATCTGCCGCTACTCGATATTCAGCTAAAAGAAAGATGGTGGGGCTGATAACGTTAGTCACCGTCCCCTGTTAATGTCAAGGGCGAATTACGTTCTTTATGTGTCGTGTCCTCACAAGACGTAAGTGATCATGGCTCTCCACAATTTCCTGTCCTTTGTAGCTCTTAACAAATTTTGTTATTTCTCTTATACCCTATTCCACCATCTATTTAAGCTCATTAATTGTTATACGCTGTTGTTCTCTGTAACTCTTGCCTTCAATCTGTCCCGTGAGTATCAGATATTCCAAACCCTCTTTCCTCATTACGTACCCTAGAAATTTCAATGATTCTTCCTGATGTTAAGTATAAGTTTCCTTTTTGTTTTCATTTTCTATAAAACTTTGTCGTTGTTCATATATTCGATCCATCATATCCTCATATTTCTGTAAAAGTACATTTCTGTTGCTTCAGTTCCTTTTTATCTTTGAGGAGACTCTCCAGCATTCACTGAAGGACATATATCACATAATAGTTCAGTACTTTTTGTTTTTAACGAAGTTTTGTTTCTCAATTCTGCTTAGCTTTTGGAATGTATTTTTTGTCAACACAATGCGTTTCTGATTTCAGTCTCATACTTTCCGCCTTCTATTAAAACACGTCTCATATATTTAAATTTTTGTCCTTTGTTTGAATTTGGTATTTCCGATTTGTAATTTCCATTTTTGGCCCATCCTATTGACATGCATTACATCTTCTTGCAATTGATGTTTAATCCTTTCTTCTCGATTTCCGTTACAACCTTTGTAGGATATTTTGTAGTTTTATTTCCATGTTTGTTATCAGCACTGGTCATCTGCGTATCTTAATGTTAGAAGCGTGAAAACACATTTTTTAAGTTTATATTAGTAAATGTTTATGTTGTGTATTTTCTTTTTCAGGAAATTTGGAAATTTTTGTGATAGCTGTCGCGGCAGATAATCACGATGAACGAATTGTGAAACTCTTAGATCTGATCAAAATTCTAGCAGGAAATCTTTACACTTGTGACAAAGCCTAGACTGTCTGCTTTAAGGCGCTGCCATGAAAATAACGATTATGAATGTCGTAAAAACGATATAGTTTGTGATGATCGCTAATGAGAAGAGAAGCAAATGAATTTTAACGAGTGGGAAGAAAGTGAAAATAAGTCTATACTAAGCTTGTACAGGGTGCGATGGGTTAGATCGTCAGCGTTTTATATTTTGCATGCGCGTTGTTCGTCTTTGATTTTGTCGACTGCACTGTATAGTAGGGTCAGTTGGACACTGTCTGTGAGAAAAATAGCACCTTGAAGTAATTCCCTCCGCCAGAAATTTGGAAACGACAGGCTGTATGCTTGGCATTCTCACCGGGAGCTCCAATACAAATATTTCATAGTGTTTCGGGGTCAATCTGAGAAGAGTGCAGGGGATTCAGTAAGATTTGGAGGAGTAATTGTGATCACGAAAGTATGGCCGCTCGGAAAACTCACTGACCCTTCTAATAAGAAAAGAATTTCGTAATTTGTTGGTGAAGGCCTTAGACTCACTACGGAAGCTGACATCAATGCCTTGAGCAGGTAGTGCTGCCCTGGGTCAAGAGGGTTGCTGCTGGAAGATCCTATATCTGGCAACACGACTCTGCACCATGCCACAGAAGCAGGAGAACTCAGTCATGGCTATCAGATAGTTTCTGCGACCACATCACCCCTTAAATCTGTCCACCTAACTCCTCAGACTACAACTTCCTTGATTATTATGTGTGGGGCGCAGATAAACGAGAGACTAACAAAACTCCTTGTAAAACCAAAGATGAACTGAAGGCAAGGATTATGGCAGCATTCACCAACTTAAACATGGAGAACGTTCAGAAGAGATGCAGGAGATTTCGAAGACGTCTGGAGACCGTGGTCAAAGTCAATGGCGATTTTTACTCTTTATTATTTCAAGATATGTTTGTGTAATTTTGGCAAATTATCTGTTAAAATGAGACGTCAGTATTATTTTCATTTTTGCGTAATATAGACGACAATTTATCCATCGCATCCTGTATATTTATAGTCATAACACAGCAACTAAATTAATGAAGGCTATTTTTTTCTTAAGCAATTCACCCCAAGCAAGGCGGGAGTGCCAATAGCACGCTAGGGTTTGCAGAAAATTGAGAACGAGAGTAAAGAATCGAGTTGTTAGGAAAGAGTACAAAGAAGGAAGGGGAACAAGATCAAGGTATCAGAAGACGTCGATTGACATTACACTTGAATATTTGAAGATTATAGTTATCAGGGAAGCAAGCAATAGGAAGAGAGTTCCACAGACGAGAAGTACGAGAGAAGAGGCTGTTTGAGAAGAGATGCTTACATTTAACCGGTTCGACAGTGGGACCGAGATGCCGGTCTAGTAGGTCGCTTAAATTCATGCAGTCTGGCAACCAGCGAAAGTAGTTCTTCGGAACAGTTGCCATGAAAATACTTGTAGAAGAGACAGAGGGAAGCCACAGCAAGTCTGTGAGAGCGACTGTAGATGAGATGCCAGACGAGGACCTATCGCAATGCATATTTGTCGAGGACCTCGAGACGTATAGCGGGGGCACCAGACCATATATCACAGCAGTATTCCATGCAAGGATGGATGGTTGATTTATAGATTTGAAGGATGGACTCAGACGAGAAAAACTTTCTGGCACAACAGAGATAACCAACTTTCTTTGCGGTAGATGAAGCTATCGATTCAATGTATTTGATCCACCTCATGTCAGCGGACAGCGTGAGACCAAGCAGGCGTAACATCGGCGCTCTCTAGGAGTTGGGCATCAGCCATTCTGATGGGAGGCAGAGAGGTTTCTCTGTAGTCGGTAAAGGGGAACAGTTTCGTTTTGGAGGCGTTTACAAGCCATTTCCTGCCCCAGTCAACCACAGATTGGAGGTCCTTTTCGAGATCAGCGGTCAGGTTAGTTTTGTTAACGATACCAGATTTACTATTCATTACTTCACGCGAAAATAATATATAAGCATACATCGCTTTTAAGGAGATGGACAGGGTTCGGGCTTCTCAATAAGTTACGCTTTTTCCTCTCAGTATTCAGACGCTAAATGGGATTTTTATTTTCCACTGTAGAGTCAGAAATCAGGCTCATTTGAGAATATATATATATATATATATATATATATATATATATATATATATATATATATACTGGGAGGGAGGGTGCAGAGAGAGAGAGAGAGAGAGAGAAATACAACAATCTGACATTTTTTGAGAAGCATTGTCAACCAATGTTAATTTTGACTAGTACTTTTTTATTTCCACGAATAGTAGTAATTTCATCTAATTTTTATGGAAGGAAGCATTGCCCAGCATTATCTGATTAGTATTACTAGCATTAATATTAATTTCACTTGTTTTATTTCCATCAATAGAATTATTAATAGTAATGGTATCTTGATTTTCCATTAGATTAAGTATTCTTAACCATTTTTGACTCGTATTCAGTTTCATCTTAATTTCACTTTATTTCTACTAATCGTATTATTAGTAGTCATAGTAGTTTGGTTTTTTAATTAAGTATTGTCAACCATTATTCATTTTTTGACTATCAATATTTTCAGTTCACTGGATTTATTTATGATGATCTCTCCACAAATATCACAACCAAATGAACTTTGATTTCTATAACAAACTCTAGTTACAGACGCTGTGGCGCCAATTGCCCTATTCAAATAAATGTTGGTTCTTAAGTTTTTCTCATATCTTCTTATTTCTTGCCTTTGTCTTAAAAATAGCCAGTACAACTGGGAACTGCAACTGGACACGTTATAGTAATATACGCCTTATTATTGCACAATAAAAAGTATACATTAAGTATCTGATTGAATAATAGATTTTGCTTAGAGTTTTAAACCATTTCTCAAAAGTATTTAATTTAAAATGGTGGTTTATTAATGGGAAGCGAATCATAAGTAAAACTGTTGCTTTAGGAAATTTTATATTTGTGTAAATATCCAGGATTAAAATTTATCTTATCTTCATATATCAGACTAACATTTTTTACCAGTTCCATTGTTTTTAATCTATGATTTTGATCTAAGATTGGATTTAGTAGTCTTGTAGTTTAGCGCGTTTCGCTGAACTTTGTAAAAGTTTGAAATTTATCAACACCTAAAAAAAAAAAGGAAAAAAATAGTTAATCAATTTTGGAACGGTTAAACCGAATCTTTTGAAAAATAAGAAGATAATTGACCCTAATTAGTATTACTGAGATGTGTGGGGAAGCAGGAACTTATTAACCCGAAAGAAATTTCGCCCAAATAATCCAAAAGAAATCACATTTTGGTTGATAGAAGTTGATTGGTTTAACGGAAAATCGTCTGTTGATGAAAGATTTCTTCTTCAAAGAAAAAATTATGAATTTCGGGGTAGTTGGCAGGGCAATTAGATCACAGAATTGTACGCCTCCTGAAATGTTTCTAAGATCACATGATTGTATTAATAGGAATGCGTTGAAAGTAGTTGATTCGGTGTCGCCTCTTTATCGGAATTAGCGTCCAGAATTATGTTGTCGCAATTTTGTTCTTTTTTCGGATAGAAAATTAATTTTGTTTCTTTGAAAGACTCCTCTGCCTTCGCTTTTATAATTAATCACGTTTTTTTCTTGCTTAGTCAATATCTCAAGGATCAGCTTGGATGCGTTGTTTAACAGATCTATATTAGCAATCGAGAGGGATATGCACGTCTGTGCGTGGGGGCGTTTGTGTAGGTGTGCGGGAGATAGACTTGCCCACAGTGTTCGATGGACATTGGTTTCTGGATAATGGGTATGTACAGCGACATACAAAAGGTATTGGAAACAGAAGAATTAGACTAAATTATAAATTTATTTTAATGATTTAACTTAAAATTTGAGCTGAATATATTAAATATTTAGAATATACTACGCATAAAGAAACAAATCTTTCTCTAAATAAATCTACTGTAATTACTCGTGTACAATGCGCACTTTTCACTCAGATTTGTTATCGACCGGACTATTAACCCCACGTTGCTTCTCTATTCCTTTTCGCATCGATGTGCCCAGAAACCTTGAAAAGTTCGAAGTACTTGAATCACGATCCCAATATATTTGGTTGTTTATTCCGGAATTTTCTTGGACAGACTAGGTAGGTGACATTTTGGACCACTTCTACTTCTCCCATGACAAAGTCCCAGCTTTCCCCTTCAACCAGTGACAATTCTGGCTCTCCCACATCATCTGTCTGCATATGTCTACATCATGATGCACAGCTTTGGATCTTTCTCTCGACATACAGTATGAACTCAATAACGGATGGCCTGGAACTACTTTCAGTTTTATTTAGATTGTTTAGAACAATTCTATTAGTGTGTCTAGATAAGTCTTCGAGTGGAACTTTTAACGTCATATCAACTACCCATTTGTATAGAAAGTTTCCATTTCTTTATTATTCAATCCCCGATGCGTGAAGATACTATTTCCTAGACTTCATTGCTAGTCATAAAAAACACACATTAGACGCAGATAAATCCTTTAGAGCCCATCTGATTTCGTGTTTGTTCTCAGTCAGTTGTAAGAGAACCTATTGTGTCACACGTTGACCAAACATTACATTTTTTAAATATATATATATATATTTTACAGCAAAAAAACAAAAATTAACAGAGATAGCCGGGCACAGAACGGCTTGAAATAGACTATCATTAGTCACTAAATGTCTGTCTCGGAGACTCGTTTTAAATTTATTTTCAATGTCAGTCCTCCTCTGGCAGACGCCTTGTTAAAGAGAATGGGTTTGTGTTAGCGATTGGTGGGGGCGCAATATATCTTATCCCAGGTGAAGCTCTGTTAAAATAAAAACATCGAACTCTCTGTGGATCAGTTTTAATAATTAATATTACTAGGATCCACCGGATTACATACAAACGGATCGATTATCTGTACGATATATTTTAGGCACCTTTTATTTTGCTTCCAACTGTTCATGTGAGAAACAGACGTCATGAACATTTCATCTGTCACTTAGGTCGACATCGAAGTCGTCCAGATATAAATCTTATGCGTCTTTCTCATATACGATATCATCTTCACTACTGTTCAATGCGTTCATGTGATGCAAAAATAGTTTCAAAGATGATCTGTCAGGCTCCCAATGGCCATGTAAATAAAACAAAAATCTCTGGGTTTTTTCCTCTAAATGCTGCTTAAATTTTCTGTTTCAAAGCATTTAAATTATATAATTTCTCATTCTAGTAGACACAAAATCTTACATTTAGGTTAATTTTAGCAGCTATTAATTCGAAAATATCAATATGTATTATACCCAAAATATCTTTTACTACAATTTCATTGGATGGTGGTGCAGATTATAGACTATTGCGTATTATACATTAATAATTTCACTGTTTACATTATTCGGACTATTGTCCTCATCTCTGTTGCCATATTTATCACAACGTCTCGGCCGTTGTACGCTCCGGCCTTCTTCAGGTGGTTGGGATCTCGAAGTGAACACTTTATTTCGCTCACTGGGGTAGACTCACACTCTTTGGGTCCTGTCATCTAACCAACGCCTTTATCCACTGTGCCATGTGATAGGACCCAAAGAGTGTGATTTCAATACCTGGTTAAGACGGTGGAGATCTTGGAGTAGGGAATTAACAGGAGATAACTGATAACTGACATCCATTAGACATGGCACGTAGAACTAGAACAGTCTACCCCAGTGAGCGAAATAAAGGGTTCAGTTTGACATTCCAACAACCTGAAGAAGGCCGGAGCGTTTGTTTGTTTGTTTGGGGTTTTATGGCATATCAACCACTATGGGTTATTTAATGACAGATCCAGTATTTACTAAATATATCAAAAACGTATAACTGGCAACATCATTGTTTCAAAAAAGTATAGTTGGCAACATCATTGTTTCAAAAAAGTATAGTTGGCAACATCATTGTTTCAAAAAAGTATAGTTGGCAACATCATTGTTTCAATGTGCTGGAAAAGACCTGGAAGTTCACTATTTTTCCCCAACAGGTGCTATCACCCCGGGTCAGGGTGGACCTGGGAACACCAGCAATTAAGAGGTGGTTCCACGCTTCCTCAAAACCTCCAGGCCGGAGCGTACAACGGCCGAAACTTTGTGATAAATATGGCAACAAAGATGAGGACAATAGTCCGAATAATGTAAATAGTGTATATAATATCTCATCTCAGAAATATAGACAGATATTAATAATTTCGTTATAAAAAATAAAGGAGAAAGCAACACGTAAATGTTTTGGATACATTCAAGAAATCTAAAAGGAAGCAGAATATAGAATAACATTTGAAAACTGCCAAGCATTCAGAGCATGCCACATAACCTACATGGTGTGTATTTTATACGGTCATTGGCAATCTGGCTGGCACGTGCGAAAGACAACAGCGAAGACGAAGG
This sequence comes from Acanthosepion esculentum, assembly GCA_964036315.1. Lineage (NCBI taxonomy): Eukaryota > Metazoa > Mollusca > Cephalopoda > Sepiida > Sepiidae > Acanthosepion > Acanthosepion esculentum. The sequence continues at coordinate 108,257,813 of OZ038477.1, read as the reverse complement.
AAATCTTTCAAGAATTTTGTGAGGGGATAATTAACCGTCGTAGTTGTGAAATGGGATGTCGAAATATCTTCAACAAGCTCACTTTCCTAAGATCCGAGCCATCATTCGAAAATTGAATGAACATTGCCTGCCCAACAATCTACTTCAAAAAGGATATTCCTGTCAAGTAAATGAGTGAACAGCTTGATCCATGTGCCGAACAGTAAGGCATACACAATTATCGTTTCATAATCACAATGTAGACCCTGAATGTTCTCCAGTCACGATAGACGGCTGTAATCTCAATTAATCTACTTACTTTTGAACTTCAATTGGAAAACACGCTCAGCTGAAAACCTCAAGTAGAACCCATATATACAATCCATCGCTAAAGATTCTGTAAAAATCGTCGGCTCATCGTACAATTCCAGAAAGACTCCATCCGTCATGCTTTACTTTCATCATCATCATCATTAGTATCATTCTTCGACCTCCCTAAGGTTGGTCGGACCTCCATTGACAATCCCTTTCCACACTGTTCGGTCCTGTATTGCTGTCCCCAGATCCCCAATGTCCAACCTTGAGTCCCGAGCTATGGTGTCTGAGAAAGTCAATTTTCCTGAGAAGACACTTCCAGAAGGGTGCCATAGGAGTAGGGACGAGACGATTTCCTTGTCCGCTCGGTGGAAATGGCCGGCAAACTGTAATCGTTTTTGTTTGAGC
>OZ038477.1:108076876-108244376 GCA_964036315.1 Acanthosepion esculentum | reverse complement strand
GCAAGCGTCTGCAATAGGGATTAGCTAGCCGCCGTAGTAGACAGGTATCCTCGAATACGAGTGGCCAGCTATACATAACTGTTTTGCGTTCGGTTGTTCACGGGTGTACACGTTTACGCAACGAGTATAGCTTTACTAACGATACTTTTCTCATTCACTTACCTTTTAAACTTAACTCGAAGATTGGGTAAAGGGATAGAGGAAAAAAGTTTAGTCTATTGTAAGTTGGTCTCTCAAAAAAGGAAATTGCAGAACATATGATAAAATCGTTTTTTTATAAGTGAACATTTTGGGGTTGCACGATATACGAGATCGAGCGTTACACGAGTATATACGGTAGTTAAAATATTCTTTTTGTTTACACACATTGCTTTTCAGTTATTTTCAGGAAGATTCTTTCAAGTCCTGATGTAAATAATATTGGTGAAAACATCCTTTTTTTCCCCCAGTCATTTCCCAGATTTTATTTGATGTGCCTGTCGTTAAATTAATTCAAAACTTATGTTGAAAATCTTCAATATATATTTTATATCCGACGTTAAAATTAAATTAGGAATAATAATAATAATAATAATAATAATAATAATTAAAAAAGACAAGAGACATTAGCAAATTAGCTTGTGCGGTGATGGAGATAAAAGTAGCAATCATATAGTAAATTAGTATAAGGTAGCATATAAGGAATATTCATGACGCCTCTCTACAGGTCCTTCCTGTTCTTATTTAAACAGACTAGTTAGGTTCGTTAAACGTTGTTTTCTTCCTGTCTCTTCAGTACGTGCTGTGAGTGTCAAATTCTACAAGATTCTTTCCTCATAATGTACTCTACGAATTTCAATTGTATCATTCAGATTTAAATGTAAGCGTCCTTTCCGTTTCCATTTTCCTTAAAATTTCGTCGTTCATGGTATTCTCAGCATCCTTCTGTATAACCACATCTGTTGCTTTAGGTTTTCTCTTCATCAATAATTGTCCGGCATTCATTGCAATGTAATACGATTGAGATTACCTCATCGTCCAGCACGCTTTTCTTTATTCCTAACGATATTTTCCTGTTTTTTAATTCATTATCTTTTTGAAGGTATCTTTTACTATTCCAATGAGCATTCGGATTTCGAAGTTACATTTTCGTCGTCTGTTAAAACACTTCCCAGAGATTTAATTGTTTAAATTTGATTCTCCAAATCGTCGTTCGTATTTTTTACCGTTCCTCTTGCTGACAATAATACATTGTCTTTTTAGAATTGATGCTTAGGCCTTACTTCTCGTCTGTCTTTCCTACGTTGTCTCGGATTTTTCTGCAATTTTCTTACGAACACAAAAATACAAAGAGAAAAAAATTCATCAACTAGGAATTCTGAAAACTAGTTTAATTAGGTAAAAAAATTGGTGTAAATAAAGGCCAAGGGCTGTCCTAAGAAACATTTTGGGGCTTGAAATTTAAGAAAATTATTTGTCAGATAGTGGATGCTGCCATTCAAGTCGACCAGTATGAGAGCGAACAAGAATGAAAAAATTGACAACTACCTGAACTTTTGTTTTTTAAAAACTAAAAATAGACTAGAAATATGAAGTTGATATATATATATATATATATATATATATGTATACACACACACGAGAGCAGAATAAGAGAGATAGAATCATAAGAACCGAATTAGAGAGACAGAGAAAAAGATAAGATAAAGAGGTAGATGCTAATAGATGTAAGAGTAAAAGGACAGAACAAAATAAATCTGCAATAATAATAATAATGATAATAATAATAATAATAATAATAATAATGAGAACAGCTTCTCTAAAACACATCGTAATAACAATTATTATTTTATATTGCTTTACAATCACGAGTATCTGGCGGAGTTTCTTTTGGGATATCAAATCTCTCTCTCTCTCTGGTAATATATTTTTTAATTAATAGATTTGTTTTCAAAGATATATTGGGCGGCCTATTGATAGCAATTTCGAAATGCTCCTTTCCTTTTTCAAGTGCTATTGGTAGTAGTCGTTAAATTAATACATTTACCAGTGAGTGAGAGGAATATAATCTCGCAAGCCAATATGAACGTCACGAGATGCTAAAGTATTGGGTTTTTGCACCGGATGGATCCAAGAAAATCTACCTTTTCTTCTTACTAAATATCATGTTCTTTTTACATTCTCATGTTTTAGAATCTATCTGTTCATCTCTCTGCTAATATTCTCGTGCTGTTCCTCTATCTTATTCCATTCCTACCTATTCTTTTATTTACTACATTTGATATTTCGTCCGAGGGATACAGTTTCAGTACTTTGTCTGCTTCAGTTTTTTGTGTCTTTCTCGATGTCTGCTTCAGTCTTCGTCTTTATACATGTCTATTTCCGCCATAGCCTCTCTATATCTGTCTATGTATTTCGGTCTTTGTCTCCCTCTGTCTATATCTATTGCGGTTCATCTGTCTAAGACACTGGCTAAAGTATATTAGCTTTGCTTAACCGTTACATTTCACCTGATAGTTCTAAGTTTAACCTCTGAGTGAGGTTTGTTAGTCAAGCGGAAGTCACTGAAACTGTATCCCTCGGACGAAATATCAAATGTAGTAAATAAAAGAATAAATAACCTCTCGCATGGACATTGAAATGAGAATGATCTACTCACGTGGAATAAATAAAACGCTTGGATCGAAAATCCGAGAAAGTTACCGAATGTAACAGGAAAGAAGAAATTAGATGCAAAAAAAAACGAAATACTGTTTATAACAATCACAGTGTAGATAACAGTGTAGAATAACTCCGTGTTTAATAATCAATCCGTTCTATCTAATTTTGATCATATGTATCTCTTTCTAGAGGGCTAATATTTATCAGGCCTTTTGCACAATATCGATTTCTTTACCCACCCTTAAGCAGCTATCCGAAAATGCATTCATTCGTGATCCAAACATTCTTATTTTTACCATTTATTCGGACAGTGAATCACGCTCGAGATGCGGTGGTGTTTATGACTCGTGCATATCACAGTCCTCACCCGGCAAAAATTTTGCTAAATAGAAGTAATAACCCCGCTAAAAAAGAAAAAAAGAAAGAGAAGTCCTATGTTCACATGCACACCTGCAAAAGCCTCCGGTATTTGTACACCCGTAAGGATTGCTTGCTATTTTTTCTCGCTTTTGTTTTTATTTTAACGCATAAGAAACTTTTTTTTTGCTTTCTTTCCAAAAAGAGAATATGCAAGCGTTCTTTTTACGTTTTTATTTAACGAAGCTGCAGTTACAGGTGCACTTGTTTGAACTAAAGCCACAATTTACACAGTGAACTATCGTTTGATTATAATTAATTAGGTCTGAATTAATGAAATAAATCAGTCATTATACAACAGAAAACTAAATGGCAATCAAATCCTCGTGATTGCAACTTCAAGTTGCTCGTTAAATGAACATGTTTGCAGTCACGTTGATACAGAATGTAGTTACCGGTGAAGCATATATTTAGCTCCTCACAAATAAACGTGCACACAGACTGTAATGGTAATATTAGCCGTTGCCTTATAAAGAAATATTCAGCATTTACTGACCGTACAGTGATTGCTCCTTTTGTTCGAAATTTATAAAGTATTTCTCAAAAGAATTTTTGAGGAAAATAGGTTTCTCAATAGCAGTTACTACTATTGACCTTTTTCTAAGTGGACCACATCACTTCAGAGCGTAGGCGAACACAATTCTCCCTAGCTACCTGCCTTTTGTTGCCCCGAGTGAAACTTTCTACTGCAGGAGACCTTTCCCCGACCAATGATTTTAAATTTGGCATGGGAACTACCCGTTGCTTTTTTCTATTTCTGTTGCCTTTGATGTACCTTATGGACATTAAATTCTTCAAGCCTTCTGTTTTCACTGTGTCCCAAACATATTTTTCGGCTATTTTAATTTTTTTTCTTTTCTAACATTCTCTGCTTATAATCTCAATATTCTTCAGAAGAATCATATCAGAGATGTTCCAATTCATCGAGAATTCAATGTTATATAATCGCGTATTATTGGCAGTAAGAGTGCGTGGCTAAGTGGTTAGAACGCAAGCGTTCCGAACCGGAGACCTGTGGTCAAATCTCACCAGGGTTGATTTTTATTTTATTTAGAGGCATATCAACCGCTATGGGTTATTTAATGCCTGAATCTAAATATTTAGAACAGTTTTATGGCTTCAGTTACAGATTACATGTATTGTTGGTCATTTTGCTATAAAATTTATTATTGGTATTTAAAAAAAAATATAATAATGTATTTCTGGTATCTTTATACTTTCATAGTGTTTGGGGGGTTCAACAACAGCAATTAATTATAATTCTCTAAACCTCCAATCCCCTGGTCAGAGGCCTTCCTGCTGTCATCAGGGTTTAGTTGTCAAGGCGGTAACTCCTTGATAATCAATGATCTCTGTGTGTGCAGAACCGTTGGGAAGCGCCTGAAAACCATACCAGGGATTCAGCAAAGACTTTTGAGTGAAACTGGATAGGCGAAAAAGCCCGGAAGATGTCAACATTTTTACTAACAAAAATACAATAGCTAAGAGTAATAAATAAGGACGAGACAAGATATCTGTAGACATTGGCAGACGAACGAGAACAATCTACTCTCGTAGATTAACTAAAGATTTTAGTTCGAAGTTCCCTGAAGGTTACCCAGATCGACAAGTATCTGGTTTGGTTCCTTTTTTTTTGAGCGGCATATCCCGTATGGACAAGCAGCTGATGACGCCCGGAGAGTACAATGACCGAAACGTTGTGATAAAAAACCTAAAAAAAACAACAAAAAAAAAAACATACGCGTGTAAATAGTGTAAACTATTTAAAAAGAAACGTCATCGTGACTGAAGGTTTCAGTGTACGGACATTGTTCAACTCCTGGGTGTGCTTTCACTCACAGAAACCCCAACAAAGGTTGCAGTATAAACTACAATTTGGCTCTGTGAGTGCTGAAGGAACACAAATGGGCCTGCGCAGGTGTCTGTAACAGGGATTAGCTAGCGATTTTAGCATCTTTAGAAACGAGCAGCCAGACATTAAATTAGCGGTCCAGTAGAAATTACTTGATTTTTAATGTTATGTTTCGATTCCTTAATACCATATTTATATTCTGGGAAATATGCTTCGTGGTTCCTATGCGTATACGAATTACTGCCGCATGTCCTTCATGTTTCCCAGTCAAGAATGGTCCGCAGTGCACGTTCACTCGTTCAGATTTTCTCTAAAGGCATATCTGCTCAATTTCGTATCCAATACGTAAATTGCTTTCTTGGTGTTTCAAATACAAAATTGAGCATTCACAAACGTGTGAATGTGCAGCAAGACAAATTGAACTATACTGTGAAGATCTCCATGGCAGAGCGGTCAAAACACACCGGATCAGACGTCCTTGATGCGTAACTCAGATTTTGAATTATGTTTTTTTAATTTTTTTAAATACAACAGACAACCAGATTGTTGCCTCTTATGACGTCCTTACCGTTTCAAATTTCTCTTCTTGACGGTGGTATCTGATAGTATTTCGCACAGTCATTAGTGATGCGGGCGACTTAGGAGATGCCTTGAATGGTTCTGTAGTATATAATTTCTCATGCTTAAATTCTTCGCTATAATTTTGCTGTTAATGTTCAAGATTCTCAAACGTACAATGCACACAACAGTCTGATCTTTGATTCCAGACTGATATTCTTTTTGCATATGATTCTTAGTTTTGCGACAGTATTGTTTATGGTACTGTTTAGTCTCAGAGAATAGATATGCAGGCTGCCTAAATGTTATCGGCGTGGAAAATAAAATCGACAAGTCGAGTTTTAATTCCGACCCGACTTGTATTTATTTTCCATTGTTGACCTTGAGGAACCCTATATTGTTCCCACGAGTTAAATAGAGGAGATTGGGTTTTCTAGCATTGGTTGGCAACCATTCTAGGAGACGGATACTTCTGAATTCAAGGGAAGCTAGCGTGAAACTTGTAACCCATAGCCGTTAAAAGTACCTATTATTGTAAACTCAGGTGTATCACCAAGCATTGTATTAATGAGGCTCGATGCTACACGAATGGTTTATTTGAAAAAGAATTACTAGTCTGTTATAGGTAGGAAGAATGTGTCACGCCAATCTTTCAAATGTGGACGGACTGTTGCCTATTTACCTTGGATATTGTCATAATCTTTTACATGAACTCGAACATCGACCACAAGCATCGACTAAAAGAACGCATCTACTGCACTTCATAAGCAGGCACTCACACGCACATACATACATACATACATACATACATGCGCACACACATAAATAAATGTATGTATTTTATTTTTTTTTGTATTTTTTATTTTATTTTATTTTATTTATTTATTTATTTTTTTACCCGTACACATTGGAGTTTCAAATATTTGGTGTGGCTGAAATAAAAGATCTCATCAAAATTTTTAAAGTTCAAAAATTAGTTTTTAAATGATTTCCACTCATGAAAAATTTCCCCAGAATTCTCACAGATTAAAGTAAGGGGAAGTCGGAATAATAATGTCCCATGTAGACTGTTTTTTTTTTAAAAGCGCATTTCGGAATGTCAAACTCAAAATATGTGTGTGTGTGTGCGCTCGTGCGCGCTCGCGCGTGTACATACGTATATAAAATTATTGGAATTAATGAACTTACGAAGAAAAAAAAACACACAAGAAGAAGCAACCACACCCAAGGAAAAGTAAAAATACTACACATAAAAGCAACGCAAGTTGAAAACTTGAAAGGACACAAAACCAGACTAAGAAATTCGATAACAAAACAACTCCGAGGTCAGACAGAAAAGGATCGCTTCATTGCGTGAAAATCATAATCACGGTAAAGTCGTGTCTCTTGGATATTTCTGGGTTGTGTGTATCTGTGTGGGTTTGTGTGACGAAACAACCACTCATGTACACATATGCACTTACGAGCTGATGTGAAGAAGGGTGCCAAAAAGTTCTTCGTCCAACCAAGAAGCCCTACAATAACATTTTGGTCATACTACTATTACTAGATTAAAGATTGGGAAGAGCCATCCATCGAGTTGCATAAATACTTCTAAAAAGATTCATAAAATCGTCAACATCATTAACAGCAGCCATTGCAAGTTCTCTGCAAGACGAAAACATTTCCCAAATCTTTCCAGGACAATCATAAATGCACTTTCTCCTCCATGTCTTACCAACAAATCACTAGTGTCTCAATCATTTGCATGATTAGTTAATGCGTATACTAACCATTGGTCACCAATCAAGTATCTTTTTAACGCATACACATATTGCAATATATATATATATATATATATATATATATATATATATATATATATATATATATATATATATATATAAATAAATGAAGTAGAACCAACTATTGGTGTGGCCAACAGACAACTTGACAGAAGGCATAACACCATCAGAGGCAACAATATATCCCGAACAAGGAAAAAAAAAGAAAGACCAAAAACGCAAACACCTAATTCCGCAGTAAAGTGCGCAATGCCCAGATTATCTAGACAGAGCAAAAAACGATTCACGACAATACTTAAGGTCAGCCCGAGCTGTTAATAGAGTTACACGCTCTTGTGATCTTCAGGCGGTTAGAACAAAACTTTACACACACACACAGAGTCGGAGACAGACAGACAACTTGCCAAAAGACCGAACAACCTAATCAAGAGAAAATTTTGAACAAAAGAAAAAAAAATGACCTGAAGGCAAATATCTACCGACAGTAAAGAAAAAGAGCTCAGCGCCTAGATTAGCCATACTGAGCAAAAACACTTCACAATGCGTTCTAGTCGTATGAAGATCGCATGAGCGCGAAAATCAAGTAACGACCTGGACGGTCCTTTGATAGGAATTAACGTTACATATATAATATTTTCCATCCGAACCTGACGATTGCATCGGGCATGAAACTTAGAGATGTGCTACCGGTCAGGGAAAAAAATTATATTTATTATTAGTATAAAAGTCAGGCTCTGTTATACATCATGCACTGTTTTTATCACCACCACCACTGTATGTGCGATTATATATATATATATATATATATATATATATATATATATATATATATATATATTAAAATTACAACATGTTATAACATCAATACAAAAATACCTATTTTCTTTCAACACTTCTGGTATCTTGTCAAGTGGTGGTGTTGATTGTAAAATAAAAAGTTTTTAAAGAGTTCAAAACCAACCACTACCCTTATTAGGGGAAATATTTTTACGCAAGATGAAAGCAAGTTATACGATAATTTATGCCTGTAGTTAACAGTGAGCTCCTTCCTTTGATTTAATAGGTTTATCTTGTCCTTAAATTGAATAATTTCTAGCTTTTCACTGAGACAGAGGTAACCTAGTGGATATAAAGAATTACAGGTACGATGCTTCTAATTAACTCCCATTTAACAGTGGGAGTTTTGTTTTTCTCCTCTAAACCCCAATAGTACTTGGGCAGCGAGGTAGTATGTTTATGAGAACTATTTTTGAAGGAAAAATCATGTTGGCGTTTGAATCGATTCTTAGTACTACCAATATAATTTTTTTAATATTTGTGTTTTCAAGTGAATAGTACTAAGATAAATCAGGGAACTAATCTGGCAATTGTTTTGTAATGCGAAATCATTGAGATTCCTACAGTTACATCCACTAATATTGATATTATGATATTTAATATTATTTAACGCATCACTGCAATTCGTCATGCCATTTGAGTTTTTATCTGTTAAATAACTTATGCTTTTCAATTATCTTTCGAGGTTATCCGCACAAAAGTAACTAAGTTTAATTTTTATTGAAGATTTTACTAAGCCTATTTGTTTTAGGAAAGTGTTTATTAATAAGATTTAAGAATTTTAGGCCTAACTTAGTTTTAACCATAAGATTAAAAGGCGGGGGGTGACCCAGATGATCTTCCTGGATATTCGCTTCTTATTATGGTCAGTATTAATGGGATTTATGTATTTAATGTTGGTATCTTTATAACTATTACTACTAATACTACTACTCAGGGCAGAGTTATAAAATTCCCTATGCCTATTGAAAACCTCTTCATTATAATTCAATGGAAGACGGTATATGCTTAATGACTCACATTGGATGATTAGAATTGGGATGTACATATACGGGGTAAAAAGTTTGATATCACGTATGAACTATTCATAAGGTCAAGGGTGACATCAAGAAAATCTAATTGTTTCATGTTAGTTGTTAATTTCGTTTTAAGGCTTAAATCTTTAGTCCTCTATGTATCATCTTCCTAATACGATCTACCTTAAGTTTAGTAGAGTCCCTAACAATTAAAAGGCCATCATCTCTATATAATCCGATACTATCGGTATCAACACAAACATGGGCACGCAAATCATACAGAATGAATAATCCACTAATAATAATGATTTAGTTAATATTGAATAGTTGTAAATTTTATTGAATTAAGATTACATAGACTAAATTTAATATGGTTATTTTGGTAAGGATGTTTGTTTGTACGTGGGTATATTTCTTTCTACTCCTGTTCTATATGGGCGTACTTTTCTAGGTGCTTGTTTTTTTATGTCCACTTATATCTGTTTGTGTATGGGTGTTCATGTTCGTATATATATATATATATATATTGATATTTTGATTATTGTGTATATCTATATTGTTAATGTATGATTTTGCATGCATTGGTGTGCCTAATATATGTTGCGTTCATTTGTACCCTCTCACAAGCACTGAATTTAACTGATAAATTGATACTTGGCTATGTATAGTAATAATGGTATAATAACTAATATTATAATAATGAAATAATGTGTATTTATATGTATATTTATCTTTGTTTTTATAGCCTAACATATGACTTTTTATTTCATATTTCTTAATGTACTTGATAAAAAGAATTTATTCATTTATATGTATGTGTTTTTATGTTTTGTATATATGTATGTGATATATGTATATATTTCTGTATGTAGGTATGTCTCTCTCTCTCATATTATTACTTATTGTATCTCTCTCTCATATTATTACTTATAGTATCTCTCTCTCATATTACTTACTGTATCTCTCTCTCATATTATTACTTACTGTATCTCTCTCTCATATTATTACTAATTGTATCTCTCTCATATTATTACTTATTGTATCTCTCTCATTTTATTACTTATTGTATCTCTCTCATTTTATTACTTATTGTATCTCTCTCATTTTATTACTTATTGTATCTCTCTCATTTTATTACTTATTGTATCTCTCATTTTATTACTTATTGTATCTCTCTCATTTTATTACTTATTGTCTCTCTCTCATATTATTACTTATTGTATCTCTCTCTCTCATATTATTACTTATTGTATCTCTCTCTCTCATATTATTACTTATTGTATCTCTCTCTCTCATATTATTACTTATTGTATCTCTCTCTCTCATATTATTACTTATTGTATCTCTCTCTCTCATATTATTACTTATTGTATCTCTCTCTCTCATATTATTACTTATTGTATCTCTCTCTCTCATATTATTACTTATTGTATCTCTCTCTCTCATATTATTACTTATTGTATCTCTCTCTCTCATATTATTACTTATTGTATCTCTCTCTCTCATATTATTACTTATTGTATCTCTCTCTCTCTCATATTATTACTTATTGTATCTCTCTCTCTCTCATATTATTACTTATTGTATCTCTCTCTCTCATATTATTACTTATTGTATCTCTCTCTCTCATATTATTTCTTATTGTATATCTCTCTCTCATATTATTACTTATTGTATCTCTCTCATATTATTACTTATTGTATCTCTCTCTCATATTATTACTTATTGTATCTCTCTCTCATATTATTACTAATTGTATCTCTCTCTCATATATATATATGTCTGTGTGTGTGTGTGTGTGTGTGTATGTTTATATATTTTTATATTGATTTATCATGTTTGTGGAATTTCAACGGGTAGTTTGCGTTGTCTATGTAGTGATTGAATCTTGATGAGTCTGCTTATTTGTCGTTCGTATATTTGCGTTCTCATATATCCAATCATATTTACGTGTTTGTGTATTATAACATGATGTGTGTGCCTTGTCACTAATAAAGCTTTCTCCCTCGTCTACTAATCTCTATTCACAATCCTGTCAATGTAACTAATTTGGTAGCCATATATTGCTCCTCTTACTTCTGCTCAGATTCGGATGGAAATCTTAACATATCATTAAGAACAATACATGAAAATTTAGGCATATCTTCTAAGTGTTTTTTCTTTGTATAATTTTTAAGTTTCTAAACTTGATGCATGGTTATATTACAGTTTAATATTCATAACTTTTATTCTTTAATAACATAATAAATTGGAGATTAATTAGTCATCCTGATTTCTTATATAATCTAACATTAATTTTAATGCATTAATAAATTTTATCTTGGGTCCGTTGTCGCGTTATTTGAATTATCATACAATTGCAATTTAATTGGCTATTACATCTTACGTAAAAATATTTCCCCTCGTGGGGGTAGTGGTTGGTTTTGAACTCTTTAAAAACTTTTTTATTTTGCAATCAACACCATCACTTGACAAGACACCAGAATTGTTAAAAAAAAAGGATATTTTTGTAGCGATGTTATAACATACTTATAATTTTTAAATAAAGATTATTTGATCTACTTTCTATTGAGCGCTTTAAAAAAAATAGTGTTTTTGGTTACTGGATTTTTATTCCATTTATACCAGCCTTGTATTCAGATATATATTTTATTAGTAATTGTATCAAAATTTTCACTTGTTTGTCTGGTCAGTAAGTGTTATTTCATAATTGCTTCTTTCTAGTAAGAAAATGTCTTATTCCCTTCAAACTTTGTGATCTGAACAACAATGTTTTGAAACTAACCTATTTTCCATTATATTCCCGACAGATTCAGGGCTGAGTCGCCGAAGGAGAATTTCTAGAACTTTCGAGAAGTTTCTAATAGTTTCAAGCATTTCTACTAAGGATCCTATGATGAAAACATAGGAGACTATATTTGGTGGCTGATTCGTGAAAGCAATTTGCAGTATAAGCGTAAATCGCGAAAAACTACTCCTAAATTTTTTGTGGCATCTCCTGTGTAATCCAAGAATAAATAAATACTATTTTTGAATCATATGACGTTTTGTTCCTACTTAGCGGGAACGAGAATGTTCATATTCGACCGTTTTCCCAAAGGGGATAGATAGATTAAAAAAATATTATTCTGGTCACAAAAGCAAACTTTGAAGGAAATATTTTCCATTTTTCTTACTTTCTCGGCGTAAGCAAATAGGAAATTGCAGTTGGTACTCAAGAAGAAAAATCGTGTTACAAAGTGAAGAGTGTTACTTTCTGCCTCCCATATTTTATTTCTCCCTCTCATATATATTATTACTAATTGTATATCTCTCTCTCATATATATTATTACTAATTGTATCTCTCCCTCACATATATATTATTACTAATTGTATCTCTCCCTCACATATATATTATTACTAATTGTATCTCTCCCTCACATATATATTATTACTAATTGTATCTCTCCCTCACATATATATTATTACTAATTGTATCTCTCCCTCACATATATATTATTACTAATTGTATCTCTCCCTCACATATATATTATTACTAATTGTATCTCTCCCTCTCATATATATTATTACTAATTGTATATCTCTCTCTCATATATATTATTACTAATTGTATATCTCTCTCTCATATATATTATTACTAATTGTATCTCTCTCTCATATATATTATTACTAATTGTATCTCTCTCTCTCTCTCTCATATATATTATTACTAATTGTATCTCTCTCTCTCTCTCATATATATATTATTACTAATTGTATCTCTCTCTCTCATATATATATTATTACTAATTGTATCTCTCTCTCTCTCATATATATATTATTACTAATTGTATCTCTCTCTCTCTCATATATATATTATTACTAATTGTATCTCTCTCTCTCTCATATATATATTATTACTAATTGTATCTCTCTCTCATATATATATTATTACTAATTGTATCTCTCTCTCTCTCATATATATATTATTACTAATTGTATCTCTCTCTCTCATATATATATTATTACTAATTGTATCTCTCTCTCTCTCTCATATATATATTATTACTAATTGTATCTCTCTCTCTCTCTCATATATATATATATATATATATATATATATATATATATATATATATATATATATATATATATAAAGGCTCTCTGATATAATCAGACATTTTATTAATAATTCTTCTCCATGCTGGTTCTGGTTACATTTTCTCCTCTTACTCCAACAGAACATTCAATTTCCGCATCTGCATTTTCCATGAAACAATTGTTCAAACAGATTATAACTTAAATAAAGTAGTTACACCAAGTAGAAAATTACCCGTTGATCGCATACTCCAGCAAAATTTAATGTGATGGGAATACAGGTATTTGCAACGGTTCGCCCGAACCGTTTGGTAAAATTACACAAATTCATAAAACTTATTTACTTGGTCGTTGATTTATATCATCGACAAAAAATAGACACGGGGAAAAAGAGAAAACAGGTTTCTAATCGCATTGACAAAAATATTGGTATGTAAAAGCAGAGAGAACTCCGCCTAGAATGAAAGCCTTCACTTGGGCATTCAGCTACAGGAACTAAAATGGACAACGCATGCAACTCGAAGGGGGGAAAATGACATAATCAAGTTGTTTGGTCACGTCGACGTGAGGTAATGGTTAGCAAGCCAGTCTCGCTAGATCAATTACGACTGAGTAGGGAGTTCGATCCTCATTGGGTGCTCTATACTTTCGACCTTGTTCAACATCTAAGCTACGCTTAAAAAATACACTATAATCAAGTTACTGACGTTCCGCACTGCTTCAAACAAAAGGTTGGGAAGGAAGCCTCCATCAATAACAGAAACAGCGGAATTGAAAAAGCTATCTTACTGAGCGATTATTTTAATAGATGCCAAATCAGTCGGAATTCGATCCTGGCTTGAGGCAATCGGATGTCAAGCCACACTGATGAACTGCGAAACAGCCTGTCTGTGGATGACAATATATACGTCCCCGAAAAATAAAGTTCGGTCGAGCACATTAGAGGGAAAGCGCGAATTTGTAAACAGTGACTTCTACTGCTGATAATGCAATACTCTTCTATGAATCGCGCACTCTGAGTCACTGACGTGTTTATTCAAAAATACGTAAAAATTCACCTTCCACTCTTCCAGGAGCTGATAGCTTAGGGGAAAAATCTCCGACTGATGCCAAATCAGTCGGGTTTCGATCCTGGTTTGAGACAATCGAATGTCTAGCCACACTGATGAGCTGTGATACAGCGAAACAGTCTGTCTGTAAATGACAATATAAAGATTTATTAAATTTCTACCGACAACAGCACTAATTGTTCTGCTCATGAATGCCGAATGTTTCCTTATAAAGAAACAGCTAAAATTATCATTACCATGGGGCAGACTAAATTAGCACGTCTTATAGTCAAGTCTGTGATGCTAAGACGGTAGAGTATTTCCTGAGGCTGGTACGTTGCTTACTTGGATATGAAACAGACGCAGTTATATTCCATATTATTACACTTGCTTGCATGTGTCAGAACATATACATTTCGGCAAACATTGAACTACGAAGCAAAGTCAAACTTTTAAAATGGAGATGCGGGTGCTTTGCTGACCGCGAGACATGACCGGCAGACCACAGGGCAAATGCAAGGACATCACAGACATCCTCAAATAACCGTGATGTAATTTCCGAGCACCTCCGAGTGACTGCTTAGTTGTTCTTTATGTTTAAACATGTCAGAAACTGCTTCCTTGACTGAAGATCCATTAGAGAATTTCAGAGAGATCTGTTTAATGTGAACAGTCAGTTTGGCATGTCATTTCAAGGTTTGTTGCTGACCAATGAGCACGTTTATCTGTCCAGTAAGTAAACGGCCACTGCTTGTAATAAATAGATCCAACTTGAGTTTCCACTGAATGGATACAAATTTGAGTAGCTTGTGTTTCGCCAAAAAGCAGTTTAGCACGTCACTAAAATTTATCAGGTTTTTCTTGAAATTACTTAGATTGCGATAAACAAGAATTTAAAAACCCCACTCAGAGATTGGTAAATGTGCAAATATCTTCAGTCGTAATGAAAAAAATACCGTTTATACTCGTGTAACGCCCGATGTTTATTTTAAATACAGCTGTAATTTTTACTACAATAAATGGATATATAGTTTGGTCGACGGAAGAGCCACGGCCAGCGGCACATACGCTAATTTCATAACTAGTGTATGATGCGACCCCCCTTAAAATTAGCTTCAAAATTAGGCCTTCAAAATTCGCATGATACGCGAGTATATACGGTAATACATTGACGGAAAGGGAATATTTTGTTCTACTCTTGTGAAATTATTTCACAATTTTGTTTATATAATAGTCTGTTAACTCGGTAAGATTTTCAAAAATGGGCGTTTATTGATCTTAGACGCCCCCGAACTCAAGAATAATTATTTGTAATGTTTTTCAAAAGGAAATGTGTCAGCGTGCTGAAAGTTCGAGATAATTTAATTCACTTTAATGATAAGGAGTAAATAAAAAAAAAGTATTAAAAACGTTATTTTTAAAGATTTAAAAAAGAACACTCATACACATAAGAATATAGAAATGAAACACCAAATTAGTATTTATTGTATATTATTAGGCAATTAACTAACATAGAAGCATGAGAAAAATGTTAAAAATAGGAATTTTCGGACACGCCTGTGAACTTTCTCAACGAAAAATAAAAATGTACGTACCCACATATATATATATATATATATATATATATATATGCATACGTTTCCCTCGGTATTTGAAAACAGATGGTTCTCATGAAAGATTTCGCAAACCGAAATATTTTAAAAACAAAGATGCATTGACCATGGAGTCATATGGGAAATTTTTTTTGAGCGTTACTTTATCGCCAAAATACATTTTCTCAAGATTTTCAGTGACTGCAGAACAGCTTTCATTTTCATAGAGAACGTTTGTTTAAGACCGGTCTGAGAGCTGCTTCGAGTACCCCCCATCAAAAAACAAAAAAACAAAAAAAACTGTATGTTATGCTGAGCAGTCAAGCATACTGACATATTTCAAGTCTTTCACATCAGCCACAGCAGACACGATTCTACCTTCGGCATCGAAAAAGACAGATATACAAAATATGTTTTTTAGTCCTGAACGCTCAGTTTTTTTCCCCTGTAATTGCTTCTTCAATTTACGCTATTTTTGAATAGTAGCAAAACTTTACTAATGTAGGGCTTTCGTAAATGCGGAGTAGACTTGTATTTATCGAAATTGAGGATACCAAAAATAAAATAAGTACACAAATTTAAATAGATGGGAAGTGTTATAACAGAGGATGGAAATTGCGACATTGCAATCCGAATGCGCATTAGGATAGCTAAAGATACATTTCAAAAACTAAGCAAAGTATCAAGAAAAAGGAAAAATTCGTTAGAAACAAAGAAAAAGAGTACAGAACTATTATGTAACATCAGTTCTCCTATATGGCAGTGAATGTTATACAATCTCCTTAAAGATGGAGAAGAACCTTGAAGCAATAAAAATGCAGTTCTGAGATACTGAGAATAACATGGACCGAACATGTGAGCAACGACGAAGTTTTAGAAAAAAATGGAAACAAAAAAGGAACTAATACTTAACATCAGCAAGAGACATTTGAACTTTCTAGGACATTTAATGAAAATAGAAGGCATGAAAAATTGATATTCACGGGTCATGCTGAAGGCAAGATGGATAGAAGAAGACTACATATAACCTACCGGGCGAGCTTGAGTAAATGGATGGCGAACAACGTTCAGGAGAGATAGCCAAAAGACAAAATTTATTAAGAGCTAGAAAGGATTTCTAGGGAACTATGATCGCCAATTTCCTGAAGGAACACAGCACATAGAAGTAAAAAGACATATGAACAAACATACGTATACAGTTTACTTTAGAACATTTAGGATAGTGTCTATTATTAAAACTGAGCTAAAAGGAACGTCCTCGCATTTCCACATGAGACGCAGACTATATCTAGTCAGTAATTATGAAATGGATGTGCAAATAGTGCAAGGGGCATTGGCGCGGAGAGTGGAACTGACAAACCGAGTTCAAATTCCAGGTTAGTCTTGCGTTCACTTTTGCACAAATAATCCTAGGAAAAGGCCTGTATCCGTTTCTTCTTCCCTTGGCTATGTGGGAAATAGCAGTAGAGCAGGGGTTCTCTAGCCTTGGGTGTCAACTAGTCTAAGAAAATATAACTGATTTTGAACTTGTGGAAAAAAAAGGGAACGGGAAACCTCTCGATTTCTTTTATCAAGAATGCATGACAATTCTGAGATTAAAAAAAAAATCTGTGGAGAGTCATAATAGCCTATGACCCGGAAGGATCGTTATCAAAAATTATTTAATGGCTTATTTCAGCAAAGACGGACTACATGTCTGAAAGTATTCATAAAAAGAGGAACTTATGTGAATATAATCTCCCTAATACCGGATAATCTACTCACGGATGAAGAGACAGAGATGTACTTTTATTCACAAATACTGAAAATCCTATGGACAGAACATGTGAGAAAGGAGTAAGTTTGAAAGAAAAGAGAAACTACAAGGAAACTAATGCTTAAAATCATAAACAGGGAGATAAGTATTATGGGGAAAATAATGAGGACAAAGTGGATAATTTAACACTTACATGACATACTGAATGTAAAAGAGGCATAGTGTGTTTGTGTGTGTGTGTATATATATATATATATATATATATATATATATATATATATATGAATGATAGAAATTGTAAGGAGGATTTGATAATTATAATTAAGTAATTCATTGAGTCTGAAAGAAACCTCAACAGAATGCAGAAAGCACTGGACGGCCGTTATCAAATCCTCCTAACAATTTCTATCATATGTATATCATTGCTTGATCCGGCTTCTAATGCTTCAGTCTGAGCGGCTTGGTGATAGTAGTCGTGGCCCCGGTGGGGGGCACAGTCCTATGGTTACAGAGAACTTCAGTTGAGTTCCACCACGGAATATGTGAGCGAGCGACGCTATATTGAGTCTGATTTGCTATTTCTACTTCACCGAGGCCCGTTGGAACAGTTGGTATGATGTTTGCTTGACAACCTAACTGTCAGGGTCAATTCTCGGTAGTGGATGCGTACTGCTGATGAGTCCCAAATATAGGACGAAACGGCCGTCCAGTGCTTTCTGCATTCTGTTGAAGTTTCTTTCAGACTCAATGAATTACTTAATTATGTATTATATATATATATATATATATATATATATATATATATATGCGTGTGTGCATTTCCATGTCTAAGCTTCGCCAATGTAATCGTTTTTTTTTTGTTTTTTTGCGTTACACAATATCCTTTATGGTCCCCCATATTAAACAGTGTTATCGCAATGGGATAAAACTAAGAAAGACAAGTTTTTCCTTTCCTGAAGTATATAATATATATAAGAAAGGAATAGATTTTTTATTTATGAATCTGACATATTTTTGTTACTTAAACGTTTTTTAGGGGATACTCGTATTTGAGTAGACTCTCCATTTATTTATTTTCGTCAATCGTACTGAATATTCGATAAATTTTACTAGAGAAATATGCTCTCTCCGCCAGTATTCGAATCTGCGTTCCCCTAATCTTTTACCATCTTGGACTTGTCTGGATGTATAAAGGTTCACATTTTCACACACTTCAGATACAGACAACCTGATAATTGCAGGAAGACGTATGAAACTGACAGTTGTGGTCAGTCACTGCAAATTCGATTATATATAGCACATCACTTAATTAATTTGCGAGAAATTTCACGTAATTTGTAAGTCAACACAAAAGAGAACGTGTGGACCAACGTTTGAACCTTGAATCAATGCTTCATATTTGGTAGCTTGTATTAGATAAAGCCTCATTCAAGAAAGATGCGCACTCACTTCCGAAGCACTTATTTTCTGTTATAACACTTGACTTCCATACGGAAGTATGACGCCGAGATGTAGACACAATGACTGTGGATCGAAAGAAAACGATAAACATGTCTTGCTTAAAATTGACCAGCCCATTTTTCCGCCTTATAAAAAGACAAAATTCATCTCTGACCAGCCGACCCGTCCATTCGATCTGGCGAGATTAATTGGCCGTACACACATATGCTGACATGAAAGCAAATATTATCGGGGTCCGGAATCTTCACCGACCGTCAATATAGCCAAGGTGTGGCCAAAGTGTGTCTGACCGTGTTTGCTTAACGGGGGATACGTTGATTGATGTTTCAAATGAAATGGTTTATTTGGACATCAAACCGAAATCACTTCTTTCGCTCTCCTTATTACCTCTTTTGCTTCCGTACTCTCTCGTTATCCACCTGTCCCCGCCACGAATACTTGCCTCATACATCTGTACTCTTTTAAAGAACGTTTCCGCCCACTTTTCTCGTATCGTAGGTCAAAGTCTTAAATTCACGGCTTTTTATGTGCAATTCCTTGCGGAATATACTATAAAAGATTCTAGCAGTGTATATATATATATATATATATATATACAAGTGACTATTGCTGGGGAAAAAGGCTGATACAAAGACCAGAAACACACGAGATTAATTCAAGTTTTTAAAAGGTTTTTAAAGCGAACGGAAGATTAAATTAGTTTTGGAAAGGTAGATAGCTAAAAGAACTGGTTTATGGCAGTTCATGGTGCTGTTATCGCAAAAGAAATATTTTTAGAGACGATAGGTACATACAAACAGAAGAATACATCTAGATGGTTAGGGATACAATAAAAGGATAGAGATATGAATTGATTGGTACAGACAGATTGTACAACGGCACAGACAATCTTAAAGATATTTCCGAACAAATTCAATAGACTTCCTATTTTTATTCATTTTATTACTAGTTTCATTCTATCTTGTATTTTTTTCTTGTAAGTTTATTTTCCGTTTTCTACGCTGTTTGCTCCAGTAATCAAACAGTTTAACACAGAGATCCGTGATTAAAAGTAACAGCAATAAAGGTGAGTAGAAACGGGTATTAAAAAGAATAAAGACAAATGATTGATTTGACAGTGTCAAAAAATCTAATATCGATGGCTCGAACGAAGACATGGGTCATTAGAAAAATCATATTGTAAGTAGGTTCATATGTTTCAAGATCAGATTGGGTTACATTGCTCCATTAATATATAACTCTAAACGCTATATTTCGTGGGTTCGTATTTTGAGCAGACATCCCATTATATATATATATATATATATATATATATATATATCAAATTTTAAAAGAAAATAAAAACCGTTGGTGGAATCAATGGACAACTTTCCAAAACCTAAAACTCTTATTCAGATACAGCCTCGAATAAAAGCGAGAATACTAGAGAAAAAAAAGCACCGAAAGCAAACTTACCTACTCAGTAAAGTGTTCAAGGGCCTAGATTACCTAGACCGAGCAAAAAACGCTTACCAAATGATGGCTCTAGCTGTAACCCGTGTTTCATGCTCGTGTGATCTTCAGGCGACTTCAACAAAAATAAAAAGGGATTGGCGGGCTTTATATAACCCATGAATCGCCCTAAATCATAATGGTGGGATTTAATAATTTCATTTTAAAAAATCCCTGGATAACCTCACCGACACAGGAGAAAAAGAAAAAAAACCTGTGGGTGGACTAAACTACTAATTGTACTGTAAGGTCGGCTTCAGTGGAAGAAAAAAATCACCAATAAACCAATACGCTAGTCTGGTGGTAGGTGACATAATAGGTCTTTTATATTTTAGATATCATGTATATATATATATATATATATATGCCTAGTAGAGTACTTAAATTTTGATTATTTTTCAGACGTAAAATAAACGCAAATTTGAAATAGCATTTTATGTCTCACTTTATTTCCAACCACATTGTCTTCCATTTTTGTTTCGAAAATAAATTCATTTTGAATTAGATATATTCTATATCCAACCTACACTTTTATTCCAATCTAACATTCTAAACTTAGGAATATATAATGTTCTGTTGGTTGTAAAATTTTACCTTCCTTCCTACCCATACTGGCCCGAAGAAAACCTGCAAAATCTCATTCTTCTCACCGGGGACAAGTTTCAATTCAAGTCATTAACTTTAC
This sequence comes from Acanthosepion esculentum, assembly GCA_964036315.1. NCBI lineage: Eukaryota > Metazoa > Mollusca > Cephalopoda > Sepiida > Sepiidae > Acanthosepion > Acanthosepion esculentum. Next base: position 108,223,160 of record OZ038477.1, on the reverse strand, counting down.
ATCAAAAACTTCTCAACGAAGGAAAGAAAACTTTTGCCAAAAAACTGTATTAATTTCATAGAAACCCCCTTAGGATAAATCAATTGTTTTGCCATATTAAAATTCAATACTTTGCATTTAAAACTCAAACATTATGCAAATATGAACAAGATTTATTTAGGATCCTAAATATTCTTTGCGTTTAAATTATTTGTGATGAAATCTGCTTCTGGAATATATTGGCCACGATGGCATAATTGCAAATATTACTCTGTTGTAAGGAAAACGAGTGAGGCAAATAAGAACGAATATTTAATTTCCTGGAAGTGACCTACAAATTTGCCTGATTAAACTTGAAGAAAAATAAAAATAAATTCAATTTTAATCTAGAATTAAACATTTTATTAAGACAGTCATAGTTACATTTAAAATTAGCATAATTAATAAATCAGTGTAATATCAACTAGGCTCGAGGAAATACTTAATTTAGAATCAATTAAATGGTTATCAGCTAATTTTTCATCATTTAAAGTAAAAAGAAAACGTTGCAGAGAAATGTGTACATGTTTTTTTAGATGCGTAGCATTTTTCAAAATGGAAGAAAAATTACAAAAATGCAGTTTACAATCAAATATTGGGAAATGTAAATTTTTTGAAAATTCTTTGATTTTGGTTGCTACAAAAGTTTAAAACATAAACATAATTATTAGAAATTATTATTAAATCGGGATAAAAATCAGATAAATTGTTCCTGGAGTTCTTAAATTCCTCTGAGGTAATGGACAAATTTGTGAAGATTCAGAAGTTGGTAATTAAAATTATTTTCATTCGTAGGATTTCAAAGTTTATTCCCTGGATACACACGCATATGGCCATGACAACACTTCACACAAAGTGGGCTTTTTCTGGATTTTGTCCGATTTTACACAAACCTCTTCCTTATTGTGTTAATTTGCAAACTCTCCACTTTTAAATTCTTACTAATATGAAAAAATATCCGTTGAATGTTGAAAGAAATAATGATAATAACGAAGTACCTGTCAAAATTTTTGATATTTGAATTTTCTGATGAATCATAATTTTTAAATTAATGATTGAATAAACTCCACAACTATGAGATACCAGCGAAATTTTCCCTATTACATTGTGGAATATTTGAGTTTAACAACTTTAACAAAATATTGCAATAACAATCGCAAGTATGAATGCAGGTTATGATTTACAAAAGTAACGGTGTAGAAAAGAAAGGATGTGAAATTGCCAAAGTTTTCAATTTCACCGAAATAGGTGTTAAACAGAAGAGCGTTATCGCATCTATCATTTTATCAGTTAAGGTAAACAGCATCTCTGATGTTTTCCCGCCTTTTCTCACGATCAAAATGGAATAGTTCATTATTTATGAGGTATTGGAAGGGTGTAACGTACGCGTTATTAAAGAAGAATTAGAATTATCTTACGATGATAGTTAAATCGCATTTTTTAAAAATCATTTTTAATCGTTTCCTTGTTATTTCGATACTATCTGCTTTTTCCTTTTCATCTTTTTCGTCTAGTCATCTTTGTTGTTGAGAAGGTCCCATTTTAATACGCGGCTTTGGCGATCGTTTCTCTGAATTGTTCTTATTGAAAAGTTTGCGCAGGAGGGGAAAAATAAAACAATACTGGCCATTCGATTGCATGCCTGAAAATCTCCGAAAAACAGAAGCTGGTATTTCATTTCTTTAAGTGACATCTTTGAAAGTTTATTAATAGATCTTCATGGAGCTTTGCCTAAAGATTTTCACTGGAAAGCGAGATTCGATTTTTATTCTATCTTTAAACCCACCATCAAGATGTCGGATTTTTTCTTTCGTTCATTTACTTTTTATCAGAATTCATATCAGGGTGGACACGAAAGCAATTAATCTTAAAGACGACTTGAGGCATTTTTTAAACCAAGCATATGGACATTTTTATTAAAATCCACTACATATATATATATATATATATATATATATATATATATATATATATATATATATATATATATATTGTGTGTGCGTAACAGAAATAGGAACCAATGTTGGCAAGAAGAGAGAAAAGTGTGATAGAAATATAAGTTGTATGTTGATTTTACACAAGAGAAAAATCAGGTATATCAAAAAAAGTATTTATATTTTCTGGGATGTGCGCGTAGCGTAAAGATTATCGATATAGGAAAGTTAGGTCAACGAACAGAGTTCAAATCCCGGTATAGTCTGTTAAGTTCACTTTTGCACAAATGATTCCTCAATCCAAGCCGCTATCCATTAGGAGAGATAACAAAAAGACAAAATTTATTAAGAGCTACAAAGGACAGGAAATTGTGGAGAGCCATGATCGCCAACGTCCTGAAGGAACACAGCACATAGAAGAAAAAACATATGAATTAACATACGTATACAGTTTACTTCAAAATATTTAGGCTAGTGTCTATTATTAAAAGCTTAGCTAAAAGGAACGTCCTTGCATTTTCACATAAGACGCCTACTATATCTAGTCAGTAATTATGAAATGGGTAGTGCAACGGTTATCGACACGGAGAGTGGAATTGGCAAACCGAGTTCAAGTATCGGGCTTGTCTGTTGAATTCACTTTCGCACAAATGATCTTGGGAAATGTCCTAAACTCGTTTCTGCTTCCCACAGCTATGTGGGAAATAGCAGATGGGCATAGCTTCTCTAACCATGAATCCATATCCTCTTCCAGTTGTAGACTAAGTAACAGTGTAGAACGAGCTCTACAGCCTTTCGTGGCAGCCAGTGTAAGAGAAGGTGAAGCCAACAGAGAACCACTCCACAGTATTCTCCGGAAATTCACAACCAAGGAAGAAGAATTTATGGAGAGCCCAGACTGTTTACATCCTGAAGAGACATATGGCAGTATATATACCTGGTGTAAAAGCAAAATTGTCCAATTCGTGTAACAGCAAAATTGTTCAATTATTAGATTAAACTCTGGAACATTTTATCTTAGAAATGATTAAAGATATCTTACTGGAATTCTCCTCGGTTTTTATAACACTATTGGATTATTTTGAGCAAAAAGAATATAATCTAACTTTCTACCATGGAGTTATAAAGTGCCTCACAGGTTTCACGTATTATTTCATTTTCAAGTCTTTTTTCGTTGCTTTTTGGACTGTAATAGCTGAAACTCCTCTCTCCTGTGCCAAACGTCTTATAAATTGAGTTGAATCTTTTTTAATCGATCTCCTTAGCTCTAACTTGAAATAATGCTCCCTCTTCTTGTTGTGACCTCCTGATCCAGTTTTCCTCTCTACTGTTCCCTCTTTTTTCAACTTATTCACTGTTCTCTTGATGGTTCTTGAATGGACTTTGATGATGGAAACCAGAGTATGAATGTTACTGAAGGCCTGAATAACTTTTTCCTCTCACCATTGCTCAGTAGGGAAGATAGTGGGTTTGACACAAAGTGAACCTGTTCTCTTTCTAGCGGAAGGACTCAAATGTTTTTTCAGTTATTCTTAGGAAATGTCGAGATGGCTAAACGTCTTATCTGAAAACCTTGAAAAAAGGAACTCAATTAGTTTAGTGTTTTTTAGCAATTAAACGTCTTCAGGGATGGGTAATTATGCTGTTACACGATTTGAACAATTTTGCTGTTACAGCCGGTATTTGCTGGACTTCAGATTTACGAAAAGGTAGCGTTTTTTTCCTGAGCACCCGATGGGTAACTAATTCATTTGAAGTGCAACACGTGACTAGACTGAACTAGTATACAACGACACAAGAACGTGTTGTATCAGCGTGACTGTTATAGTCACGGAAAGGGTAAGCGAGTAACAGAGTTCAACTTTCGGTCGAGACTTTGGTGTTTACTTTCGCAATAATACCCTAAAGAAATGTAGGAATATCTCTACACTCCTGTTTAAGCTATAGCTTGTGAAAGAAAACTGGGCACTTTAGACTAGGGCGAAGATTAACGGTGTACTGGTAACGTAACGGTTAGCGGAGCAGAAAGTGGAATCAACGAGCCGAGTTCAAATTCCCGCATAGTCTGCTGCGTTAACCTTTACAGTAATGACCTTGGAAAAGGCATGAATTCATTTTATCCTTTCACTTCTGTGTTAGATAGCAAGTAAGACTCTAGCCGTGAATACCAGGTAGTATACGAGAAGGAAAACTCTGAATTCAAAACAGGTGGAGTAGGCCACAGGAAACCACTCCACTGGCTCAAAAAGCCATAGTAATTCATAGATAAGAAAAGCAATCTTTGGAGAGCCATGATCTATCGTAAAGTGTGAGTTTTTATGATAGTTTTTAGTAAAAAAATGTTAATATTTTTGAAGAGGTTAAATGCCATGCATTTTCGGTGAGCGGTTGCATTATACACAAGTAAGTTTTTTTTCTGAGGTTAAAATTAATGCAAAAAATTCAGTGGTCACACTATATATGAAGTCGACTTATACACGAATATGTATGGTATGTCCTGAAATGATATGACATTAATGAAATAAAAAAAACACACCTATTTTCACGACAACTCAAGACCGCATGTTGCAAAACACACCTTGCAGAAGCTTAAAGTGTTGAAATGGGGAAACCCTCCAGCACCCACCATATTCTCTTGACTTGGCTCGTTTAGATTTTCATTTGTTCCGCTCTCTACAGAACACGTTATATGAAAAAACAATTGATTCTGTATAGTTAGTCGAAAACTAACTCACAACCTTATTTCAACAAATAACGCGATATTTCTACGAAAATGGCATCAACAAGCTTGTTGAAAAAACAATGTATTTGACTAATGTTTCTTTTTTATGAGCATGGTTCTCTGTGTCCTGCTAAAAAGTTTTTCTTGTCTGAGTCCATCCTTCAAATCTATAAATCAACCATCCGTCCTTGCATGGAATATTGCTATCATACATGATCTCGAGGTCCTTGACAAAATCCACAAACGAATATGCAATGCGATAGGTCCTTCCCTCTATTTCTTCTGCAAGTATTTTTACGGCAACTATTCCGACGAGTTACTTTTGCTGATTCCCAAAATGCATGAGTTTAAGCGAGCTACTGGGCTGGCATCGCAGTCCCACCCTTTCACTGTCAAAACGGTTAAGTGTAACCATCTCTTCGACTCAAACAGCTTCTCTCGCACTTCCCGCCTGTGGAACTCTCTTCATCTTGCTTGTTTCCATGATAACTATAATCTTCGAATATTCGAGTGTAATATCAGTCGACATATTCTGATACCTTGATCTCGTTCCCCGTCCTTCTGCGTATCCTTTCCTCAAACACGCCTCTTTACTCTTGTTCTCAATCCTCTGTAACACCTTGTGTGCTAGTGGTACTCCCGCCTTGCTTGGGGTGAATTGCTTAAATTGCAGCAATCTCTCTCTCTCTCATATATATATATATATATATATATATATATATATATCAATTATGTAGTGCGTATTCAATTTATGTAACGTAAATCATTCAAACGAAAAACAAATACTGAAGCTAATTATACGGCAAGAATCACTCTCGCAAACAATATTTAATAATAAAATACAATCAACTTCGAATCCGTTAATGAATGGTATGATCCTTGTTTATAAATTCCGGTTTTATCAGGTCTTATTTTTTTAAATTTTTTTAAGACCTGATAAAACCGGAATTTATAAACAAGGATCATACCATTCATTAACGGATTCGAAGTTGATTGTATTTTATTATTAAATATTGTTTGCGAGAGTGATTCTTGCCGTATAATTAGCTTCAGTATTTGTTTTTCGTTTGAATGATTTACGTTACATATATATATATATATATATATATATATATATATATATATATATGTATATATATATTACTGCTGACAGCAAGACTAAAAAATGAAGCCCTATATTCATGATTCTATAGCCCTGTATAATCGATAGAATTATATAAAATATTCCTGATCGATCTTTTGGAAAGTCTTTTATTCTGGAGCCTAAAATGATTTCAGTCATTGGACATACCAAATCAATTTGGATATACAAACTCGATATGCGGATTAAAGATTGGAATTCTGTTTATAACCAAAGAAACGTATTTGTTACGACAACGGAATCAATAATCAATATCTTATATTTAATTTTCTAGCACATTTAATACAAACGGGATATAATATTATCCGTAACTTGCACGTATGATTAAATAAGGTTTTACAATAGTAAATGTCCGAGTGCAGACACACTCATGTGAAAAGAAATCCTTTATTGTTAGTGCTTGTGGCTACTCCATATATACAGACGGCATTTAATTGCGAAGAACCTCGTCACGAATTAGAAATATCGTTTGGTTAAACTGAAAGGTGGACATACCAGATGCTCATATAATTATTCAGACAATAGGCACTTGTACAACGTCAGAAGCACGTGTGTCTGTAAATGTTCCTGGCAGAGCGTAAGAAAGTATTCGTATCAAGCGGCTATTGAAAATTCGGCGATAGAGGAAATTGGCTGTGTTCAATTATTTGATGGGAGTTGCTAAACTTGTCGACGCCTGGGAACCGTTTTGTTTTTTTTAACCGAAAGTGTACATTCTATATTGCATCAAGAAGAGAAAACCATTATTTGACATCTGTCGTTAATGCTATGCTTCTCGAATTTAAAAAAAAAATAAATACACATCGATGAAGTGAGCTGGTGACAGGTTATTCATCATATGAAAGGGCAAATAATGGACGTGGACGATTCACATGATCTGTCAGATCAGTGAATTTTAACATTTTCTTTCTTAGTGCCCCTTTTCAGTAAGCTGGCGACCCCTATGTTAAAAATGCACTGATAAATGGAACAGATATGGTAACAAATGTTACGCGTTCACCACTGGAAGTAAGCTACAGCAAAAACTACCAAACCGCGGCCATCGTGCCTGACCATCGAAGCTGCAGGATTTAGGCTTAAAAATTGTTTTTTTTTAAAGCTCTCTGCTAAAAGAAAAAAATAATGTGGTCAGATTTTGATAAATAAGTCGACCCGTGAAATTCTCATTAACCCTTCCTAAACAAACCAATTAAAAAAAACACAAAATTAATCGAAAAAGGAATCATTATCAAGGAGGAGGCTTATACTTAATATCACGAAGAGGCAGATGAAGTTTCTGGGACACATAATGAGGAAAGAGGCCAGGAGAATCTGATAATCATGGATGGAATAGACGGAAAGAGACAAGGGAAAACAACGCGCGACATGCCTGGAGGACTTAAGCAAGTGGATGACAGATCGTGGTCTGGGGAGGAAGCAGAGGTCGCCTACGTCCTGAAAGGACATAGCACATAAAAAGAAAGAATGCGAAACGAAGATTAATTATCAAAAAATAAAAATTCCGTATTAATACTTTTTCTATGTGCCGTGTCCCTGAAGGGTGTAAGCGCTCATAGCTCTCCACAACTTCCAGTGCTTTTTAGCTCTTGGTTTTGTTTTTCCTATCTCTCCTAATCCCTGATTTACCATACATTTACACAAACCCTTTATTTGCAGCTTTTCCGTTCGTCTTGTCTTCAGTATGTCATGTGAATGTCAAATTCTCCAAGTCTTCTTTCCTAATGTGCCTTTAAAATTTCAACCGTCTCTTTCTGATTCGAAGTATGTTTTTTTTGTTTTCCTAAAAGTTCGTCATTACACACTTGCTCATAGTTCCATACACATTGTATTTACAAGTAAATATAAAAAAAATGTGTTTAAAATTATGAATACAACAGTAAAAAAAAAAGATGAAGAAATGTCTATATAAAATTCTGTGACTTGAACCAATCAGGGTCCAAATATTTGATTCCCATGTGAAGTTTTAAAAAATATTCCATGTTCTCGCAGGAAGTAAGAAATCATGGCTCTCCACATATTCCTTTTCTTTACTATCTATGAATTACCAGGATTTATTAGGCAAAATAGTAGGGTAGTTTTCGGTTGTCTTTTTCACATTTGAATTTAGAGTGGTTCTTATCCAAGACATACTGCCACCCAAGGATAGATAGCTCAGTCTACCCTATGATTTAACCCATAACTAGATGAGGAAAGGAAGAGATGCACTCATGCCTTACGAAAGTGATCCTAACAGGTTGGACCTGGTTTCCACTTACTGCTGATAACCGTCAGATTTGCTAAATAATCTTCGTGTCATGTTAAAATTAAAACGTACTCCCTATAGCGTCCTTGAACGCCTGCCGCTCTTTTGAAAGTTCACCATGCCACCCAGGTGACGCTGAATCATGTATTAGATCACTAGAGTGCCATGCCAAGCAAGTTTTCTTTATAATATCATTTAGATTAATGGAAGCAGAGTTAGTCGGCGATGCCCATCTCCTCAACAAATAAAAATTTACATGTTGTACTGGTTCATATAGTAACAGAAGTAATGAAAAGACTCTCACCCAAGTTATTATTGGTCACTCAACGTATATATATATTACAAGATTAAAGAACTCTAACGGATATTTAATCCTAGGTAGGTGGAGAAGTGCTTTTATGCATTTTCTAAAGATACGAGCGTGAAATGAACATTGAATATTGCTGCCGTGTCTGGTCCGGTGTTCCTGCTAAATATCTTTAGATTATCGACAAAATAAGTGTCAGCAATGTAATCGGTCCCGACCTGGCATCTCGACCCCAGTCTCTTTCTCTGTGGATCCCCGTCTTTTTTTCTCTATTTTCAGGGCAATTATTAAATAAACATTCCTCTTTGGTACTTTAACTACATGACTTTAAGCGTATTACAAGATTGGCAAGTAGGTCTTAACATTTTACTGTTTATTACCCTGAAGAAACCGCAAGTTCTATTCTAATAGTTTCTTTTATCGTATGTAGATCTGTATTCCGATTTCTTGCTTTCCTGCCACCAACAATCTTCAAAAATGTAAATTCAACGTCAATCAGAATATTCTATCTTCCTGAATCCTGTTCTTTTACTGCCCCTTCTCCTCTCTAAAGTATTTTCAGTGTCTTTCACTCCTAGTAACCTCTTGCATCTTAGTGCCATTATCTACTTGACTGGAGTGAAATGACTAAAAAATATATGTATGCGCTCGTACAGGCGTACACACATATATAGAAGAAAAATCAATAAAAACACCAATAAAAAGTTCCTAAATTATTATTTTTTTAACTTAATACAAAAATAACGAAAACGAGAAAAATTGATAGACATTTATTGGTACTTCCTGACGAGTGGATCGAACACAAACGTTTCGTCTATAAAACTCTGGAGTAGAGGTGCTGAATATAAAAATCAATTAGCTAAGTGAAAAGTTTTATATTTGCATTAATCAAATATATATAATTCCAGCTGGAGTTCTTCGAATTCTGTTCTAATACGTTAAGTCACTCGCACTTCCGTCAAGATAATAACTACATTAAATAACGAATCTTGTGTCTCGTTTTCTATCGGAGAGACATCAAATAAATAACCAGTGCCTGAGGCCAAGCGGTCAAATCATTCTTTTGACATTCGAGATTCTAATAATGATAAACTATAAGCAACTCTGCACAGACACACGTAATTTCTTAAAAAAAATACTCGAAATACTTTTCTTATCAGAGACCAATAGAGGAAAATCTTATTTCCCATGAGCTTTTGTTCATGAATATATGAATCTATTTAGTAACTTATTATTTGTTTAATGTTATTAGTTTTTCATATTTTGTAATTGCTTCTTTTTCTACGACGTACATTATTCTAGTAAGAAGTAACTTTTAGTTAACATCTAAAATTTTTCAAATGATGAGACTTTCAGTTTCCGAATCTTAATCTATAATTTCCAAAGGTTTTCCAAAGCACTAGAACCTATATCATGTTAATATAGAACATACATACTTTCGGACTTTTTCAGATGTAATATTTGTATGAACAGAAAGGGTCCTCTTTTACGGCGAGTGCAAAGCAGAAAAAAATTCAGCGAACACAATATCCACAAAGCTTGAAACTTATTTACGGCGACGTGCACAGAACAGCTTCCTTCATATTTTAAGCAAAGAATTAATACAGTTTCCCTCTATAACAATTGCTGTGCAAAACACCAACGTATATGAAGAACTGTACTTATTTCGCGGAATTGATTATAATGGCGGCTATATTATTATCACTAATGCCGAGCCATGATATTTTCGATATCTTTAACAAAAGAAGCCTTGTCTATCCGAGAGAACAAACTAGGAAATAACTACTGGCTTTAACCATACAGTTCTAGCGTCATTTTATATTGATACATTTTTTCTATATACTGTGACCAGTTTGCTTAAAGTTCGTATTTTCTTGAGTTCGAATAAAAATTTGGAAATGTTTCAACATTTTTCAGTGGAATTGTCACTTTCCCAGATGATAGTTTGTGATTATATTTTAGATATATGAAAAAAAAAAAAAATCAGCTGAAGCTAACGCCAGAAGGATAAATGTTACGAACTATATTAACATCTCCGTTAACAACCTATTGGAGATATTCACGTTTTGTGTACGAACAAAGTTTGGGCCTGAAATATATCGACAGGAAGAATGCATATATATATATATATATATATATATATATATATATATATATATATATGTGTGTGTGTGTGTGTGTGTGTGTGTGTGTGTGTGTGTAGGTACTCGACATTTCTCAATGAAACTTTTGGCCTATCTTATGTTCATGACACGATTATACTATAACGTGTCAAAGATTTTGCTGGATGATGTGAATTCAATCAGATCATTTACATAATTTCAAAATGGTAAAAATAGTTAGTAACAAACTTCCATTTTCGAAAGACTTATTCATTCAGAAAGGAACAAAAACTCCCAGAGTTGTATCTCAATTTTATTAATGTATACCAATGTTTTTCAATTTTATTTACTAAACAGCGTCCGTCTGTTAATTATTCTAAAATTAATTTCTTAGTGCTGAAGTTTATACACATAACATCATTTATACAATACACGTAGGTTAGAATTTGAATGTAGCGTTGCAACAATGACAGGATGTAGGCAACAAATATTTCTATCTTAACGACAACTTTTATTTCTTGAAATGACAGATATTCGAAATGACTAAAAAAGAAAATCAACATACTCTTTCTAGAGAGTATCCATCGTTTTGAGTTGAATGTCCATTTTATTCAAAAATGAGAAAAGTTGTACTTAACGAAAAGTGTTTAAAGTTTATACAATTATACACAGTTCGAACTTAAACTTATGACAAGCAGTGTTTTCGAGAATTATGCATTCTTTCTAAGTTGATTATTCCCAGTAAAGGTTTAATTTAAACTTTTATATGCGGCGGACATTAGAGAAAATAAGTTTCTATACAGCAATTGAAATATACTACCTTTGGCGCCCGGTCACATTTACAGGGTCTCAAGAGAGGCACGAAAACATAACAAGTAGTTTACGAGACAAGCCCGCTTGTCCTTAGAAAATAGAAGCTTCACCAATTATTGACAAGTGTCACTGACATTCATATCTAGAGTTGACTATTAAGGTTACATTATTAGTAAAATTGGTATGAGATGCCTATATTAACAGTAAGCTGGACAATGTAAGAGTAAGACACGAAGGACTTGCTAGAGGTCAAAAAGTCTGATTTACTATTAATAGGCCAACTGCACTAGTATGTACTTATGTCCCGATGTGAAATTCAATTACGGGAAGAGTTTGGCTTGAATGTGTAGTAGCGAGACAGACGAGCCTAAAGAATACGCAGCTATTTATTATCCCAACAAACAGATATATATATATATATATATATATATATATATATATATATATATATAATAGATAGCCACTCGTATTCGAGGATACTCGTCTATTAGGGCGGCTAGTCAATTCTTATTGCAGAGGCTCGCTCAGACACATTTGTGTTTGTTCACACCACAGAGACAACCTATGGTTTATACTGCAACTATAAACACGCACATACAGTTATATTGGAAGAGTGGTGGCGGTGGTTCTGAGAATTTTTGCTCAAGGTAGTAAGGTTTGCTTCTATGAATTCACGCCGATTGTATAAATAAGAGTTTTTCCTTTTTTGGTAGTCGAATTTTGGTAGCTTGCGAATATATATATATATATATATATATATATATATATATATATATTGGAAGGCTCACCAACTGTCAAAATATAATGCATGAAAGACGAGACAAAAGGTTTCGGTATTACCCATCGATTGTATCAAATATTTTGACATTGTGAACGTTGTAATAAATGCAGAAATGATTATCAAATGTTGTCCACATAAGGATTCTTTTCACCTTTTGTTAATGATTTCGCTTCGACAATCTGTTAAATTGAATTTTTAAAATATATGACCTCAGGTACAGACGATTATAATTGTTTATGTATACCTTTTATTATCATCATCATCATCTTTTGTCTTGACTTCTTGAGAAAGATCGTTATACACCTTGAGGATGTGTGAGTGGTGTAATAGAAAGCAGACCAAAATGAGAAATTGGCGTGCCATGTTCAAATTCCAGTCGAATTCGTTACATTCACTTACGCAGAAATATCTTTGAGAAAGGTATGGCAGCTATGGGGTTAAATAATAGGAATTGCCAAAAATATGTTTCGGCTTTAAATAACCCACAAAAGGTTGATAAACCGTAAAAACAAATCGATCAACATATTTCTCCTTGACTAGTTATCACACGATGTTAGAGATCCTAGTCTACACTGCTATTTAACCATAGCTAGGGGATGAAGAAATGAATTCATACCTTTCCTTAGAGCTCTAGTGAGAAGTTAACGCAACAGATTGGCCTGAGTATGAACGCGATCTGTCGATTCCACTTTGCGCAAAGTTATAACCTTTATCCATCGATATGCTTAAAAATAATTATGGAATTAAACAAAACCAGAAAAGAATTTGCTTTAACACCTTTGGTTTTGTGTTAGACTTTTTATTTTTAATTTAATGATTTAAAAAAAAAGAATTTTTGTTTACATGTGACGAATGTAATCGTAAAGATAAAAGATCTTAGCTTACTCATGCAGAAATTATAACCAATGCTACTGTAAAATTACATACATACATACATGTCTGGCCACTCATATTCGAGGATACCAATCTACTAAAGCGGCTAGCCAATCCCTATTGCAGACTCTCGCTCATGCACATTTGCGTTTGTTCAACACCCACAAGGCCCACCTGTGGTTTATACTGCATATACTGCAACTATGCTGAGCAGACCTTAGTTAGAGTTTCTGTGAGAGAGTGTGTTATCTAGTGTGATCAACACTGAACAAGGCCAGTACGCCTTCTTCCACGATGACTTGTGGCTTCGTGCTAACACAGCTATCGACGACCGCTAAGAGTTCCGTCTACCCAATTTCATTAACAAGGCTTGGGTCAAGACAACCCGTGGTATGGTTTTCAGGCACTTTCCAAAGGTGTCGCACGCTGGGATCGACCTCAAGTCTCCTTTCTGACAAATCGACTATGGAGAGATTCGAACCCGGGTCTCACGGCCTTAAAGCGAACGTTCGGCCACGTACATACACGCGACAATTGGCAGAAACAAAATAACTTTTGATATAGCAACCAAGAAAAATTTGCATGACATCTTCCATAATTAGACCAATAAAATTTATTAATAATAATGTTGGCACATACAAAAGCATGATTCCGTTTGGTAAATATAAAAAAATTACAAGGTCATCAATGGTAGTGTGACCTTTTGAACACCCTGTATATGTAGTTAGGTACAAATTAGTAATATGAGAAATACGACAGCCGAATGAGTTACATAAAAAGACTGTTAGAACTTTGTAGAAAAAAGTATTATTTGAAAGCATATTTCCCGAGGTGTTTCTTTGTCCTCAAGCGGCTGAGGAGAGATCCTGTAGGAAATTTAATTTTCCTACGTTGATAACAAAATATAATTCTATATACTTTTTTTGTTACAACATACCTATATTGATGCCTATTACTGGTAAAAGGAATTGAGATTGTACAGAGTAAACGATATTTCGGCATTTTAAAATGGAGTCGCTTATTAAGATACGCACATATCTGCTATTCAAGGGAATTTCTCGATGGATATTTTTGCAAGTTTGTGACGCTGTCAGTAAATCGGATGGAGGATAAAAAAAATGCAGATAATGAAGGAATTGAAAGCAAGGATTGTCCCGGAGTAACAGAAATATTTTACTGATAAAACGTTGTTCATTAACGTTGCTAGTACACAAGAAACTTAGGATTAAAGAAAGGCGACAATTTATTTTAGGAAAATCCATCTTTAATGTAGTATATATATATATATATATATATATATATATATATGCACTTCGACATGGTGTAATGTTTGGCAAGCAATTCTTGTGAAATCGGTTACGACTACGTGAGTTTGATTCTCACTAGGTGCTCCATATTTGCGTCATTATTGCACATTAAGCTACGCTTAGTAAATCTCTCTCACTAATACACACATATATATATATATATATATATATATATTATATATAAGGCAGCAATATTATTGGTCCTGATGTGGAATCTCGGCTTCAGTCACATTCAGACCGCCGTAAAGTTGCCTCCATTTGCCTTTTCCTAAAATAATTTCATGGTAACTTTTCAGATGAGCTCTTCGCTATGATACCTAGACTTTATGAATTTAAGTGCAGTACTAGACTGGCGACGTCATCTCACCAATTCATAGCCGAGTTAGTTAGATGTAACTAAGTTCTAAGCTGACAGTTTCTTTTATATTGTCGCTTCCGGTTCTATGATTTCCAGTCAAATTTAATCTTCGGAAAAATAAATGCAATGTCATTCGCTCTCTAATGTTCTGATTACTCTTTTGTTCTCCCTCCTTAGTAATGTTTCTGTTTTTTTAATTCTTCCACACCCAGTAACCCCTTGTGTCGTAGTGGTCTTACTGCCTTGCTTGGGGTGAACTTTATATATATATATATATATATATATATATATATATATATATATATATATATAGTGTATTGGGGCAGGAGATCATTATTCAAACAGATATTGTTAAATATAACAACGAATGCCTAATATGTTTAATCATAAGCAGTTCTAATCTTCGCATAGTTGATTTAATTTCGGGAGAAAATAAAGACAAAAACTGTCCAACATTTTGAATTTTTTTATTATGCTGGTTCTTGATCTAAACTTTTGGCTCACATGAACCATCTTCAGGTTGGTTATAATGGACATTAAACAAAGACATTCTCCACATCCCCGTCCTCTGTGAAAAATGTTACATGTTTTCTATTTGAAACAAATCTAGAAAGACATTTTTTAATCAACACTTTGAAATAGTACGGAATATGTATTAATTTAACTTTTGACAAAGTTCAGACTAGAATCGCCAGTATTAACCATAAAAATATCGAACTCTACAGTGAAATCCATTAAAATATACATATTTCTTTCTGGAAAGCCATGATCATCTGTATAAGATTTAAACTCATAACTTCAGACCAACGTATGTGATAGCAAAGTGGATGGGAAGCGATATAATACAATTGATATTGATAAATATGATAGATATTAATAGAAATTTCACATAGACATAGGTAACCCATGCTGATAGCTATTGATTTGAGACTTATTAATAAATATGTCAGCCAGGCTCTCGTATACTGATAGAAATTGCTAGACATTAAAGATATTAATTGATTTGAATGATAGGTATCAATAAACGTTGAATAAGAGAGACGAACAGATATCAATATTAGTTACTGGAGAAAAGATACAGACCAGATATTTTCAATGTGCTGGGGCGGGGGGGTGCCTGTCGGCATTTACAAGAACTGGGTCACAGATATCTTGCCTATATGAAAATGTACTGATTTTTTTTGTGATATATATCCTTTGTTTTATTTTTTATATAAAGATCGTTACTTAACACTTCAAGCCGTGCGCGTCACCATATTATTTACCAGATCGAAACCATTACTGCGTTTGCTTCCTTTTTTATGGAAGAGCGTAGATTGCTGCTGAACCGGAAGTTATCAGTGATTTTTAAAAAAATTGGCAAAAGAAGTCGAAAGTTGTGTGATTAAAAATGAGGAAAGGCTGGACGAGTTGAGTCCCATTTGTTAGAAGCACCGATCAACTTTTTGCAAGTCGAATTCCTGTTTAGTTTTGGACATTTTTGAATTTTCCTTTCCAGCTTTCTTTTTGTATTTTTAAGGTATTCTATTTTTGTATTTTTTGTAAGCCCGTCTAGATTGAAGCAAGTTTTTTTTAAATTCCTGTTGCAAGCCAACTTTTAGTTTCCTGTAACTGTTTTGTTTTATAGGTGTTCCCTTCCCCTTATCAGTTTTATTTTACTATCTTTGTTGTTGTTGTCTTTAGTTTACACGTAGAACCCTTTTCTTTTTCGTGTGTCAAATTATTGTGTGCTGACTGTGATTGTTGGGGCCCCGACTACCATGGCAGAATCACTACCGCCAAATCAACTTGCATCTCCTAATACGGCTTCGGCCGAAAACAGGACCAAAAGAAGAATTCAAGCCAAATATAAAACTTTTACTAAAGGAAATAATTCCCTTATTATTCCTAAATCTTTGGACGCAGTTACAACAAGAACGATCTCCTTGCTGACCACCGATGTAAAAACTCGGAAATCAATTGGGGTCAGCAGTGAAACAATAGGAGAGGCTTTGAAGAAGCAGAAATTTGGGCCAAAGATGTTAGCCAAGCGATCGTATGCCATGTGGGACATCTTGCATGGGATGCCCGCAGATATCCGGTTGGGGGCCTGTTTTTGCTAAATATGGACAGGTTGATGATGTCTTTCCGATAATAAGTAAAGCGGGCATTGCCACCGGGGACAGTGTTCTTCAATTGACAATGTCCCATAAAATCTTTCTGGACATCCGACACCGTAATTTGCTAGGATAAAAGAATGTTGACGATTGTAGTGTATCGTCGACCCCACTGATGGTCGTGTGGGGTCTTTGGGAATTTTCTAAGGCGTGCCATAGCCTCGTCCGACAACAGCAGCAACAAAGGCAGCAGTGGAGGAAGAAAAGTCGGACAAGTTCCCTAATGGCATCGGTGATTGGAAAGAGATCGTGACGAGGGGAAAAAAGGGGTAACCTCTCCTCCCCAGTAGGATGTCCCACAGCAACACCAAGAGCGTCTTCAACAAGAACAGGGGCAGCGACAGCAAGAGAAACAGCAGCAGTAAATGGGGCAACGGCAGCGGCAACAGCAGTGGAAAAAAGCAGCGGCAACAGAAGCATCTGCTGGATTGTGTTTTTGGGGGTGAGGAAATGTTTCCACCTCGGTCATCTTCTTTAAAAGTGGGGAGAAAGGACGATGAGTAGGACGAGGAGGAGAAGAATTTTAAAAAAAGAAAATAACGCCGGGCGTAGCAGGGCGGAATGAGCTATGGAGCAATCCAATTCTCCATCGGCCTCCCCGCTTCACCCACTAGCGTTCCAATATCTCCATTCCCCCTCCCATCCCAAAATAAAACGAACCATTTCCCCAAGTGGGGGCATCTGCCGGATGGATAGACAGAGAGAGACCTTTCCTCCCAGTATATGGATACCTTTCCTATCAGTGTATGGCTGCTGTTCTGCAAGCCGCCGGATTCCAACCCGACTTCTGCTCGTGGATCAGCATCCTGTATCGCTCCCCCACTGCAGTGGTAAAAGTAAACAGAAGGCGGTGGGGCGCTTTTGCGCTGTCTCGGTCGATTCGGCAGGGTTTCTGTGTACGCTGATGTCGTATCCATTTTCGTGATACTGAGGTGGTACAGAGAATTTGAACGGCGTGAGAAGATCACGGCGGCTAAAATTAACTACATCAAGTCATATACCTTGCGGTTAGGTACTTGAAAGGGCGTTGCTCTTCCGGGACTCTTTAGTTGAACTGACAGATTCACATTTTTGGAGTGTCGTTCGGGCCTGATCTCCAGCTGGAGAAAAATTGGTCAGAGGTACAAGCAAAGGTAGTAGGAGCGGCGGTCCGTACTTGGCTCCGAATGTGGTTGTCATTAAAGGGTAGGGCGGAGGTGTGCGTCACGTACGCCATTCCTCTTATCCCTTACCAGTTGTTTGTTCTCCTTCTCTGAAAGAACCATAGGAAAGCGATCGAGCACTTGATCTCCTCCCCTTTTGTGGGTTGGTGGCCAGCATAAGGTACGCAGTGTGATTTGTGTCCAGCGTCCATGTCATGTGGAGGGGCGGTTGAGAATGCCACACTTGGTGCGTCACCGACACGTCTCGACGTTGGTTTTCCCAAGTCATGCGTTGACGGAAGATTCGGTCTTGTAAGGGAGTGTTAGGGAAGCCTTCCTTTGCCTTACCATCACTCTCCTAGTTTCTAGGGCTGAGCACCGAAAGCCCTCGAAACAATCCACGTTCTTCAATGAGTGTCGAGCGGCCATACACTGTTCACTGACTTTTCACGGCTTAGAAAGGTCTTGTATTGGGATTTAATGGAAGCGCGGGTCGTCGGACACACTGTATCTCGGCTTGTCGGCGACCGAATTGCGCTCTTTCTGGTCTTGGGCGCCAGCGGCGATTTATCTCAGGATCCCTGAGTTTTCGCTATTGATTGATTGATTCGGAACGTGCTATTTCTCAATGACGTAACCTTCAGATGGGGCTGGATGGATTTACCCGATTGTCATCGATGTGACCTTGGTCTAAAAGAAACGGGTTCGCACGCCTTCTACTACTATCCTCAGGTGCACCCGTTCTCAGACTATGTCGGCGAGTTGACGGCTCGTATCGCATTCGAACATCTCGTCTCCGTCGATTACGCATGGATGTGCGATAATGTGTTACCCCGTATTCTGGCAAAAAAAACAAAACAAAAAAATCCCCTAAAAACAAAAAACAGATGGTGTTTTTTATGTTGCTACCAGAGGCTAGAATAATGATTAGGACGTCGCGAATGAAAGGAATCTTGCGATTCTTATCACGATCTGATCGGATTCTTTGGGTATCAGCTCAAGATGAAAATCAGATTTGATAGAAAGCGTTTGGTGTCGACAGATTTCAGCAAAAAGGTAGATAAAGTGTCGAGCTTGGTTCGAGTTAATGAGGACAGGTTTGATTTTCTTTTTTAGTTTCCCTTTGATAAAACGGGTCAGTTGCCTGTCGGATTCCTCCCATTTTTAAGCTGGACTCCTTTTGTTTACCTAGTTAATGTGAGTGTTTGTTGTTCTGTTTCCTATGTTCTATTTCGTTATGATCCATGTCGAGAATCCTAACCTCCCCAGTTTGCTTTTGTCCCATTGGATCTCGGCTGGGTCAGTCTTTTGATTTTTCCCATCTAACCATTTACACCGTGCTTCTGCCTATAGGTAGGATACAGCGGCCGCTCGTATTTTTTTTTTACGAACCCTACTGACTTATTTTATTTTAGTTTACTCTTTTGTTATATTCTAGTTTCTTTTTCGGGTTTATTTACTTGCCCCTTCATCATGCAAATTTGTTATCTATTCTTATATTGGACATTTTAAGCCTTTATATAATGTTTTTTGTAGGTTCCCTGTTTATACGGGGTATTGTGTTACATGACCGATTGAATGAAGATGTAGGAGTTCTTGTAGTGAATGGGAAAATTATAATGCATAGAAGGGTCCCCTACATTCCTCTTGGTCTTGTGCCCCAATTGTTCGTTTTGAGCAATAAATATATTAAAAATGACGAATGTTGTAGCTGCTGTATGGCACACAAAGTCGATACTCGATCAGTATCGGCTGGGTAACCGTGGAGGGAAGCAATAATGCTGAAAGAACCGAAACCTCTAATGAGCCCCGTCTAAAATGATGTGTACCAAAGCATCAAACAGGTATATTTCACTATATATATATATATATATATATATATATATATATATATATATATATATATATATATATGTATGTATGTATGTATGTGTGTGTGTGTGTGTATGTATGTGTATAATACAGTGAATGTAACAAATATAAAATAGAGGTAGTAGTTCGAATCAGATATTCTACCAAATAATTTGCTATCATCAAATCCATTCCCACGAACCGATTCGAGCAAGACGTTTAGAATTTACAGTCACAGAAAAACATTTTCAAAAGTGTACATCGTTGTACTAGCTAAGGAGAAGGTGAAGATCATAGAAAATGCAAAATTATTTACCGCGCAAGCTGTGAAGCATCAATGTTAGAGTTATGACTTTAAACCTATCTTTTTAGCTTAATGTTTAGGTTTTGTGGCAAGCTGCGGTGTTATGCCAAAGAGCCTATTCTAGGTTCAATTTCCTTTGATATAATTGCTAAAAAAATATTAATTTCAACAAAAAAGATCAGAACAAAGAACCTGGAAATGAGAATAAAAAATTCAAACAAATCCCAAAACAAATGTGAACACATTTCGGCGGGCAAATTCAGTGCAGTTCACGTTTCTTTAGCGTTTTCGAAGTAAAATCGACGTCCGTTGTATTTCTTCTGCCCACCAATATTTATAAACTTGGGAATACCAGGTACTATAAGCTTGTATGTGCGGGTGGTGTAATGGATATTGGCTCGGAATTGTTAATCGGAGGGCCATGTTCTAATTACCGTTGAGTTCATTACATTCACTTACGCATAAATACCCTTGGGGATGATATGAATCAATCTCTTCTCTCCCTAACTATGGTTTACTTCGTAAGAATTGTACCACTAAACCATTATTATCTCCAAAAATAAATTCTTACACTCTAAATCTATTTTCTGGCTTTAAATAACCTGCAAAGAGTTGACGAGCCGTACAAACAAACCATACTGATAAGAATAAAAACACAAAATCAATATTAGTTTGAAGAATTTCCTTCGCGCGAATATGGATTGTTTTTTATTCCGATTTTCACATTTTGTTTTACTTTTTGTATTAGTGCGACTCAGTGACTGCTAGTTCTCTTTCGTCTGAATCCCAGTCTGTACTACCCAGCTCTGGGATTGAACTTGTAATTACTGCCACCAGATTCAAGAACCAACGCGTTAAACCTCTAGGCGATTGTCAGTGGGACAGATGCCTGAAAAAGAGACAAACTGTTGCGATAGTAGCAACAAGCATTAGGATATTAGTACGAATGCGAATAATTATAAATCCTCATTCCCGAAATTCAGAGAAATAGGATAACCATATGTCAGTCGTTGTTGGATTTCTGTGATAGATTCCAAAATGTCGAGCCAAAAAGCCTGGAATTGATGGAACATCCAAATAAAGGCATTGCTGAAATCATATAGAATATTGCGGAAAGTGTGGGAGTATTGAGGAGAACCGCTGTCAATTAATTCCCAGTGTATTCCACAATTTACTAGTAGACGACCGTTCATCTCGCGAGATAATAATAGCAGTCTCTTCATTTTGATTGGAAGAGTGAAGTGACCTCTTCAGGACGCAAATTTGGGCGATAGTATATGGCGGCTCTGTGCTGCCAGGTGCCCCTTCCCTCCTGGCCCTATTGATAAGATCCCCCCCCCCAAAAAAAAATACAGAATATAATATTTAGGGCTGGCAAGTCTATAGGACTTTCTGTAAGTTTGTTAGGGTTGACAGCCAACCATCTTTGGGGCATTACCCCTTATATTCTATCTGAATTTACTCCCATAGCCTTTTCCGTATTTGTATCTGCCCTTACATGAATAGAAATTTTCCTTCCCCTTCTTTGAATGATGGGGACCATCTACTCGAAGAAACTGGATATGAGGCGCCATCGCCCCTTCTTTGTCAGAGGTCATTTGAGATGCATGCCATGAGAGCATTTTAGCTTGCACCCACTACCATCCAGTTTGGTATATATATAAACATTGCATACATTGTGCCTTTTAGAGGGTCCCCAACAAAATGGCATGCATGTATTATATATATATATATATATATATATATATATATATATATATATATATATATATATATAAAAGTTAACATAGAAGTCAACACTTAGAGGCGACAGTCTGTTTCATGCTAGATGCAATCATCGGGCCCGATGATTGCATCTAGCATGAAACAGACTGTCGCCTCTAAGTGTTGACTTCTATGTTCACTTTTATATTTACACACGCTCTGTCTCTGATATTGAGCACTTTATCCCATAAATATAGCACACTTTAAGACTATATTTCTTCATATATATATATGTATATATATATATATATATATATATATATAGTGTAACTCGGATATAAGAGAGTTGTCGGGACCGGATAATAAATCTCATATCTGGGTTACACTGTATATATATATATATATATATATATATATATAACAATCACTAGAAAGTAAGACAGATTACAAAAGAGTCATACATAATTATTTTGTATTTGCTACTGGGGTGGAAATTCACTATGTGCATCGCCAGATTAATATTTGGAGGTCCAGTTGTCGTCTGACATCTGGATTTGCTAAGCGTAGGTTAGATATGGAACGAGGCCTAAAGTATGCAGCACCCAGGGAGGATCGAACTCACTACTCAGTCGCAGATGATATAGCACGACAGCTTGCTAAACATTGCACTACGTCGAGGAGGCCAGATGATTTTTTTACATAAGGCCGGAGATTCTGTGAAATCGTGAATCTAAACCTCGAAACCTTCCATCTGGTGAAAATGAAATAAAAATTAGATAACTACAAAAACTTGACACATATCGTTCTTTATGTGATGAATAGTCATGTCTTCAATTACTGAAGTTCTCCAAGAAGTGAAGTAGTGAGTGAAGTTACTCATAACGCAAGTCGCTTTACTAAAAATAAATATAAAAATAATCATATACAAATTAATTCAAATTTCCCCCCTTTTGATCTCTGACCATTCAATCTTATCAGCTAGTCGTAATTCCCTCTCAAAAGAATTCTTCAAAGAACCGATTGACAACTTAACACTACGTTAGTGCCGTGGAGTGTTTGAACACCGCAGAAAATGGTGATTCAAATCTTCATGATTAGTAAAGTAGCTATCTGACTACTTCTGGCAAGTGAGTTCAAGGACTTTCTGGATTTAGTTATAGAATTTGTGTGAATTACAAGCGCGTGGCTGTCATGTAAAAATTGCATGTCATAATTGTGGTAGAAACGTATGCAACGATCACATTAAACTTCTTGCTCAATTATCGGAATGCGAGAAAACAGTCGAAGTGGCAGATTTTATCAGGAAATAGTTTAAAAGATCAAACTGAAAAAAAACTATTTGTGTATATTTGAAACTTATAACTTCATTTTATCATCTTTCGTGTTAACCTAAATCATTTTTATTCATTTTTACGTATCATATAAAAATAAAAAAATAAAACTAACGCCTTTATCGACAGTGCTACGGACACATGGCACAGTGGATAAAGGCGTTAGTTCGATCCAGTGACAGGACCCAAAGCGTGTGAGTTCAATACCTGGTCACGGCAGTGGAGAACTTGAGGAAGGGAATTAACAAGAGATAACTGATAAGTGACATCCATTAGACATGGCACCTGGAACTAGAACAGTCTACCCCAGCAAGCGAAATAAAGGGTTCAGTTCGACATTCCAACCACCTGAAGACCGGAACGTACAACGACCGAAACGTTGTGATAAATATGGCAACAAAGATGAGGATGATAGTCCGAGCAATGTAAATAGCGTACATAATACATCTCAGAAATATAGACTTATTACATAGCAGTTCTGCATTATTTTATTTGTTTCTTTATATTTTGTTCAGCTTTTGGAAGTCATGTTTATTTAATCCTACAATTCATTTAATACACAAAAATAACGATATGAAGTGCATTTTTATTTGTTTATAGCAGTGATAACTGATGTAGTCTCTGAGGTGGGGGGGATTTGGTAACAGGTTTAAAAATGGGAGGATATAAAGGCAAAATATAAGCGACAGAATGAAAAGAACATATCGTAGCAGTGGGCATATAGTCGTTTGTATATCTCTTCACAGTTTCCTTGCGCTCTGTATATTAAAGAAAAGAAAAAGATTTCATCACTTCGGTGATGCTTTATATGAAGGACTACATGTTCCAGTCTCGTTAGACATGCAAAACAGACGAGGAGGAGATCTGTCAGTGTGTCTTCATATGTGTACATGCGCACACGAATCACAGTAGTCCATTTAAACTCAATGTATTATTTGAAATTACTCTTGGAATCTGACTGTTTGGCACATTCTGGTGAGAAATATTCTGGTCAACAATTTTGCCTTTTCTGCTTAAAAAAAATTGTATTAAATATAAATATAATTTTATTTTATTTAATAATTAAGGAATAATATATTATTATAAAACATTCGAATTAAACTTATTTTCTGTAAATCAACAAATAGGTCAAACTTGAAAATAAAACGGTAATTTTAATATCAGTAATTAACAGTACGGAATGGTGACGAACTGCTGTTTCATGAGGTTTACATAGCGTTAGATTGCAAGCGTGGAAAAGGCAAATCTATTTCATGAATGTCATAGATTTATACAAGTATTTGTTATTTTAAAATGATTCAAGAAACAGACCAGATTGTGTATGAAAAGAAATTACATATAAAAGATCAGACCGCACCCGGAAGGAACTTTCACAACGAATCGATAATTCGAACATTAAGATAAAAAAATCTATTTGTCGAGTTACCATCGTGAAGATCCAGTTACGAAATCAGTTTCAATCATCATCAACCTCATGACCAGATATGATCATTGATGCGCTGCACATCTAAGAAAATGACCAGTTCCTTTCACAAATCTGGATTTATAGACGTCGGGGAGCCGCTTGCTGTCCACGTCAAACCAGAGCCGATGTCCACCAATTAGAATACTCACCTTTGACACAAGGCTATTGATTCCGCTGGAGGAAACCCACCAGCCTGTTTGTTGACTTCAGTTTAGGAAGCCTTCCACCCAGCGATACGGTGTCATCGCCACACAAGCTGCATACATAGATAC
Source organism: Acanthosepion esculentum (assembly GCA_964036315.1). NCBI lineage: Eukaryota > Metazoa > Mollusca > Cephalopoda > Sepiida > Sepiidae > Acanthosepion > Acanthosepion esculentum. Next base: position 108,198,337 of record OZ038477.1, on the reverse strand, counting down.
TAAGTCCAGTGTACACATTAATATTTTTTATAGAAAAGCATAGATCTACTTTTGTTTGCTTTAGTTTTATTTTATTATTCAAGCCTCAATGGGCAATGAAGTTAGAACAATTAAAGGAAATAAAACGCAAATAAATGTTGATCTATGCCATTTTGAAAATATTATATTTCAATAAAACATTCATGACCAGAATTCGAATTAAAATTCTGATTGTCTGGTTTATTTTACAAGTATCTCAACATTGCACTAATCTGTATTTCGTCGACTAATTTAACGCCTCAAAAGATCGATAAAAATCACACAAGTCAAAATTTGCAGTAGAGTGGGGGAAAATGTTATATACGCTATGAATTACTTGGAGGCGATAAAACAAGAAAAAGACGTTCTGAATCCGTGGTAGTGCAAGGGTTCGGTTTAAATGTCGACAGTTGAGGGCGAATGAAATAAGTTGTTCAAAGTTGTCAAAGAATGCGCTTTGACAAAAAGGAGCGGCAAGATTCATTGTCATTCAGCGGTGAAGTCTAACGAAATTTAGCGAAAGAGACGCGTCACAGCCGGAAGTGATCACTGGGGACTATTTTATTGGAACATACAAAATTGAGGTGTACGAAGCCCAGCGGAAAATCGGGCAACTCCGGAAAGGAAAGGCTGAGGAAAAATAAGAGGAAGGAAATGACGACTGAGTAAATAGAGGAAAAAAATGAGCAAAGACAAAGACTGAATAGAAAGAGCAAAAGGGAGACGTGTTTCAAGCAGGGAAAGATTGTATAGAGAGAAATATGTGTAGAAAAGTTTGCAGAGAAACACTGTGGCCAATAGGTGAGTAGAAGATAGATAGGGATAGAAAGAACAGTGTAAAAAAAAAGAAAGAAAAAAGAATGTCGTCGATATGAAAACGGTGAGGTGATGAGAATAAAATGACGATCGAGAGGGAACTGATAAGAAAGGAAATTAATTGAATTATATCAGAATAAAGATGAAAAGGAAAGAGGATACATTGATGAAAACTGGGCAGAATAGAACGTAGAAGTTACATGAATAGAAAGCCAATGTAAGAACGACGAGCGGGAAACGAAATGGAATACACAAAAGAATAAAAATAGACGAGAAAGAAGGTAAAAGACAAAAATCTCTAAGAGTGGAAAAGAGAAGACATAACATTAAAGAGAAAGAAAGTGAAACAGAAATCAAGATAAATAGAATAAGAATGGAAAATTATAATAAACTAGCTTAAAATCCGCCCCTATCGGGCGGCCTCAAGGAGTAAATTTGAAGTGTGACACACTGACATTCGCATTTATTATATAGAAGAGGAAACGATGACGCAATGGAGTAATAACGAGAATGAGAATACTAGAATAGAGGCGATAGAAGAAAGCTGAAAGAGAAAATGGAAGGCAGTTAATAAGTAGAAGAAAGAAAAAGAGGGAAGTTACAAAGGGGAGATAAGATAAGGCGATATTAGAGGGTAAGGATTAGGATAAGATAAAAATGAACAAAAAAGGAACTCGAAATTAGGATCAAATGGGGAAACAATGTTGAATAAATGTGAGATTCTTAGAGTAGACATTTGACGAAAGATATGAAAGAAAATAGTAACGTAGCTTCCCTCTTCTTTTCTATAAACACTTTCATGGTAACTGTTCTGATGAACTTCCCTCTATAGTACCTAGACATTATGAATTTAAACGCAGTACTAGATTGGCGGCAATGTCTCATTATTTTAAAGATGAACTGGCTATATATAACCCCAAGTTCTATGATAACAGTTTCTACTATCGAACTTCTCGCTTGTTGAACTCTCTTTCGGCTTCTGCGCTTTCCCACTCAAGTTTGATCTTCAAAGATTTAAGCGCAATATCAACCGTTATCTTCTGTCTTCTTAATTCGTGTTCTTTTATTATTCTCTCTCCTCATTGGTATTTTTCCTTATAGTCTAACACTCAATAACCCTTACCTTTCCGTGGTAGTATTGCCTTGCTTGGGGTGAAATCGTTGAACAAAATAACAAAAAAAAATAAAAAAAATAATAGTATATTTAAATTAAATAAAGATCAATTTTATGTACAGTTTAACATCTTTAATGAAGAAATGTAGTTTTATGATCAATGCTACGAGAGTTAATATTTGTTCGTTAGTTGTGAAGTGCGGCGTCTATTCGGTTCAGTCGTTTTCTAATATGTCAATGAGTGCAGAAACCTAGAGAGAAGCACTGAGTTAGAAAAGAACAAAATCTCAGTGAAGCAAGATTGAATAGAAAATTCTGGCCGTTGTGCTGTCATCTGGCTGGTTAATTCGCACAAGTTAAAATTCCTGTGTTGGCCAATAATAGAAGAGAGATAGAGAGTGGGGGGGGTGATTTAGGTGGGTACTTCGGCATTTTGTTTTAATTTTTCCGACAACCGTATTTAATTACATTCGATAGCGGCCCCGCGGGTGTTTCGACGTGAAGCAATGTTTAGAAAGCTTGGTCTCGCTAGATCAGTTACAATCGAGTAGGGAGTTCGATCCTAACTAGGCGCCCCATACTTTCAGTCTTGTGCCACAACTAAGCTACGCTTAATAAGTCACTTTGGGTACTTCGACGTGGTGAAAAAAAACTTATTTCACGAAGGATTTCGACCGAGTAACGAGTTCGATCCTCACGGGGTACTCCATAGTGGTGTCACATCTAAGCGACTTACTATATTCAATAGAGGCCTGAGGACTCTTCGACGTGGTGTAATAGTTACTATACTTGTCTCGCTAAATTAATTACGGCTAAATAGCGAGTTTGATCCTCACTGGCTGGCCCATACTTTCGGTCTTGTGCTACATGTAAGCTACGTTTAGAAAATCGCTATGAAGGTTAGAAAACTTGTTTCACGAGATGAATTTCGACCAAGTAATGTGTTCGATCCTCACTAGGTGCTCCATACTTGTAGCCTTGTGCCACATCGAAGATACCCTTAGTAACTTACTATATTCAATGGCAGTCTGACAGCATTTCGATATGGTGTAATAATTAGCAAGATTGTTTCGCTTGATAAATTACGACCGAGTAGCGAGTTCGATCAACACTAATTTCTCTATACTTGTGTCATATCTAAGCTAGGCTTAATAAGTAACTATTCAATTCATGATGACATATATATTTTCCCAGTCTTGTATATGAAGTTAATGCATATGTCATGTAATGCTTACCCATACGCCCAGTACTTCACCTCGCCTAACTACATCATACCGTAATATTAAACGGTAAAGGAGAAGGTCCTATATCTCATGATGTGCGGGTGTCATGGATAGGGTCCCGAATGAGGAATTTTACCTGTTTTTTTTTTTGTTTTTTTTCGTTGACACATTCTCCAGGCCCTCTGCTGATGTAACGGAAATAAAAAATAATCATTTGGCAAGATTCAAGTTCACGATACATTTACTTCAAGAAAGACATATTAAGGTCCAGACACTAAGCCTCGAGAACAGAGGAGGTGGGGTGGTGCAAATGAAAAGAAATTCTACACTACAAAAATGACTTAATTCTGCTAGGAGGAGTACGACTAAATTCCATTTTATTTGATGAAGCATTATCATCGAATAAAATAATAAAAATCAACCAAAACTTAAAATGCCAGTAAATACTAGTGGGAATTTAATACTAATTGACAACGCTCCATCTAATAAATATTATTGCGAATATGTATTTTCTTGCAAGAAATAAGGATTGAATGGTTCCTTATCTCTGATGTGTGGGGATTACTTCCTCCTTGTGTTCCAAGATTCCCGCTATGTGGCGCTATTTTAGGATTATAAAGTGAAGAATTATATTCTTTTCCTTTTTTGCTCCTGGTATAGTTGTGACAACACGCACTCTACCATCCGGGGAGACTTTTAGTCGCCCGGCCCAACTTCATTTCATACAAATTGGATGGATGGATGGATGGCTGGAGGGAGGGAGAGATAGAGAGAAAGAGAGAGAGAGAGAGAGAGAGAGAGAGAGAGAGGGGTAGAGCAGAGACAGACAGACACTTTCAAAAGAGCAAAGTCTAAGTTTTTCTTTATTCTCAGCTATCTGTGTATACACAAGTATATTTTAGTTCCACTTGTATTGAGTTATATATATATATATATATATATATATATATATATATATATATTAGCTCCTGAAAAATTAATTTCGGTTGAGCCCTCTGGTTTGAGGTGTGTATTTGTAAACACTGACTATTTAAGCTAATACTGCACGACTCTTCGACAGAATTGAGTCACTCTCAGTGACTGTGTGTTTATCTGAATCTAAAAATAAACACGCTACATTCACCCTCATCCCGTACCGTACGCTGACGGCTTAGTGGGAGAAGTTCGGACTGACGCAAATTCAGTCGGGTTTCGATCCTAGCTAGAGGCAACCGGACGTCTAGCCACACTGATGAGCTGTGAAACAGCGAAACAGTCTGTCTGTGGATGACAAATATATATATATATATATATATATATATATATATATATATATATATATATGTACAAAGTTCCCCCACCTGTTGAAATTTATTCCGTCTGAAAAATGTTGAATTCGACATCTTCGAAAGTTAACCTTAAATGTGTACATTGCAACCTTTAGTACCGTTCCGAATTGGATGAGATAGACCCATAGTTTTATGAAACTTATGACTCGATAATACTCGTAGACATTTGATAGCTTTGTATTTTTTAGAGTAGTACGGATTTGGCAAAGATTGATGAAAGTTCCTTTTGACTGGCTTTTGTGAATTTCGTTATAAATGGCTGAATCCAAGTTAACAAATCTCAAGTAACATGAATTAAGTTTTGAATTTGAAATAGTTGGAAATGTTTCATTTCTAAATGAAAAGTAGGATACATTTTCTATACACACTGAACGAGTTCCCAAATCATAAAAGATGATTAATGATGGCTACGTACGATTCTTCATAGGTTTATCTGGTCCAATCGATACGCGTTGTTATGTTGCTAAGGCGAATGTTATGCGCATTAATAAAGGAAAAATTCGATATTAGTTTATACTCGATATGCGAAGTGATGAACATCGTTTCTGTTGTTGAGAGAATTTTAAATTGGGTCGAATCTTTCTCATTTGGAAGTATATTTTACTCCAGATTATTGATATTTGCATTGATGCGCTCAGTTACGTACCAAATCGACTGGTCGCTGCTAAAGATTACTCTAGAAATCTTCCTCTATGTGCTGTGTCCCTTTAGGATCTTGTCGATCGTGGTTCTCAGAAAATTTCCTATCCTTTGTACCCCTTAGTAAATTTTGTCTTTATGCTATCTCTCCTAAATCTTGTGCCATCCATTTACACAAGAACACTATGAGGGTTACTAGTTGCTTTACTGTCTCTCTTGCCTTCAATACTTCCTTATGAGTATCAAATTTTCCTCATGTTCTCTAAAAAATTCAATTGTCGCTTTTGATTCTGTGCCATTTCCCCCCCATTTTCTATTAAATTATGTCGTTGCTCACATGCTCAGTCAACGATATTCTCAGTATCCTTCTGTGGAACCATATTTTTGTTGCTTTTGTTGCATATATGAGGACTCGTTTAACTTAAGTTTAGTAGTTAATTTTTTTGTAAGGAAATTTTCAGCGATCAATAAAAATCGGTAATTTGAAAAACATTTTTTTCAAAGCAAGCAAGAATCACGTGATTTATGGGATCGGCACATTGAAAATTATGTACAGTAATTAGAAGTCTGTAGTAAAAAATTTGTCTTGAAGCTTCAAGTTAAAATATTCTTTAGCACCCACTAAGCAACGCGAAAATTTCGTTAGAAACAAAGAAAAAGTATTGAACAATCCTTCTATATGGTAGTGAATGCGGGGCAGTCTCCTTACAGATGAAGACATGAAGCAACAGAAATAGGGTTCTACAGAAGGATGCTGAGAATACCACGGCCTGAAAATGTGAGCAATGAGGATGTTTTAGAAAAAATGGAAACAAAAAGGACACTTATTCTTAACATCAGAAAGAGACAGTCTTTCCACATTATGTGTCCTAGAAATTACAACCGATTTTCAGATGTTAAGTGTCGTTTTTATTTAAAACAGTCGATGCTTACAGGTTCAGTCCATGGTATTCCCAACATCCTTCTGTAGAGGCACATTTCAAGACTTTTCCTTTGTGAGGTTATTGTCCAGTGTTCACATCCATATTGAAGTACAGTTCTGTTATATCACTTCCCAGTAAACAAGTTACTCATATTCATGCTGTAGTGATTGTGATGAAACGATCATAATTAAAATTAATATGGCTTTTAGGCAACCAAAGAGCTCAGATTTTACACTAATTACAAAAAAAACACAACTAGTGCGTGTTTTGTAGAAACTGTTTCCTGCTCACATGCAGAAAAGGTGGAGGTGATGAAATGCTTTTGGTCTGACGCTCTTTTCAAAACCTGACTAAATTAATAAACATAGGAAAAAAAAAACAAAAACAAAAAAAAACTGTCTTAGTCGGTTCAAGAAATTTTCAGCACTTTCTCATATTATTCCGAATTTTAATTTTCTGTAAGTGACCGGTAGTTGAGACATAGTTCTCAGCCCGGATTCTTTTTTTTTTCACTTCATCCTGCCTCTTATCCAGTGCTTCGTTCACGTCAACAACGGACATGCCAAGGCTTTCGGCTATGACACTGACATAGTGATCAACGTTCTTTCTCTCGCAAATTCTCCCATAAATTCATAGAATGGAAAAGGGAAGAGAGATCCTGAACTATTGATTTAGAGACGAGATTCTCATTTGGTGTTTGTGGAATCTAACCTTGAAAAATTTGAAATAACGAAAGATAAGATGTAATTCGAGAATCAATATAATCAAAATGTAATTGAGTTGGTAGCTAATACTATATGCAAACTTTTATGAAAATTATTTATATTCTCTATTGTATAGTTTATAAATTTGATTAGCTTTCATCTGAGCATTACACACACACATATATATATATATATATATATATATATATATATATATATATATATATATATATATATATATATATATATATATATATATATATATATATATAATAATATTAGGACACTGGAGGAGCTTAAATATATTTAACCTATTTCTCTTAATTAAGTACCGAGAGCTACAAATTATAAATGTTCTTAAATAAAAGCTGATATTTCTATTTTTCTTTTTGTAGCTATGGTGTGAATAGAAGTTTACGCGATCATTTCCATTATTTTTACGATAGACGGTTTATGGCCATGTCAGGGTGAAGCAGCGGTTCTCGTACGATCCCCGAAGTTAAGCAACGTTAAGCCTGGCCATTACCTAGATGAGTGACCTAGTTGGAAATATCAGGTGCTGTAAGCTTGGATGTGCGTGTGGTGTAATGGATAACGGAAATCAGAGTTCCAATTCTATTTGGGTTTGTTACATTCACTCATGCGCAAAGGAAAGGTAAGCATCCACCTCTTTTGTCCCAAAAGACTAGGTATTGTATCAGTAAAATCATTATCTCCAAAAGATTCTTATAATTAAAAATATTTTTTGACTTTCTTCTCGCTTTTCATTACGATTTCAGTAAGAGTCCATGTAGTTCCCTTTCTGTATCGGCTATCAACACCATGTCATCGGCATATCTAATGTTTAGACTTTGGTCACCAATAATGATTCTACTCGGACGTCTAATTCTCTCGAGATTGCTTCATTGTAAAGGGTGAATAAATCTGGTGATTGGACACATGCTTGTCTTTCACTCCTTTCTATTTTTGTATATTTACTGGATTCCTTTTCTATTTGATTTGCTCCCAGTATAATTTCTGTATTATTCTTATGCCCTTCTCATAAATCCAGCTTACTTAGCAAAAGCTGTATTTTATATTATTGCGGTGATTTTCAACATTTTCAGTATTTTGGAACTAGTAAACCCAATGTCTTTGCTTAGCGAGCAAGAACATGGTGGGGGAAATAAAAGAATTATACAAAGTCGCTCTGACTTTAATCAAATTCTATCGAAAGCATTAATCCTCAATGAAAAATAAAAAAGAACAGTAGGATCTTTTGGAGACAAGCGAGAGATTACAGGAGAAACAAACTATCTTTAAAAGATGTGCAGAACAGGGAATATTTGTAGTTAATCAATATTTGATAAGCAAACATGAAAGTGAAGATTGTTTTGTTAATATTTCAATATTTGTTTGCGCCATCATTGTGAGGATCATGTGGATATTCAGCAAGCAGCAATAAAGAGAGTTCTGATGATGACGTTACGAAAAAACGCAATGAAATCTATTGTTTCCTGCTTGATATTCAAATACCGCATGTGAGCGCGTTTGTTGCTTCTATTCTGTATGTCTTGGAATTGTGTTGTGGGCAACTTTACAAGATACTATTAGTCTTTTGTTCGTGCTTTTACTGGCAAAGCGAAAATGTTATTCGTTCACAACAGGGTCGACCAGATCTTTTATTATTGGATTTCTTTCCCTTATAAGAGATTTATCGAACGAATACTTCGCTCTCTTTCACACCATACGTATAATAGAAATATGGTTTCTTTATATAAATTTAGTTCTTACTTTCAAGCTTCAGGTCGAGCGGATACATCACCTTAGATGAGGGACAAATAAACTGAACAAAATTTGTTTACACACACACACACACACACACACACACACACACATATATATTATATAAGTGTGTGTGTTGACATCATATTCGAAGATATATGCACGCTCACTTTTACACACTAATAATAACGTTTATAGTAATGGAATAATGTCGGATAAAAATCCTTTCAACAATTACTGTTGTTTACGTTTTGAGTACGAGAGTGAATCTAGCAGATAGATTCGTAGAAGTCCTCACGAAAAAACGGTCCTTCGCAAATAGATTTATTCAAACCTTGCCCTGTCAGTCAGGCGGAACTGGTCGAGATACACTTTGACTCTAAAAGTGATTTCTATGAAGGAAAACAAAAAAAATAAATGCAGGCTGGATTCTTCTGAGGCACACTTTCCTTATGACTTAGAAATTTAGGCCGGTTGTTATTAATTTCAATATATATATATATATATATATATATATAGGAGTAACAACTCAAAGAGGTGTTCTCCACTAAAAGTAACGTTTATAGTAAGAAATAATGTCGGATAAAATATAATTTCGTTATATATATATATATATATATATATATATATATATTTCAATTGAGCACTGTTGAGTGATAAGCTAATTCTATAAACAACAGACACCTGCACTAATGAAAAACTCTTCAGTAAAATGAATGGAGCACTTTGGCTGATTGGGATTTGTTTACATTTGTAAAAACAATACGCTAGATTTAGTTGTGTAACTCTACCGAGTGAAGATAGCTCTGGCTGACACCAAATTAGTTGTGTTTCAATCCTGGCTTGATGCATTCGGAAGTGTAGTCGCACTGAGGAGCTGTGATATAGCGAAACAGTACTGTCTGTGAATGACATGAGATATATATATATATATATATATATATATATATAGGGAGAAAGCGAGACATACCCAGCAATAACAAATATTTTATTTCGCAAATAAATGGTCCACTAGGGTAATTCTGGAAGAACGTTTTTAAGGCAAGCAGTGTTGCTAATTATAGTGCTCAGTGGTAATTGCTAGAGCATTACTAATAATAATAATACATTTTATTATCAGTTTCACAGAGATTACATCCACTCGTTAGAAGAGTTTGATGTAAAAAAAATAATGTCAGCTAAATTTATTTTTGCACTATGTGTGTACGTGTGTCTGTTGGGGGTGGTTACTTTAGTTTCGGGAGGCAATCTGTATTTGTGGAATATGCTCCTCAGACCGAGGTGAATTTTAAAGGAGATCGGATGTTGCTCACCCAGCATGTCTTCCTTCTCATCACAAAGAATTGCAGGAGTCGATATTACTTGGCCCCGGCGTTGTCCCAAGTGTTTCCAAAAAGAAGTTGGATGCAACATCAGAATGCTTTGAGATTCCGGTTTTTTTAAATCATTTCACCGCAAGCAATAAAGTAAAAGCCACTAAGATGCATGACATTATTGGGAGCGAAAGAAACAGAGAAAACAATAAAAGGAAAAGATTTAAGGCGACAGTTGATGACGATTGATATTCATTTAGATTTTTGAAGATTGATTGTTGCCAGGAAAGCAAAAAGCAGGAAGATAGTTCCACAAGCAGGAAATGTTGGAAAAAGAAGTATTAGCATAGAGCTTAAGGTTACAACTAGTAATCTGAAAAGTTACATTATGAGACCTAGCAGCCAATATAATACTGCGCTTAAATTTGTGAAGACAAGGCACGAAAAGGAAAACTCAGAACAATTACCATGAAAATATTTATAGAACAGGCAAAGGGAAGATACGTTACACCGGTAGGTAAGGAACTGAAAAAGTGATGCCAGGTCAGGACAGAGAATATTGAAGATTCTTTAGATTTTGTCAAAAAATTCTAGATATAACAGAAGAACCAGACCTGATATCGCAGAAAGATTCGATCCACGAACAAATGACAAAGTTATATTCTCAGTGTTTTCTAGTGAAGCCTCCCACATGATTAGGTGAAGTAACAAAGTAGAAATGGCGTGAAATCAGTTTCCTTCTTAGATGCATTACTCTATCAGGATGAGATTTTGTTTTCTGAAAACTTTCAGGAATCATTCTTGTTTACTTCGGATTATTACTAGGTGTATAGTATGTCATAGTCTGTTAGTTTTGAATACGTTATTTTAATGAAATACTATCTTAGAAGATAATAGAATTTGATTGCATTTCAATACTGACTGATGTTTTACCCAGAAAAAGATTACGTGATATTAAAGTCTCTGGTATCTGTTCTCTTTAAACTATGAAGAAGCTTAGTCCCGGATATTCCAGCCCTATGGTAGCGCCTTCCTTATTACACTGGTGAAGTGGAGTTGGTGTCCACTGACGCATCGTGAAACCGGTCACAGCGACTGAGAATTTTTTTCCTTGTACACCGACAGGATCCCCACATTAAACCGACCTTGAGTCACATACTGTCACAATGTGAAGATTGGTAAATACCCATCTATAATTAAGGTGACACAAGCTAGGCACGCATCACTATATATATATATATATATATATGGGTGTTAAAAATGAATAGACGAATAAAAGAAAGCACTGAAAAGTTTATGGACAGTTCTTGGTTTGCAATATTTACTGACGTAACGTTAATTTAGTAGAGAAGGAAAAACGATTAATAAAACAATATATGAAGTTGGTAGCCTTTAATTAGATTTGTAACAGTGAATTTTGTGTGTAAATGCACAAAAATAATATAGATATAAATACAGTGCATATTTCCTTTTGAATAAGCAATTTGCAAGTGGAAATACATTCCGAAAAAAGTCCATTCTTTGGCGGCAAAAAAAAGAAACACTCTCGCATAATTTTGAACAAGGCAAGAACAAAAAACAGACTTAAATATGAACCATTTCTTTAATGTTCATAAAATGCGTGTAATAAATTGTAATAAATGTTTTATTATTTTATTCTGCTGTCATACGGACGGTTAATAATTAACATTTTGTTTTGTAATCAAGTGAATAAAGCGGATATTTGTGATCCTACACCTCGGAGATTAAAACAGACGTGGCAGGAATAGCCCTTAGTGTAAAAAATACTCATTCAAGCGATTCTTTTTATCGATATCGTGAAATAATAGATATTATTTATAATTAAATCTTATTTATCTTCAGTATTCCCCAATATTTTTTCGTTTCTCCTTAAATTTCTCTCTGTACAGAAATATTATCTATTTCTTTCACGATTATATTTTTTGTCTGCACTTATTATTTTAAGCTGTATATATTTTTTAAACTCAGCGATTAGTCTTTACTCTTACCTTTCATTTTTTCCATTTTTCTTTCATTCACACTTTTTTCCAAGAATCTTCATTATGTTCTTTTTATCCTAAACCTAACAACATACAAATCGCACTAAAAGTACACCCTGTTGTTAAATATAGAAGGACTTGTCTTTATAAACATGCGTATTTGCAGTTTCTACAAAGACGGGATAATAACATGAAATAATCCCGTCTGTCGCAATAGATTTACTTCCTGTGATGGAGGCAGAAAATGATCTGCGATTTCTTGGTCAAATCTAAAAACATTCAAGTTTCTGGCAACATAAAAAGAAATGATAAATATTCGTAAATATTTCTTACCAGTCTCACAGATAAACTAGAAGACGGATGTACTCACCTAGAAAAAGAAAAAAAATGTAATTAGAATTTCCCATAATAAAAACAGCTTGGAATTTAAGCCAAACATTTAGTCAGAGCAAAAAAGCGAAAATTCCATTGAAATGAAAAACGTCAGAAAGCAAAGGGTTACTTCATAACCAGGAACGTCCTGTAATTTTCAATAACAAATCTGGAAAGAGACTAAAAAGAGGTGGGGTTTGATAAGAAGCTGAAATACTAGAAAGAAAAAAATGATTTAGTAAATATGTAAATAAATAACTAGGCCGTCACCTTACATATGACGATTGATCAGTTGTAACATAGTAGCGGGATTTCGATCTAAAATTTTCAGTCTATAGTGTTTGACGTGTGGACACTTCGACGTAGTGTAATGGTTAATAAGCTTGACTTGCTAGATCAATTGCGACCGAGTAGGGTGTTCGAACCTCAATAGGTACTCCATACTTCCGGCATTGTGCCACATAAGCTACGCTTAGAAAAACATTATAATGTTCGACGTGTATGTTTAATAGAGAAGCATTGAATTAAGTGAATTGACAACAGTTATTTGTTTAATGTAATCTATGTAAAATGAATTTTCATTATTGGACAGCAAACTTATGTCCACACACAAACACACTTACCCATATGGTATGTGCATCTGAACAACAATATTGTATTTATGTGTTACATGTCTACCTATGAACATTAATGGCTATGTCCCAATCCTCATAAATATGTTGGACATTATTGTAAGTGAGGTGGGTAATATGCTATCTTAGTAGTCCGCCACTAGCAGTGGTTTACCTACTTCACGCCGCTGGCAAGTATTATATTTTATTGCTGTTATAAAGATTACCATTTCATATTCAAAACTCTGTTTTGGTTATTGCACATCAAGTAACTCTTCCTAGATTAAAACATTATGCAAATTAGAGTGAAGACCAATAAAGTTTTTTTTTTTTTTTTTTAGTAAATCTCACCCTTTGCTAAAATCGGGGGTCATTGGTGGTAGAGGGTTACGTTAGGAGGCAATTTGTCCGGCGAGGAATAGAAAATAACGGTTAACCCTAGCCCTGAACAGGTTAAAATTGCAATGATCGGAGAAATATCCTCTTAGGAGTCGGTTCCACAGAATATTAGTTTGTGGAAAGAAGCTGTTCGAGTGGGACTTACATATCATCGATGGAATACGGTGGGAATGTGGGTGGTTTGCTACTATGTAAGTGACATGGCTTGTCACTTATCGTGAAGGTTTGAATTTGACCAGGGAATGTAGTTCATCCGATCACCTTCCATGGAAGTAGCGAGAGAACAACGTGAAGCTTGCCAAATCCCGCCTGTGGGCGAGAGGTTGAAGGTTGGAGAGTAATACATCACTTATAAGGATTATCAAGGCTGGAGACTATGTTATAGAGAGCTCTTTTGTGCGGAGTTTTTAAAATTATTTTCTTATTCTACATTTCCGGGAATTTCTTAGATTTCTGAGAAAATATTAGCCTAAAAGGAAAAAAAAAATGATACGACACCACAAATGTACGCGTGAAGACTCGATACTTAAAAACAAATTCCATCAGGGCACATAACGACGAGCGAATACTACCCAACAAAGTACCAAAGTGTGTTTACTCATAGGCAGAACTCTAACAGATCACATACACAGTAATAAGACATTATCTGTGTATGTGATCTGTTAAAGTTCTGTCTTTAATAAGCTGAAAGTGCTCAGGAAACCTTCGACAATTTAAGTTCAAATGTTTCCTAGGAAATTAAATAAATCTTTAAGAACTTTCGTCTGTCTTTAACCAGAATTATATATAATCACTATATGAGTAGAAGCAACAACGAAAATTGGTAAAAAGTCAAGGCATAGACCTCAGATGGTTATATATATATATATATATATATATATATATATATATATATCGGGGAAATTGTATGACAAAGTGGAAAAGTTTACTTGTGAGGCGTTTCGTCATTCAGGATTTCAAACTTTTCCCCTACTTTGTCATATATATATATATATATATATATATATATATATATGTGTGTGTGTGTGTGTGTGTGTGTGTGTGTGTGTGCATTGAAAAGTCGTTCCACATGACGTCTAATACTGAGGTGAACTAAATCAAGTGTATAACTAAGAAATGTGTATTTTACAATATCTTCGATTTGGTCATTATTCACTGGGTCATGCTAGATTTCCAGCCATATCGATCATATACAGTGACTGCGTAACAATAATTGTAAAAGAGTAAAATGAAATCAAATGAGATTTTGTTGTCTGGTTTGTTCCAATGAAGAAATACAGTGAAAAATAGGAAAAGATTCAACGTAATTTCTTATTCCAAGACGCGAATAATCTTACACAAAACGGTTACAAAAGGTAACTATTACTAGAAAGACATTTCCGTAATAATAAATACCTTCGTTCAGCATGGAATAAACATTTACGTTTAAACATTTCTCGGCACAAAATATACATACCGAAACTCAGGGCTGTATACTAAAGGGTTAAGTTGCGTCATTTTTCTTTCACTGTCAAGTTCTTTCAGGACATGGGCAATCGTTTCTCTCCAGACTCCTTTTCATTATTATCAGCGAATTACCACGCGTTCATTAGTGGAGGGAATTTCCGTTGACTTTTCATAGTTTTTGTTCAGTGTTTTCTTTCTAAAATTGTTGCACCCAAGGCTAGAGAGCCCAGTCTACACTGATGTTTTACATTTTGATCTAAGGATGTGGAAGACACGGATTTATACCTTTCTCAACGAGGATGGTGCGGAAGTGAACCCAGCAGACTAAAAGCGGATTTGAACTCGATTCAACGATTCCACTTCTCGAATCGATAACAGTTACGCAACTTGGACATACTTTGCCATGAATAGAAAACTTGTATATATGTGTACGCAGGCGTGCGTAACTGTGAAATCAACTACCGTCAATAGACCAGAACGGTTGCCGACAGGAAAACCTGGCGTTGCAAGAATTATATGACAATTCATCTTCAAAGTAGATTAGCATGAAGGTGGAACCATGTAGAAGATTGTTGTCCATTTACATATTAGTTTTTTTCACAATGGTGTTCACCTCGTACAAGGCTCAGAAGCCACTCGGGACAGATGGCTACAATAGTTTATGCGGTTTGATAACATTTAACCCTAGACTTGAACAAGTTAAAATTGTAATCAGGAAAACATCGTCTTGGTATTTGGTTCCATAGAGAGGTGGTTCACCGGAAGAAACTGCTCGAGTGGACCTTACTTCTCCCCAGTGCAATGCAGAGATAATGTGGGTAGTTTGCTACAATCTGAGTGACATGCCGTGTCCTAGGCGTGAAGGTTAGAACTGGTGGAACGAAAGAATGTAGTTCATCCAAGCACTTTTCATGTAAGCAGCGATAGAGCAGTGAGAGACTTGACACATCCCACCTGTGAGAGAGATGTTCGAGAATGGAAAATAATTTGTTACCCACAAGGACTTGGAGATGGTTTTGGACGCTGTCAAGTTTGGTCAGTTCCTGTCCAAATATGACAGTAGTAATCCATTTTAGACCTGATCTGGTTCTTGTAAAAGATAGAGAGTCGATTACTTACTGGGGTGGTACAGGGAACCGACCATTTTCCTGCGTATTTAGCGATGGATCGTATGTGCCACTTGAGGTCACGGGGTGATTTTAAAGCCCAATAGTCTCTCAATGCACGGGTCCTACCCGAGGGGAACATCCAGTCATCGTGACTGATGGTAGTTTGGGGTCAGATCGAACTACCATCAGTCATGATGACGGAATGTAACTAGTTTGGTTTTCGAGGCATTTAATGTAACCAGCCAGTTTTCCCCCCATTGAGCAGTTAGAGCTAGATCGCATGAGAGATCAGCTGCCAAACTGCCCTGTGTCCAGTTAGAAATCGCCTGGATAATGAGGTTAGCAAATATGTTTCTGTGGCTAGTATCTTTTAGATTTATTTAGAAATAAAGAAATATATACCCCCACTTAGTCTGTTTGCATTAAATCTTGGTTCGTGTTTTTAGTAACACAGCCCATGTGAGTTCAATCCTTGAACCGTGTAGTATAGAGAGAATAAATGCAAACAAGATGAGCAATAACTGATCCCGACTAAAAAGAGCTCCAAGGGGAGAGATTCCTAGACACGGGCAGTGGGACGAGAAGAATCTATTTCCGTAGATTAAATAAAGGGTTAATTTCGAAATTACCCGGATCAAAAAGCTCCTGATGGAGGTCGCACTGAATAACGACCGAGATGTTGTAACAGATATGATGAAGATATAACAGTTGAGTGTAAAAACTATTCAGATCTATATTTACCCGTTTGTTATCTCTTTGCCTATCCTAATTGCTTTATATATGCGTCTACAGGATTTCTAACCGAGTAAGTCATTTCTATCTCTTTATCCATGTTTGTTCCTATTTGTCTACTTCCCCTCACAGCTTAGATGGTGATGGTAATATTAGCCGTTAGCTTATGTGGAAACATACGGTATTAATTGCAGAAAAACTAATGCTACTTTCAGTTGAAATTTATAAAATCTTTCTATTAAAACAAGTTTGCAGAAAAATAAGTTTATCAAGCCCCTTAATGTTATTAATTTTTCCAGTGATGATGCGGGCTTCCTAAACTTTTCTTTGAAGTATTGTGGAATGTATGCATGTTAATGATGTCAGTACTTTCTCTTCAAGTTACATGTTATCCATTTTAGTCCTTCCTTCTGTTCCTCAAGTGATGTGGTTTCTGTCATCTTGTATAGATCTTTGTTTCTTTAGCACGGAGGCTCAAAGCAGGATGGTCCTATCTAAGACTTACACACGAAAACCATTTTTACCACTGATCTGAGAAAGCATTTCCGCTAACGCTTTAGATATTTCTGAACGGGTTTAGAGCCATGCATAGAATCTAGATGAAAGTTTCTATCTGACACGGCTATTTAAATACATTACTTAAGCTTTTAGGCTAATCTCTTGGTTTGTAGAACGTTGCAATAGACAATAATATCCCTATCGCAGCCTCTCCTATGTTCAGTTTCCTTATCTCCGATATTGAAATTGTTGTAACTGATCCATACACAGAGGTATCTGAAGGGTTTTGTATTTACTTATTCTACATTCTGAGTTTTTTTATGATGGATTCAGGGTAGTTGCTTTCACGGATTTCATTCCAATTCCAGATCATAGATTCCATTCTGGGAATACGTGTTTTTCTCTCAATGTATTCATATCGACTTATGTATCGACATGCCTCCTTGTATTCTTATATTTATTGAGCAATTTGTCTCCAGCTAATCTCAGAAAATTCACATTAATCTCGCTGTTCTTAGCTTTCTTTCTATATCTACTGACAACTCCTGTTGGTTTCTTTTTAAATTGACGCTTAAAACTATTCCTTAGTTTTCTCACGTACAACCTGTCTCGAATTATCTGTTGACGAAATTTCTGTAAAAACTCAAGTTGCAGATTTTATTTCTGTTAATTTTATTTTTTTGATAAAAATTAACTTACGTGATTTGAAACGAAATTTTCTCACTTTGAGAAGTGTTATTGACATTCCAGTTGAATTCCTTTCATTGTGTATTTAATACTTTTAACGCAACATTTCAGTTGGTCCACTCTTCAGGTGGATAATATGTAAGAAAAGATAAAATTTATTTTACTGCAGGAAATATGGCAGTAGTATAAAAGCCAAGTAAAGTTCCGAGAAACAGAAACAAATCATTAGAAACAACAAAAAATGGTAATAGATTTCTATGTGATACCCATCCTTCTATATGGCAGTGAATGTTGGACAATCTCCATACAGATCAAATATATATATATATATATATATATATATATATATATATATATATATATATATGTATGTGATTCCAAAGAAGAATATTGAGAATTACTTAGACGGAGTGAGTAAACAACGACAAAGACTGAAAGAAACTGTAATGGAA
Source organism: Acanthosepion esculentum (assembly GCA_964036315.1). Taxonomy (NCBI): domain Eukaryota; kingdom Metazoa; phylum Mollusca; class Cephalopoda; order Sepiida; family Sepiidae; genus Acanthosepion; species Acanthosepion esculentum. Next base: position 108,180,189 of record OZ038477.1, on the reverse strand, counting down.
TAACTTGCCACACCCATGAGTGGCGGCACTATAGGTGGTAATCACCTATAAGTATCCGTTAGGACAGCTGACAGAAGAGTCGAGCTGGGATCTTTTCCAGCTGAACTGGTCGAACTCTGGCTTCGGGCAGAGAGGAACGCGGAATATTGAGAATTACTTAGACGGAGTGAGTAAACAACGACGAAGACTGAAAGAAATTGCCCAAAAAACGAACACTTAGATTAAATTTCTTGGACACATGAGGAAGGAAGTCTTGGAAAACGTAATCTTCGCAGGGTATATTGCGGACAAGAGAGATAGCGGAAGGTTGCGAGTCTGATGAGCTTGTTTGAATGGATTGCAGAACGGTGAGGGGCTTAGAAAAGAGAAAGATGCTAAATCCATGAGAAGTCGTGGAGAGCCATGAACTTCCAAGTCCTGAAAGGACGTGGTGCATAGAAGTGATCTGTTCAATTTTATTAAATTCAGTTTATGCAATTTCCAATGTTGTATTCTCATTACTTAATAATAATTTTACAGTATCTTGTTATATATATATATATATATATATATATATATATATATATATATGTGTGTGTGTGTGTGTGTGTGTGTGTGTGTCACATTCATTCGAAGGTTATCTTTATATACGATATTAAAAATAAATATCACTAGCTATATTATTGCTTATTACCATGTCCTGTTACCTCACCATCAAACAAAAATTTCCTGTAAATATTTTCTATAGACAAAAGCTAGAACAGACCAAAAATGAAGTACTTCCATATCTTGACTGGAGATGCTCAATCATCACTTTCACTGCCTTGTGGATGATCAGTTATTTTCAATTCTACAACCTCTATCACACGGACGAAACGTCAAAAGCCTCTCGCTATTCTATCGCTATTTCTATGGCAACCAATTACATTTCTTAGTGCTACCACCACTGACCTTCACATGAAGCCTGGTCATACCACGTAAATCGGAATGAATCATCATCATTCCCTTCGTATTCCGTTAGTAACAAAGATGTTCAATTCCGATAGCTTCTTCCCAAGGGCCGCTACTTCGTGGAACAAACTCTGCAGAGGAAGTTTCCAGAATCACTAAAAGTGTAACCTCTTAAAATCTAGGTTTAAACGTTACCTTTCCTACATATCCTCTTAATGTACACTTCTTACATCCCCCTCTCTTATGTGCAACAACCTTAATCGGTACTCCTCTAACTTGAGCGGCACACGAGGCTTTTTAATGGGTGAACAATTATTTAAAAACAAAGTATCAGATATTTTAACATAAAATTGACATCATATATTTATCATATAAATATATTATGAAAAGAATTACCAACATAGTTTAGTGATGTAATGGAATAACTTGCCACACCCATGAGTGGCGGCACTATAGGTGGTAATCACCTATAAGTATCCGTTAGGACAGCTGACAGAAGAGTCGAGCTGGGATTTTTCCAGCTGAACTGGTCGAACTCTCTGCCCGAAGGCAGAGAGGACCCGGACGAGGCTCCGCCGAAGGGCAGAGTCTCGTTCGGAGAGGTTGATCAACCCAATCCCGTTTATACGGGATCTACGGGCATTTTTTGGCTGAGCCTACGGGCTCGGGAATACCCCACTTTAAGCCCGGCCTTGTGCCACATCTATCCCTCGTGGTGGGGGGGGACAGTAAATACTGTCGAGCTGGGATCTGCGAGAACAAGCGGCCTTCCGATAACAGAAGGCACAAAACTGTACTAACTTGCGACGACCGTGCGGATAACTTACTTCCTTTCTTGCTGTACTGGTTTCTTCAATAAACCTGTTACTATTTATGCACCGTGTTTGTCCAGTCCATATTCCTATTAGCACGGAATAGAACATTTAGTTAATCCCAATCGTATTGTGCAAACATTGACTTAAATCAAATCTGACATCGCGTAGAATGAAGAAAAAAATGAACAGGAGAATGTAAATTTTAGAAACGAAGATTTAAAGAAATCCCGCTAAAAAATTAAAGTAATCAGATTTTAAAATTAAAAAAAAAATTCAGGTGGAAGAATTATACGAAGATTGAAATAAACTTCCACGCGTTAATGCTTTATTGCAGAGTTATCTTAGCTTCATTTTTTATTCGCTGAAATACAGAACTTAAAACACGCAGGCGCAGAAACTTCAATGCAGTTACACACTGGCCCCATAAGCATTCTTGGAACAATCCAGTAAAAGTTTATGGTTAAAAAAGGAAATTGCTAAAATTCGAAGAACTACTTGTTTTATCAACAGAAAAGCTGTAAAGCACATTGTTATTTCGCAACTCGTTCTTTTCAATAAATTTATCCCTATCCATTCGAATGATTTAAGAAAAACACAGACATTATGCTTTTATAGCAGTGTTTCCGCTTAAACCGTGAATAAAATCAGTATGTTTTATTGAAAACATAAAAAAGACAAAATGAATGATATGTTAGATTTTGGCAGTTAATAAAAGTGTCAACTATTTTTTAGCAATCTGTTAAAATTCTTATATTTGCATACAGCTCTGCATTCTTGGATTTGTTTAAGTGCTGCATAGTTTCATTGATATGCGTGTAGTATAACAGTCATCTAAGTAGGGTAAGTGGAAATGGCGAACCGAGTTCAAATTCTGCGATAGTTATGTTTGTTTTTGCACAAATGCCGTTGGGAAATGCATTAATCTGTCTCATCTCTGCCAGCTATTCATATCTTGAGCGGGAAGATAGGATATTGTTTGGTCTGAAATTACATTTTCCTTGCCTACACTGAAACAACCTTGTTAATTCCTAGGAGTAAATAGGTTCATCTACTGTCCTGTTCATACACCTTTTCCCATTTATTGGACAGGAGTAGCGGTTTATCCCTTGTTTCCTGCTTAGAATTGGGTTTCCGGTTCTTTTTAAAGTTTTCCCATTCACTTTCACTCAATAGGTTTCTATATCTCTGACTTCTTTGCATTGGCGTGAAGAACCCGCCCCAAAAGTTTGTAAAAGTATTTTTGATACACTTTATATTTCCCCAAACAGGTTTGGTTAAATAATTTAGACGTATTATGTTAACTTAATATTTTCGAGTTCACAAAATAATTTCTTGGCAGCTGTAGAAAAATAACTATTTTCTTTAAAATAATTTTTATTTTCCCAAGTACTTTCAATCTCATCTGAGACCATCTTCAGGGGATTAAATTGTTTGTGATGTGTATACGTAGTTCTGTAAATTAAAAATATTTTTTTAATTAAAACTAAAATAAAAATAATACATCTAAATTATTTAACCAAACGTGTTTGAATGATATACACACATTTAAACATACATACATTTACACACACACATACACATTCATACACACATATATGTGTGTGAGATAATTGCTACTTATTTACAGAAGAAAGCCATGTTTTCAATGTTGAGCTGAGCGATCACGGGCTCGCCGTAGATGACTTTGAAAATATGTGACACACGAAAGGCTTTGGGTGAGCCTTGAAAATGACTTTTTACTCATGCATTCTAATCCGTTGCTTCAACCCGGCGTCAGATCTGCAAATGTTATCACAAAAACCGACGACCCTGCAGATCTGTCAGTAAAGACATTCACATGGTAGTCATGAGACTGGCCATTTTCATGTGATCATGACTAACAACTCCGTCGCGGGATAGAACAACCTCCCTACAGATGTAACGTACAACGTTTATTTATGTTATGTATAAGTCATATATAACAGAAAAGATATTCAATTGCTGCTTTCCCACTATAAAAATTCCATGTGGATGCTCAGTTATAAAGTGGACTCACAATCTTTAGGCTGTTGAATAGACAAGATACACAATTCTATCTTTAGATGAGTGAAAGTAGCAATATCTGAGTATCGGTTATCTTATATAAGTGTTATTTATTTTGGCTCCGTTTATATATTTGACATCAATCACTATATCTAAATATAGCCATTATATTTCACGGCAATGGTAAAAAAATTTGTTGCGTTAACTTTCGCACTTCTGAATCCCTTTCTTTATCACCGAGCGAGGAGTTAAATAGCAGAGTAGACATGACTCTCACCTTGGGTGACAACTAATCTTAGAGAAGAAAAAACGAATTCTAAACCGTAGAGATGGCAACGAGAAACCATTCCACTATATTTGCTAAGAATGCATAGCAATTTACAGATAAAAATAAATCTATTTCTGTGATGAGATATTGTAACTGTTTATACTATTTACATTGTTTGGACGGTTTTCCTAATTGTTGTGGTCATATTCACGACGTGTTCGGCCGTTGTACGCTCTGACCTTCTTCAGGTGATATACGTTGGAATTTCAAACCATTGCGTTCCATTATGAAAGACGCTTCTCATCGACACCGGAAAGAACAAAAATGTCAGCTTTTACTGAATGAATTTTCGTTACATGTGCTGATAGTTCTTACGAAATATATTATTAGGAAATGGTTATAGTTTATAACGTGATACTATGTCGTTTTAATCTTGTTTTTCCTCAGGCAACGTACCTCATAACCGAAGTTAAGTTTATCTATTGTATGTGCACAAACAACCACACAAGTTTATATGTTAAAACATTGTTTTATACATTGTGCCAGATATGTACTGTTGCGTAAGTCTACGCTCTTGGCCTCGTTTAGGAATTAACAATTAGGAATTGTACAACAGGGCGACTGCCTTTCACATAAGTAAAACAACTATCAACGGAATCAGTACAAACTTGGTTTTTATATTCAATACATTTGAAAATAGCTTCTTAAGTTTTGCATGCTCAACAGTAGAAACTTTATAATTTAATTTCTCTAGAGAAAGTATTTTTCTCCATTTAGATGGGAAATACGAGTCTACTTAAAAATTTTCGGCCCGAGCCAGAACTCCCACAAATATTGTGACATCACTAAGTTTATCGAGTGGAACCGATTTTAGATGGCGTTGTATAAAGCACTATATAAGTAAAGGCGACAAAAATCTTCTATGGGTGGGCTATGTGGGTGTTGAACAAAAATGTGCCTGGGCAACCGTCTGTAACAAGGATGGCTAACCATTTTAACAGACTGGCATATCGGAAACTAGTGAACAGCAATTATAATAATTATGTATTCATAGATACGGATGTGGCGTAACATCGTCTAATACAAGGTCTCATTAAAAGTAGGTAAGACGTGTCTCGATTCCCCTCAAATGTAGTATTATAACCGCTAGACAAAACACGTGTCGCATAAAACACACTATCTCATGTTTGAGAGAAAAAAAAGTTATGTCACTACAATAATATGAACACCACAATATACCAGACAAATATTATCTCTAAAATATAACTATCCTTGATACAACAAACGTTAAAAAAGAAATCTAATAAGATTCTTTTATTTTGAGATTTTGGGAAGTGGCCGAATTTAAAATCTCTCTCATATTTTACAGAAAACTTAATTTAAATATTTTCTAATGAAAGCATTTATCAGTTTTTTTTCTTCATAAAATAAAACAAATATTCAAACATTAATCATCAAAATTCGTGATATTGCACGATGTTAATATTTCATGAATATTTCCTTTTCTACAGGTCCGTCATCAACAGCGGGTGTAGTTCAGATGGACAGCCCCAAGAACATCCTTTGCGCGTCTCCCATACCGTAAAAAAGGCAACTAATTTTAGTGTGCAAATTCTTACTTGCGACATGTCCGAAAGGCCGTGTCCGAATTCAAAACACTGGCGACATGCCTGCTTTTCTATCGATCTCGGCTTCCGTTTACCTGTTTAAACATCTTCACATAGCAAAATTGATGACAAATCAGCCCAATTCTCGTCCATGAGTTTATTTGTAAACTTCGAGCGAGTTTAGCGGAAATTAAAACCTTCATGTCATGATTATTTCCATGGCGAAAATAGACATGGCGTTAGACTGCGGAACCAATGAGAATTGCTTGCGGTAGCACATTTTATATATATCAGCTGAAACCCCTTCCTTTCTCATTTTTCTTTCTCCGGACATTGTCACGTAACTCAGCCGTTTTTCATCGGTTCCCAACTGTAGAAAGACATCGTGATGACGTTTCCCAAAATCGCAGACCTCATAACCAGGATATATTTCATAGTTCCGAAAAAAAAAAAAAAAAGAAATAAAAAAAGACTCCTACACTTGTACATTTCAGGTACGGATATTTTATACACCAACCAAACTTGTAAATTTCTTTCTTATTATTTGTTGGTTATAAATTCTTTTCTGTACAAGTCAAACTAAATGGTTAGGACTTATATACTGGTTGTATACACTGCCATGATTTCCCTTTCTCTCTTTCCTTCCAAATTTGCTTTCTTCTACCAGGATTAGCAAGTAATATCACATATTTTCCGGCAGCATGAACACGTGCCTTTGTTTGCAAGTAGTTTAGGAAGTTACTTTTAAGAGCTTTAACTCAGAAAAGTATAAACCCACCAATAAGTTGTTAAAATTGCGATTGCCACATGGTCATTTATGGTTTGTCTCTACACATGATTTTTTTCTCTCTAATTTTCTGACAAACAAATCTTGCACATATTTAAAAGCATTCACAATCATGCTGAAGGCTTGAAACAAGCCTCCGCATGCGCAGTGATAAATTCAACAGTAGAGTTGTCGTTCTTGTCAATTCTGAATTCGATAATTCAAAATGGCTTCTATTCAATACGGAGTGACAGTTACTGTCATTGCATTATTATCAAATTTGTTCCACTGTTCATGCATTTCGATTTGTCCATAGAAAGAGGAGAAGCAGAAAATTGCTGCAAGAAATAGCAAAGAAGAAAATTTAGAGAGAAGATAAAAATAACACTGAGTGGAAAAGGAATGCAAGACAAAAAGAACGAGAATAGAAAAAAACTGTATTAATAAGAATACATTTCTAGAAAATTCTTTTTGTTCATTACTTAAGATGTTTTCGCAAAGTGCTGAGCTTAACTTTTTCTTTTAAATGGGTTGTTTTTTTTTCTTCCATTATTCCCAGTTACTTATTTTTCTTCTGTTTTCTTTTTTACTCTTGACTTCGTCTTCTTTATTTCTCTTTCACATTTCATTATCGCTTTTTTGCCTTTTCTGGTTTATCTTTTGCGTTTTTATTTTTCAGTCTAGTATTTTCGTTCTTTCACTTCTATCCTTCATTTATCTTAAATTCCTAATTCGCCTTTCAATCTTCACTTCGCCAGTTCCATTTCATTCCAAAGAGGTTCTCTACTCTTCGTTACCGACCGTCCCAGGCGCCATTTCTTCTTTGTTTTTCTCTACCTTTCAAGGACCAACGCATCTAATAAATAATAATTTTAATAATAGCAACATTTAGGTATTTCTGCAGAAAAATCTCCTACAAATTCATCGATATATTAAAAAAGATAAGACGAATGAGTATTCGTATGTCTACCGAAAGGACGTAATGTAATGTGTGAACAGTGTGACGAAACACAATGTCTGTTTTTCAGTCTTCTGTGTTTGATAGTGCGTAACAGGTTGACTAGAGTTTGCGACTCGCCAAAGCGTGGAATTTGCTCGATATTAAAAGTGCATGAACCCATATAAGTGCTTTGCACAAAGTAAAGTGTGAAAAATCCAGACGCGTCTCTTGCCAGTGTACCGCTTTTATGTAATTTAATACGAGAAAAAAAATAGTAGCCGGAAAAAAATATCCAACAAAGTGCGAAGTAAATATCCAGCATTCCGTCATTCTCGAATGTATTCAGCATTCCGTCATTCTCGAATGTATCCAGCATTCCGTCATTCTCGAATGTATCCAGCATTCAGTCATTCTCGAATGTATCCAGCATTCAGTCATTCTCGAATGTATCCAGCATTCAGTCATTCTCGAATGTATCCAGCATTCAGTCATTCTCGAATGTATCCAGCATTCAGTCATTCTCGAATGTATCCAGCATTCCGTCATTCTCGAATGTATCCAGCATTCCGTCATTCTTCATTTATTCTTGTCACTTTCACGCAAGGTGATATAATTGTTCATGTTATTTAAGAAAGTTGAATAATCGTATTGAAATATAAATTAATAGTTTGTTATACAGCTAGATGAACTTTCAATTGTTACTTGCATTATCTGGATATTTTAAATGGCATCACGCTTATCCCTTTTTTAATGTTGCCATTGCTACAGCTGGATAAAGAACCGAGCACAACATAATATTTTATGTTGTTCGTCTATTATTCCGCTTTAAGGCAAATACCCGATTTGTATTGGAATATAGGCATATATCCAGACACCAACTTTAAGGGAATGCTGACCCAAACCGAACTTAAAGATAGAGTCCCAGGAAGACGAGGGACACGCATTTTATGTTTAAATATGACACTTTTCTCGGAGAAGTGACAGGTCAATCTTTTCCAGAGGAATGTTATGCTCTGACCGATATATGTTGATCAATAATAATCACTATTTGGTTCAATCTAGGCAGATGTGTAAAATATTTTTAACCATGTGACACTAAAATCTATACTACAATCATAGTATGTGAACCCACGATCGTATATATCCACAACAGAATTCCAGCCTTATCTGCATTTAGCTTCAGTATGGATACTTGTTCAGAATGTATCAGATTTTCTTTCTCCATTGCAGCCCGGCTCTGACGTATGGTTTTGAATTCAGTTTTAATATTTGAAATTACTAGGATCCACTTGGATTTTATATCAACGGATTTATTACCTGTACTATATATCTGATAAAAATACAATATTGTTTGTAAGGTATGATACATTTTTCTATGTGTTGCGATATAAAATCTCGCACATTTGTTGGTGTAGACAGCATTATTTATATACATATATATATATATATATATATATATATATATATATATATATATATATATATATATATATATATATATATGTGTGTGTGTGTGTGTCAAAAGAATTAATGGATTATTTTAATATGACTTATTACTTCAAACTTTACCATGATCACTTTAATAAGATTTCGCGAATGCGCAGTTCAATAGACGTGATAAACACTGTTTAAGAAATTATGGGACGTCTATTTTAAATAAGTGTCTAGTATAATAACGTTTGGAAATATATATATATATATATATATATATATATATATATATATATGTGTGTGTGTGTGTGTGTGTGTGTGTGTGTGTGGATACTGAGGTCAGGACCATGTGGCGATAATCTGATTCATGCTTGAATGCAATCTTTAGGCCTAAAACTGACTTCTGCGTGCACTTTATTTTATAACATATATATATATATATATATATATATATATATATATAATTTTAAGATTCAAGTTAATGTTTATAAAATGAAAATGGTATCAATCAATAGACGCTGGGAAAATGTTCAGAATATGTTTATATGATAAATATGTCGTTCAGACTTTAAATTATCTTATTTTCTGATAAATATATCTTCCCACGTAGTCAGCACAATTTGCTATGCATTTTCGTCAACGATGTGTTAAAATGCATCAACACAATAGTTTTAATCGGTTCAATAATGCAAATAAATGAAACAGTAATGGGTATATTTAGTCGTGTAGTTAAAGGATGAACCAGTGACTCGAGTTGGCAAATTGTATCAGGCTATATAAAGCAAAGTATCAACTGATGGCTAAAGAAATTCTAAGTACAGATTCTAAAAAGTGAAAGGGAAATTAAAATGAAAGTGAATTAAAGCGTAAGCGACACAAACCTGTGACAAAGAAAGGAAGCAGTTTTCAGGTGAACGATTTTCCTTTGGTAGAATTTATATAAAATTTGTTTAAAACTATTAGTCTTCTGGAAGTGCCCCAAGCGTAGAAGGACAAGGCCGATGAAGACATTGAAAGAATTAACTTGTGATCATTTTGGGAAGCTTTTGTGGATTGAAAAGAGACATAAGTAGTTACGCTGATTGAGTCTTGGAGAATTTTCATGCTCGAAAACGCAGAGTAAATAAGGTAGAAAAGATTTGGAAGTTGGCAAGTGGAAAAAATTCTCTTGTTACTGGCCAAGTTTTAGATAATTAGATATTGAAGATTTTTGCAAGGAGACGTAATCAGATGCCAGTGTCATTGAAAAATAAGACATTATTTAAAGAGAATATAAATGATCATTATTCAAAATACCTTGCCCCCCCCCCGGAGACTTGACCGTAAGCCAATAAATATGACTGGATATTTTGCGTATATCACTATTTGAGAATTAATTAACAGTGAAAAGAACAAAAATGGCCATTACAAAGTTGCTCATATGCAGTTTTATTCTACTATAATGCTGCCTAATTATTTGGTATGCCAGCAGATAAGTCTCCGATTGGTAAAAATATAACTGTACTAATGAGGAGATTCTGAGAGAAGTAAAATTTCTACCAGGTATTTATCCATCATAGAGCACATCTCCCTGCCTCCAATCAGGATGGCTGATGCCCAACTCCACGAGAGCGCCTATATGCGCCTGCTTGGTCTCACGCTGTCCACTGACCTGAAGTGGAACAACTACATCGAATCAATAGCTTCATCTACCGCAAGTTAGTTCTCTGTGTCGCGCCGGAAGGTTTTTCTCGCCTGAGTCCATCCTTCAAATCTACAAATCAACCATTGGCCCCTTGCATGGAATACTGTTGCCATATACGGTCTGGTGCTCCGGCTGTTCATCTCGAGTTCCTCGACAAAATCAAGAGACGGATATATAACGTCATTGGTCCTGATCTGGCATCTCGTCAGTTTCTCACTGTGCTGTGGCTTCCCTCTGTCTTTTCATGGCAACTGCGCTGACAATCTTTTTTCACTGGTTCTCAAACTGCATGAATTTCAGCGTGCTACTAGGTTGGCATTTCAGTCCCAATTTTTCACTGTTGAAACGGTTAAATGTAGTCACCTCTAACAGGTTCTTGTCTCTCAACTTCCGTCAGTGGAACTCCCTATCATTTGCTTCATTGACAGCTCCAATCTCCAAATATTCAAATGTAATGTCAATCGACATCTGTTGCCTTGACCTTCATCTGTTCTCTCCATATTTTCCCCAAAACTCCTCTTTACTCTTAATCTCTGTAACCCCTTGGTGCTAGTCGCACCCCCGCCTTGCTTACCCCCCCCAAAATCCCCCCACAAAATCACAAAAAACAAAAATAAAAAATCCCCAGAAAACAAAAAAAAATCCCCCCAAAAAAAGAAAAAAGAAAAAAAAAAACAACAAAAAAGAAACAAAAACAAAAAGAAAAAACGATATTGTCTGTCACAATTTTAACAACATTATATATGCTGATGACAGTGTTGTCAGCAGATAGAGAACGAAAAATACAGGAAATACAACCGTAAAGGAAAGTGAGAAGAAAGGACTAAACATCAATTCTAAGAAAACAAAATGCATAAAATGTTAGCAGAATAAAGAGGTCAACATACGAATTAAAATTGAAAATGCCAAAATCAAGCGATTACAAAAATTTAATTATCTAGGAAGAGTTTTAACAGGGGACGGAAAATGCGAAACCGAAATCGGAAGGTGCATTGGGATAGTGGAAGATGCCTTTCAAAAGCTAAGCCAAGTTTTAAGAAACAAAGAAAAGAGTACTTAATTGTTATGAAATATCGGTCTTCCTATATCAAAGTGGATGTTGGGAAATTTTCAGAGATGAAGTGAAATATGGTTCTACAGAAGGATGTTTAGAATATCCTGGATAGATCACATGAGCAACAGCGAAGTTTTAGAGAACATAGAAGCAAAAAGAACACTTAAACTTATCAGAAAGAAGCTGTCGACATTTCCAGGGTATATAATGAGGAAAGAGGGCTTGGAAAATTTGGCACTTACAGGGCATATTGCAGGCAAAATAAACTGAAGAAAGCAACGCAAAACGGTTGGTAGAACTGGTATTAGGAAAGATAGCGAAGAGACAACCATTATTAAGCGCTAAAAATTTGCGAAATAGAGGAGAGCCATAATCATTCACGTCTTGAGAGTACACGGTATATATGAGGATATTTACGTTTGACGGAGTAAAATCAGTGCCTAAGTTCCTTCTATACGGACGTAAGATATTTCGAATAATTCGCGGAATACAAAAAGGACATTGCTATAAAAATATCACCGAAATATTTTAGGGTTCTGTAATTAAGCATTAAACTATATAAAAAATAATTAAAGTCATTTTTTTTAGTCAATTGCTAGGTTTACTGATAGGAAAGTTGGTTCTCTATGTTGTGCTAGACAATTTTTTCGCCAGACTATCTTACTTATTTGAAAGTTTACCATTCGACCTTAATTTATATACTGTTGCCACATCTGGTCTAGTGTTCCTGCTATATATTTAGAGATTCTTGATAAAATCCAAAGGAGAATCAGCAATGTCATTGGTGCTGACCTGGCATCTCGCCGTTAATCACTTTTCTACCGCCGTAAAGTAGCTTTCCTGTGTCATTTCTATAAATACTTTCAAGGGAATTGTTTCTTGAGACTTTCCTCTATGGTATCTAGAATTTATGAATTTAAGAGCAGTACGAGATTGGCGACAAAGTTTCATAATTTTACAGTTGAAATGGCTAGATGTAACCGGATGTCCTATCCTAAGTTTTTTTTTCTATCTCGCTTGTGGAACTCTTCCGGCCTCTTGCTTTCCTAGCCAACGTTGATCTTAAAAAAATGAATGCAATGTCAATCGTTATCCAGTGTCTTAATTCTTGTTCTTTTACTGTTCTCTCTACGTAACAGTGTTTTTAATCATATTCTTTAACACTCGGCAACTCCTTGCGTCTTAGTGGCTTTATCGCCTTGTTTAGGTGAAATGATAAAAATAAAAAAAAAAACAGAAAAGAAACCTGAATACATACATGGTATTTCTCGGAGTTATCTTTATACTAATCACAGTAAGAAGATTCGTTTATTGCATGGAGTTACTTAGTATGTGTATATACCTTAAGGATAACTTTTTTTTTTCGAATCAGATCTTTATTATCTGAAAGTATTGTTGAGGCTAAGCAAAAGGTTAGCAGGTAAGAGAACAAAGTGAATTCCTTTCATCTAAGGTTCGAGACCGCCATCGGCCAGCTTGATCCTACGTTGGCAGTTACTCGGGTTTCTAACCGAAGAACAGACAAGATTAATAGGAAAATATCTTCATTCAAAACGAGTATTCATAGAACGGAATATTAAAGATTTGTCTAAGAAAACCAAGTCTAAATAATGGATAGATAACTATATATATATATATATATATATATATATATATATATATATATATAGTCAGAGAGAACTACGTGATCTTGGAGTTAAGCCATAAACGTAATTCCAATTGGAAGGAATTATGTCATTCTTTGAAGACATCTGTTCGGAGATAGTAAGCCAACTGGTTTTTAGTGTAGAATCAAGGTCATGATCCGAATGATAGATTTAATTCTAGTTCTACGTCTATCAGAAATGGCGCTGAATACCCAGAGTAGTAATTTGCCAAGAATATATATTTGTAAGACGAGTAACTTCAGCAAAAGGCTTGATGTGTGGAACGAGCCTGCGAAATGAATATGCTTAGCATGCCTCTACAGCCATGATATCAAACCTAATTTCTAAAGAACATGATTCGTATGTATAATGAAAATTCGCTCAGTATGGGCTTCACGCTTTCTTTCTTTGTTGCCGCCAGGAAAAAAATCTATATTGATCGGAGTGATTTGAGTATATCAAAATATACAGAGATCGTCGTTTTCGTATCTTGTTTACAGGCAAAAGATCGTCATCTATTTAAACTAGTTTTCTTTTATTTTTGTATGCGTCTCAACGAATTACACTGATCCATGCCTTTGTTCTTTTCCACACCAATATAGAGTATCTCGAAATATTTATGTGTAAAAAAAATATCATTTCACAGTCTAAACCTTACTCCCTTTGTATCCTATTTGTAAAAAAGGAATTTCAATTCCGACAGTTTCGTCTCAAGAACCGGTGCTTCATGGAACAAATGGCCGAGACGACGCTGCTTTGATCACTACAATCTTAACCTTTTCAAATCTATGGTCAGCCGTCATCTATCCTAGATGACGAATCTCTACTTTTCACCTGTTACGTCCATAAAATAGCCTAAGTCAATAAGCCTTGAATGTTTCTTTGGCTTTGAATTAGGTGGAAAATAGTATTTGAAAAAAAGTGAATATCGACAAGACGAATTTAACGTCACGTCACGAGTCTTGTAACACATTACGGTCATTGGGGCATCACATGTAGGCATAGAAGCATTGGTGGCTTTGGGGGAAAATAGCCTGACAGGAACCAGCCCATTATAGCTTAGTTTTGAATTCATAGAGTTATCACTAAGTCTACAGAGCACAAACCGCTCTGTTGTTAACCCCCAGCTAGAGGGAAAAGATGGATTCATACCTTTCCCAGTATATTTATGCGAAAGTGAAGGCAACGGCCTTAGATGGAATCTGAACTCGGCAGGTTAATGTCATTACGCGCTAATGCTTCAAATTTAACGAGAAGGAAATAACTAAAATAAATCTATATCGCCTACTTCAATTGGATTAACTATTTGTTTTATTCTTTCACTACAGGCCAACAACTTGGCGGCATCCTCTGATTTTCGAAGTATCACCGAAACAAACTGACAATTGTGCGCCCTTTTCAAAACTAATTTACTAGCTCACTTCGTTCCATAGAAACATTCTCTTCCTGAGGGTTTTGGCCTGTAGCGTATATCAAAATATTTAAAAATAATTGCGGATATTTTTAGTGTATACACCATATTAATATTTATGAATCGAGACAAGTATTAAGTCGTGACGTAATACTAGTGCTTATAATTATTCTAACATAAGTTATATATTATAGATTAAGTGTTTAATAAAGTTACGGTGGATGTAAATTATAAGGTAACCGACAAACCAAAGAACGCATAAATTATTCATGACATTTTGCACTGCTAACCTCCACTTCTTTTGCCAAGAAATATTGAGGTGGCGCTGTCAAATAACTACATAGTGTCCATAAAGTTCGTGTGCACTTTAAAAAATTTATAACTTTATTTATATTTGCGATAAAAATAATCTGTCAAAAATGTTATAAAATTTAATGTACCTAGTTTTAAGTATAGCTGAAATAACTAATATGATTTCAGACATTACTGTAAATCAGTTGGTAAATGTTTACCGTGAACTGCTAAATCTTATTACCCTTTGCATTGCTAATGATGGAGGACATGTGCAAACTTGAGTAAAATTTCAATAAAAGCTTTAAAAATATAGATTTACTTCTTTCTAATCCTTTTTACAAATTGTTTCTATCGCAAATATAAATAAAGTTATACATTTTTTAAAGTGCACACGAAATTTATGGACACCCTGTATAAAAACGGGACGCTTCTCGTTCCCTGGATCTTGTCCCCCGGATATGGAGATATTCATTCACACAAACACACACAACTTTTAAAGTATATTTTTGTTTTGCATGCATATTAGTGTATTTTTTCTTCAAATATATAAAATATCGTCCTGTTGATATTCTATTTCCTTACACACATTATTTCTCTGGGCAAAATATTGTTGGCAAAGATTTTAGTCTAACTAAAACCAGTCATTACAATTATATGTCAATGGATTTTTGTCCAATGGTCTAGTGGATAAAAGGGTTTAGTTTGTGACATTGGTGACAATGATTGTAAGTTCAATCCCGGGCAGTGTGTGGAGACAGGCGAGCAATAACTAAATAAAATAAAAATTAGATTGTATTCCTTGACATAAGCAGTGGAACGAAAACAGTATAGCCCCAGAGATTAAATACAAGGTTCAGTTCAGAATTCCCTGTAGGCTACCCAGTTCGGAGGGCACAGCGGCCGAAGCGTTATAACAGAAATACGGACAATAGTCCGAATATAGATAGCGTAAAATAGGAACTTTTCCTTGTGGCAGAATTGAAGCCATTGCTACATCGATGTTTTGTGTATTTCAACCAGTTTCTCGTCAATATTTCACAGGTGATCTACGTTAATAGTTATTTCACAATATTTGTATGCCGGTTGGATTTAAAGAAACTTCGTACATAATTCCAGACTCCTTTTGTGGATATAATAAAATCATTGTTGTAGAAAAGATGGAAAAAATATGCGAAAAGTCTTTAGAGAGACAGATGCAATTTTCTCTTCTGAAGTCGTTTATTTTTTCGCCCGAATAAAAGCTGGTGGTGATATAAACATTTCTATTCTCACATTTTTGCATCGCTATTAAACACTGCAATGATTTCACTGGCGTACATAACAAAATGAATGAATGAAACTAGATACTTTTCTTAAAATGTATTTTGCGGGTCAATCCCTAATTCAGACGCTCGCTCATTTGTGTTTTGTTCAACACCCACAGAGTCCACATGTGGTTTACGCTGTAACTATGTTGAGCAGACCTTAGCTACAGTTTCTGGGTGAGAGCTTGTTATCTAGCGTGATCAACAATCTGAACAAGGCCAGAAAACTCAAACCCTCGGTCATGATGACTTGTCACTTTTTGTGCTAGCACAGGTATCGACAGACCCCAAGGGTTCCGTCTACCCAATTTCACTCACAAGGCTCGGGTCAACCCGTGGTATGGTTTTCAGGCACTTTCCAAAGGTGCCGCACCTGTTATAGACGGATAAAATCAAGAAGTCTCCTTTCTGACAAATCGACGTGGTGAGATTCGAACCCGGGCTCATGGTCAGAAAGCGAAGGTTCTAACCATACGGCTATGCTCCCATGATATATATATATATATATATATATATATATATATATATATATATATATATATATATATATATATATATATATATATATATATATATATATATATATATATATATATATATATATATATATATATATATATATATATATATATATATATATATATATTTCATTAAAAACGACTGACAAGGTGCTTTTATTTAGTTTTTTATATAATTTCTCGTGCGATCTAATAAAATAAAACTTTATTAGATCGCACGAGAAATTATATAAAAAAACTAAATAAAAGCACCTTGTCAGTCGTTATTAATGAAATGTGCTTGAAAGAAGGATTGCTGCCTAAATACACACATATATATATATATATATATATATATATATATATATATTACACACACACACAGTGTATCGGCTTATTTCCTTGGGAAGACGTATAGATTTCATCTTGGTACATTCGGTAATAACTCACCAAGGTTAATTATGTAATATCGATATTCTATAAAGTAGATATTTATTTGGAATAATTCGTATAGTCTAAAATGCGTCCCCCAAATTCCAACATATGATTACTCGCTTAAAAGGTCACTATCAGTGGCCATTAAGCTCGATGCCAAGTCACATTTTATAAGATTTTATTATCATTATGTGTACAAATATATAAGAAAAACGTCATTAAAACGAACCGAGTGGAAATTAGTTTATTTTGTATGTTCGAGCGATTTTAATGTATTGCTCGAAAAAGAAATTCGTTAGTATGTGACATTTGTATTGCTTCATGATTGCAGATATACAGATATACAGATACCTGTATATTAGTAAAGAAAGTAAGTAAATAAAAAGGAAACTACTACTATTAACATTTAATATACTCGAAATTATCAACCACGCAAATGTCTACATTTTAATATCAATTATCGAGTTGAGTGTGAATGTAAACTCCATGGTTTTGTTGTAAATTTAATTGGAAATTTCAAGAAAAGCATGAATTTTACAAGACATGCAAGGATATGCAGTTTTTGCTCTGTTACTTTAACCAACACAGAAATCAAATCGTTAATACCCTAAATACACATGTATAAGTCGAGTTAATGTTTAGTACAGCCACTGAATTTTTTTTTGCATGAATTCTAACCCCCTCGCGAAAAATTACCTGTGTATAGTGTAACTGTAACCGAAAATGCAGGAGTTTGAAACTCTTCAAAATAATTATCTGTATAGTGCGACCCCCTATTTTTGAGGTCAGAAACTGATCATAAAACTAGTTCTAAAATCGAGTATACACGGTACATAAATTGTAAAAATCGTCATGTGCAGTTATCAACTAGGAAATCAGAATCGACGAGCAGTGTTCAAATGCCGGCCTATTCTGCTGCGTCAGCTTACGCACATCCTTGAGAAGGGTATGAATGCATCTCTTACTTCTCCAGATATGGAGGGGGGGTCGTAGGGGAAAACAGTTCTCTATCCTTGAGTTGCAGCCAATCTAAGAGGATAACTATCCCAGGTCATGAAGAATGTGAGGGCGATGTTGAATGATGGTGTCCTCCGTGCTGGGGGAGAGATTTCTGAAAGAGGATTTCGTTGTCTAATAATAACGATCTTTATAGTCTAATGTAATCTAGTAGTAGTAATAAGATCTTCAAAAAGCTATCAAAATACAAGGACCTTGAAATGGAAATCTCAAATGTGGCACATGGGAACATCAACTATCCCTGTTGTAGTTGGAGCACAGGGATTGGTTGGAAAAGATTTGAGTAGACTCACTGAAAGGTTTCCTGGAAGCCCATGCCTTAAAGAAATACAAAAAATTGTTCTCACAAGTACATCCCACACATTATGAAGGGGTTTATCTATGTAAAATATGAGTGTTTTTTTTAATTGGTCAGTGGGAAATGATGCATGATGCCATTTCTGGCCTTAGGTCTTTGACCGGGACCCGGAAAGAAATGTGTACACACAAAAAAGGAAAAGAAAGAAGGAAAGAAGAAGGAAAAGAAAGAAGGAAAGAAGAAGGAAAAGAAAGAAGGAAAGAAGAAGGAAAAGAAAGAAGGAAAGAAGAAGGAAAAGAAAGAAGGAAAGAAGAAGGAAAAGAAAGAAGGAAAGAAGAAGGAAAAGAAAGAAGGAAAGAAGAAGGAAAAGAAAGAAGGAAAGAAGAAGGAAAAGAAAGAAGGAAAGAAGAAGGAAAAGAAAGAAGGAAAGAAGAAGGAAAAGAAAGAAGGAAAGAAGAAGGAAAAGAAAGAAGGAAAGAAGAAGGAAAAGAAAGAAGGAAAGAAGAAGGAAAAGAAAGAAGGAAAGAAGAAGGAAAAGAAAGAAGGAAAAGAAAGAAGGAAAGAAGAAGGAAAAGAAAGAAGGAAAGAAGAAGGAAAAGAAAGAAGGAAAGAAGAAGGAAAAGAAAGAAGGAAAGAAGAAGGAAAAGAAAGAAGAAAAGAAGAAGGAAAAGAAAGAAGAAAAGAAGAAGGAAAAGAAAGAAGAAGGAAGACAAAGCAAGAAAGAAGAAGGATGAGAAAGCAAGAAAGAAGAAGGATGAGAAAGCAAGAAAGAAGAAGGAAGAGAAAGCAAGAAAGAAAGAAGGAAGAGAAAGAAAGAAGAAGGAAGAGAGGTGGAGAAGGAGGAAGAAGGTGGAGAAGGAGGAAGAAGGTGGAGAAGGAGGAAGAAGGTGGAGAAGGAGGAAGAAGGTGGAGAAGGAGGAAGAAGGTGGAAGAAGAATGAGGAATAGGAAAGAAGAAGAATGAGGAATAGGAAAGAAGAAGAATGAGGAAGAGGAAAGAAGAAGAATGAGGAAGAGGAAGAAGAAGAATGAGGAAGAGGAAGAAGAAGAATGAGGAAGAGGAAGAAGAAGAATGAGGAATAGGAAGACGGAAGAAGAAGAAGGAAGAAGAAGAAAGAAGAAGAAAAAGGAAGAGGAGGAAGGAGAAATAATAATAATAATAAAAAAAAAGAAAAAAAAAGAGGATCTGTCAGATTTTAGATGTGATGATAATAGCGAACCATAGAAAGCAAAAGAATTATGAAAATAACAAGTGATGGTTTTGAAACAAAGAAAATAGAAAAATATGAAATTTAAACCCAATGCTCATAATGGCGCAAACAGGATCACAGTAGAAGCAGAAGAATCGAGATTAAAAGATATTCTAAGAAGAATTCAGACAGTTCAGCGTTGCTAGTCTATGAAGATATTTAGAAAGTTGCCGGAGATTTGAGAAGACGGTTTTCACTCCCTCTCTAGAAACATACCTTATATATTTTCTTTAGAAATGAAAATACATGAATATGAGCTCTTATGCTACACCAGGCACGGTTTTCCAGACTTCTGATCTAAAGGGATTACAAGTGGTAACACATACAAGTTTTGTCTTTGTATAAAATGGGCTACAGTAAATATGGATATGCATTGAAGGGTAATAAATAACGGCTCGGAATGAGAAATCTGAGAGCAGAGTTCGAATTCCAGTCAAGTTCTTTAACTTGCGCACAAATACATTTGGGAAAGGTAGGAATTCATCACTTCTCTCCCCTCCATCTATAGGTTGATTACTAAGAGCTACAAACTGGCAAAAGTTTGTGGAGAAACATGATCGCTCACATGCTGAAGTGACACAGCACATTGAAGAACAATACCCGGAGTTTTTGCTTTTACTTGTATAATTATTCTTTGCTGCGCATGGAAAATTATCCAGTAATTCCTTTTTACTTTATTAAAAAAAAAAACCAAAAAAACTTTACAGTTTTGTTCTGCGAGTGAATGCTGAAAAGTTCACACGTCGACCTATTTCTCAAAATCTACCTAAATACATTGTTTTCAAAATATTTTTGAACTAATAATCTCGAATAATCAGATTTAGAAAAAAAAATCAATTCTTGCCCAAAAAATTATATTCTTCACTCCTAATCCTCCAACTACTACTAGTAATACCGCCATCACAACATTTGCATTTATTTCAATTATATCACCTTTACGAGAACCCTTCTAGAGTGGTGGTAAATTTTATTGCTAAATGTTAAATGACGACTGTGTCATATTTAGAGCTTTTCTCACTTTTGTCAAAGTTTATTTCTTTACTTTCAGTGCAGTTGTAATCATCGTCGATATTCGGAACAGCAATTAAATCTTCTTCTCATTGTAGATTTTATTGCTAACATCTATAATTGTCATTCAGACGTTAACCATCATCATACGGTATCATTTAACATTATCATTTCTTTAGCATTGTCTATCAGTAATCATTATCATCATCATTATTATTGCCAAAATATTTACTATTCTCACAACTGCTAGTAATATTATACTGAGAATAACACGTAGCATCCGTGAAAATTTCCAGGTTTTTCCTATTTAAATTTTATGATGTATCATAATATTTAAATTAATAAACAAATCTTCTAGCAAGTTCCACAACTATAAAATATCCGTGAAAATACACCCACTGCGGAGTTAATTGAACGTAACTTTAACAGCATATCGCAATAAAAACGCATAAGCAGGTCATTATTCAAAGTACTTAAAGAGTACAAATGAAAAGATTTAAAATTGCCAAGGTTTTCCATTTCACTGAAGCAGACGTTAATCACATGAGATTATTATTTCATCCAGCTTCCCTTTATTTCTTACGATGTAAGATCTTTTTCACATTAAAATCAAACAGCATTTCTGAGATTATACATATATATATATATATATATATATATATATATATATTCCATCTTTCCTCCAGATGAAATCGGTATTGGCAGTTATTTATGAGGTGTTGGAAGAGCCTAACATACGTGTTAACTGAGAAACAAGCTGAATTATAATACAGAAATACTGAAGAAAATAATACAAAAAGTAACAATAATCATAATAATGATAACAATTGGCTTAATAGTATTGTCTGAATATGATTGGCAAATGCCTGGGAAAGTATCGATTTGGTCTGGGCGAGAAACCCTTAGGCTCTTTCCCTGGACACAATTTGGCGCCAGCCATTTTGCTTTAATACCAAGGGAAAATAAACCATTGAATTTTCAAACATAGTCGCGCAAATCCCTCAGGAAAGCTTTAAAGATGCAATAACTATTTCATTGGCTGTCAATAAATATTTCAAGTCTTTCACATATTCACATCAAGTTTTTAACAACATTTCTTTAAGGAGACATAAAAGATGGAAATGATTTTCTGGGGCATTGACGCCTATAACGCGATTTTTCTTTTGTCCTGCACATACAAACTTACAAGAATATGGAACTTTTTTTAAGAGGCCTAAACGAAGGATGGGAAGAGAGAGAGTGTGTATATATATATATATATATATATATATATATATATATATGGATAGGGAGGGAGTGGTAGGGAGAGGGAGGGTGTGTGAGACAGAAAGAGAGTGAGAAATAGATATATATATATATATATATCTATTTCTCTATATATATATATATATCTATTTCTCACTCTCTTTCTGTCTCACACACCCTCCCTCTCCCTACCACTCCCTCCCTATCCATATATATATATATATATATATATATATATATATATATATATAGAGAGAGAGAGAGAGAGAGAGAGAGAATATATATATAGGGAAAATATATATATATAGAGAGAAAGAGTGGTAGGGAGAGGGAGGGTGTGTGAGACAGAAAGAGAGTGAGAAATAGATTATATATATATATATATATATATATATATATATATATAGAGAGAGAGAGAGAGAGAGAGAATATATATATATAGGGAAAATATATATATATATAGAGAGAATATATATATATATAGAGAGAGAGAGAGAGAGAGAGGGAGGGAGAGAGAATATATATATAGATAGAGAGAATATATATATATATAGATAGATAGAGAGAATATATATATATATATATATAAAGAGAGAGAATATATATATATATATAGAGATAAAGAGAGAATAGATATATATAGAGATAAAGAGAGAATAGAGATATATAGAGATAAAGAGAGAATAGATATATATAGAGATAAAGAGAGAATAGAGATATATATAGATAAAGAGAGAATAGAGATATATATAGATATAGAGATAAAGAGAGAATAGAGATATAGAGATAAAGAGATATAGGAAAAAACGAAGATAATAGGCAAGAGACAAATTTGGACGATTGTGGGATTAAAATTATTTGATAAATTTGAGATTTTCAAAAGCAAAAACAAATCCTATACAAGACGAAGAATTCGTGGCGTGCTCAAATATGAAAATAATATATCAAAAATAAATAAAATAGGCAGCAATCATATAAATAGAAAAGAATGAAGGCAGCTGCGACATGGAAGTTCGCTGGTCCAGAGTCTAGTTTATTGCGACGAGAAATCGACTAATATAAGAGAGCCTACACGTATGTGTTCCGCTACAAAAAATAAAAATGAAAAGAGCGCCGCCGGAATGTAAATAAAATAATTTGGGCTAATCGAAAAAACAATGAGACTTGATTTTAACGGAACTGAACTTTATGCCAAGCCGTCTGGAGCCTTCCAAAATTATATATATATATATATATATATATATATATATAAAAGAGAGAGAGAGAAAAACCGCGTTCGAACGTGTCGTATGAAGAACTAAGCGGTCCTCTGCGTAAGTCATTTTCCGCCCCGCTTTGAGGGCCGAAATAATCAGCAGATTTCTATTGCAAAACGTCTCTAAAGTAACCCCATTACTTCATAATTGGACACTTTCGTTTGAAGAGGAGTCAGCCCTTGTACATATAAAGTTTCGACTGAAATATTAACTTTAAATTTTGCTATAAATGTCACTAAGACCCTCTGGCGTTTCTCCACAAATTGACAAAATCGGTCATTGTCAATGTGACAGCTGCAGAGTGAGTGAGTCGAATCAAAGCTGTCTCGTTACTGACCGAGTAATCCCACTAAATGGTGACAAAATTAAATCAAAGCCACTCGGTCAGTTCTCAAGAGACTGATTTTTTTCCATAAAGAGTGTGTGAGTGTGTGTATATATATATATATATATATATATATATATATATATATAAATAAAAAGGTGTATTTTGCAACAATAATTCTTTCAAATATGTTTGATAGAATATAGGAAAATTCTATTTATCAATTTATTAAATTTTTCATATTTCCAAACTGTTTTTTGTAATCGGCATATTTGGCAAAATTCTATCCCCCACCGAGTACTTTCGAATGTTGCTACATTTGTTTTCAAGGATTGCTTTTTTATCTACGATGAAGTAACTGCTTTTGGTGAATACCAGAGTTCTCACTTTGGAAGCAATTTCAAGCCTCTTAAGGCGGCATCATTTAAACTCTTAAATTGGAAAAGTTAACCTCATGGGTTTAACAGTAACCGAAGCTCGGCAATCCCATTGTCTATAAAAAAAAAAAAAAACTTTTTATAAATGTCTCACTATCAACTAAGTGACCTCGTTTAACACTTAGTACTACGCAGCTTTTCAACACTCAAAAATTAATTTTGTTTAATATTTAGCAAGTGGCAAGTTAAATTTCCATGATTTGTCAAGCAGCTTTCTGAAGATCACTGTCAAGTAACACGGGGATGGTGGTTTTTGTCATAATATTTACGTGAATTGCAAGCACAAGGCTGTAATTTAAATGTTGTCTGTAATAATTATGGTAGAAACGTATGCAAAGATCCAATCACTTAATTACTTAATGCGGAAAAAGACAAAGATGAAAATGCCAGATCATGAATGGGTGTAAAATCTTAAATAAAATGAAAACCCTATTTTTGTATATTTAAATTTCTGAAAATCTCTACAAATTCATCTTTTAATTCGATTTCTATGATAACTTCCTTTTTCTTCTGCGTTTGAATTTATCGAATAAAATCCAGAAAGAACACCCAAGCTATAACAA
Organism: Acanthosepion esculentum; assembly: GCA_964036315.1. NCBI lineage: Eukaryota > Metazoa > Mollusca > Cephalopoda > Sepiida > Sepiidae > Acanthosepion > Acanthosepion esculentum. Next base: position 108,155,687 of record OZ038477.1, on the reverse strand, counting down.
AGCTTGAAGAAATACGTGATGTAACTATATTTTAAACAAATTGTCTGAAAGTCCAACCACACTAATGCTGTAACAATGCTCCACAATACTAACACAGGGTTAGGAAAAGGTGTTGACAGGCAGTAAGGTAAAGCTTTAAAAATCTAGCTTAGTTTTTGGAACAACAGCTAAATAGTGGAAGGATTAGATATACGATAACTTTGCCAAAATAGCATTTTAATTAACACTGCACCATAGCAAGCCAGCTCTTTTCATTTGCTTGTTTTTTTTTTCTTTCTTTAAACCTCAGACAAGATTAAAACAGTAAAAGTAAAGTCGAACTCACTATCACTGGTTTGCAAAAGTAAGTCTTGCTTTCCGACAGGTGTTTTCAGCAGGCAGAGAGCGAGAGTGTGCGAAGAGCCTTCGCGACAAAAGAATTGAACACGAGAGCCAATTTTGGAACCAGCTGTCGCTCCTCTTAACTTTGGTAGATCTGCACAATAATCGATCGACTGTCAACGCCTGTTTCTACGACACAGAAAACGAATCGGTAAAGGTAACAGGCTATGTAAGAAATTTGAAAGCATCGAGTGTTTACGGTAGATTCCTATGTGAAATAAAATACTTTTTAAGACACAAAACTGTATTCAGTAGCCTAACCTATCCAGATCTTGAGATCTCACCGCGGAATCTTTTATATACAAAATAAAATATGAACTTTAATCTATCCAGTAATATTTTAAGACTAGTTTACTTAAGCACTCATTAAACCAATTTATTCGTTAAATATCCTGACATGCCAACAACAAAATATTTTTAAATATATTTGTTAACATAAGGCAAAAGACGGTGTGAAGAAGGAAAGAGAATTACACTCAATGGAAATCGAACATCAACGATTTCCTTTCCTCAACTATACGTCTTTCTGTGTACGTTATATGCCCGGAGTGACCACTTTGATATTTCTCAGACGTTTTGATCAAATATGACATTCACTGAAGAGAGAAGACCTCATTTTTATCCACTCTTCTGCCGCAAGTCGCTTTTTCAAATAAAATATCAGATCACTCTACGAGTGATCAAATGGTACCATGTAAACCAGTTCTACCTGTTGAATAGTCGGGTCATCTGTTTTCCCATCAGGTTTTTCTGGTGAAAAGAGCGTCTAGATTACCAGAAGGATTAAAAGACATGTTAAGGGACAGATGAATTTTCCTGTCGGACCAACGACCATCTAAGCGGAATGGAGTAGACTGGCCTACATAGGGTAATGAGGAAACAGCATCGTTTGGTGGAAGGTTTCCAAAACAGAAATCAATGACGATGGAGAAGGGGTTCCCCCAATAGAACCAACGGCCACATTTCCGTGACCAAAGTGAACCATCAAGTTAGTGGACATCAGTTGCGGTTTGATTTGGAGTTCAGATAAGCTCCGCTAGTTCTATTTGCTTAGGACACATTACGCATGAATAAGTACCTCTCTGGCCTTCAACGCAGATGTGTGGAGGGAACTGGTAAGGTACTCACCCACGCAGTGACTCTACGACCAAACTCGATCATGGAAGTAATGGAGAAATCAAATACTACAAAAATTGTTGTTATTCAAGCCCGATCTTAGAAAAAAGTCTTATCACAGAATTTTAATCATCGTAACATTTTACGTATTTTTATACGATTGTTCATGAAAAAATTTCCAAGAGTCTCTCAAAGATAGAACGTTACTGAATGAGGTTGTTGTAAGGACTTTAAAGTAAGTGCGAAATGTATAATATGAGGATATGTAGAATAGATAACGGTTGACTCTGAAGATTTTAAGATCATATTGATTGGGTGCGGAGCATCCTCTTGAAAGTCCGTAACACAAAGCTATTCAAGGTAGAGGTTTACTGAATGTGGTTGTTGTAAGGGTTTAAAAAGAAGTAATGAGTGTATGAGGATATGTAGGATGGATAACGGTTGACTTGGAAAAAAATTGTCGTGATCGAGGAAACATCCTCTCGAGAAGATCTCAACATTCTTCATGGGGAGAAAAAACTGAGTGGACTTTCCTTCTTACCAATGGAATACGAAGGGAAGGAGAACGAGTCCGTGGAATGTGAAGGTTAGAACCGGTGCAAGTAATGAATGTAGCTCTTTTCCTATGAAAATATTGAGGTTAGTAATATTTAGTGAGAGGACATGAACGACATGGTAGGTGTGACAATGTAATCTAATTTCGCAAATCTCAAGATATGTGATTACATTAAAAAAATTTACCCAGTCTTTCCAATCAAATGGACCGAACAATATAACGAAACATCAGAATTTAATAATTTATGATGCTAAGGCTAGGAAATATTTATATGTGAATTTTCTCATGTATTGTTGTTAAGGCAGTGGATGGAAAGGTAATATTTTCAGATGATATGGCCGTTCCTCGTCCATATAAAATTTAGATATGGATTTCTAACAAAAGTTTTTAATAAGCTATTCAAAGCACCGCCGGTTATATGCTTTAGAAGGAAAATTAATGCCAGATTAATGAACAGTGAGATTTGAGAACGGTAATGTCGTTGCTCATATTTAAAAAGAAACGGATGTTGGGCAGATTTCGCTTCTTATACAAAAGATTACAAACATTTGATCTTATTTTTCTTTTATAAACATTAAATAAAAGTTCGAAAACACTTCCTGCTTGTATAAATTGAACGAAATAAATCCTTGACTTTACTGATAGTCAAACACACGCACACTATATCTATATTAGATAGAGTCATTAACCTTAAGATATCTTTGTTTGCGGTGGGGATTATTAGTAATTTGTCTTCAGTGACGTTTATTCAAATATATCATGACGTGATGAACTTTGTGTTATATACGACAATGTGGAAAGCTGTAAACGACGCGTTTCCCCGAGAGCAGGTCAGCTTTGTGCGGCTTCTTCAGGTTAGAATGAAAGAAGTGTGTATGCAAGGATAATTGCATTGATATCTGAGAATAAGGGGGGGACATAAATCAAATACATTATCACATTCGATGAACAGACACCATATATATATATATATATATATATATATATATATATATATATATGCATATAAATAAAAGGTATGCTATATTTATAGGTATGTGCCCAATAAAGCGTTTATAAAAAAAAAAAAAAAGTTCCTTGATAAAATACCAAGAGGAATCAGCAATATTATTGGTCCTAATCTGGTCTCTCGGGTTCAGTGACTTTCACACCTTGGTAAGGATGCCTCCCTGTGCCTTTTCTATAAATACATTCATGGTAATTGTTCGGCTAAGCTATTCGCCATGGTACCTACACTTTTCAAATTTAATACACACTCAGATAGAGAATGTATTCTGGCGGTTACTTTAGAAAGTTCTGGTCGCCTGACGATCGCGTTAGCGTGAAACACGAGTAAAGGTTCGAACATGTCTTTCCAAGTTGTGACGCTTGGAAGCGTAATAGGTCTATCTCGTTAATTTAGACATAGGTCAATGTATTACACTTTTGCTAAGTACCTATCATTTTGCTTATATTTCCAGTTCCATTTTTCTTCTATTGTTTTTTATTAGTTTTTTTTTCCTTTGGTTACCTTTGAGATTTTGAGATATATATATATATATATATATATATATATATATATATATATATATAGTTATTATCACGGAAAATGGAATCGTCGGTGTTCATATTCTACCTGCAGCCGTTGCGCTCTTGCACGAAAGGCATGACTAATACTACTCGTTCTTTGCTACGGGTAAACAGTATACAATACTCGACTCTTCAGCCTTGGCAGTCTAGTAGAAGGGTGTATATAAATTCGAACTAACTATAAATCACGATCCAGCCTAGCAGAGTAGGATTCATTGCTTGCCATGCCTTGCAGCTAATAGAGAAATCTTGAACTTTGCAAATGGACATAAAAGGGAAATAAATCATAACAAAAGATTAGCGGAGTACCTTTTATACCAACGCGTTTCGTTATTTGAGGTACTTCATCAAGGCAAGTGTAGAAACGTTATTTGGTAACCCGTATTTATTAGCATAACGTGGAGAAAATTAAAACAAATTTTCAAATTTTGAATTTGAGAACGCTCTAAAATAATAAAAAATTACTGTGTAAGGAAAGGTAAATAATAGAGGATGCTAAGTGATCTAATGTTTCAACCTGCTAATCGAAAGCGAGGTAATTTTATTGATTTTTTTAATATATGTATAATACTACTAATTATATATATAAGAGCATTTCTTTTAATAAGGTGATATTTGAAAAATCCAAGACATAAGTTAATATTTTGGCAAGAATCGATATTTCCACTTTCAAAAACTTTGTTTTTCTAAATCAATTCACTCGAGACAAGCTGATAATGCCACTAATATGCAATCGGCTACTAGGATTGAAAGAGAAGGACTTTAGACGGAATCGGTTGTTGTTGTTTGGGGTTTTATGACATATCAACCACTATGGGTTATTTAATGCCAGATCCAGTATTTACTAAATATATCAAAAACGTATAGCTGGCAACATCATTGTTTCAATGTGCTGGAAAAGACCTGGAAGTTCACTATTTCCCATAGCTGGGACCCCAACAGGTGTTACCACCCCGGGTCAGGGTGGACCTGGGAACACCAGTAATTAAGAGGTGGTTCCATAGACGGAATCGGACACCCAATCCTAAACAGGAAACTAGTGATAAACATCTATTTATCTTCAAAAGACCGGGGAAGTGTGTGAACCTATTTTCTACTTTAATATGTATATCATTTTAGATCGAAATTAATTATCTCTCTCTCTCACATATATATATATATATATATATATATATATAGCACCTTTCACAAAACTCAGATATTATACTCTGGTCCGAGGTTGACTCCAAATAGCCTCCGTCCCCGAGGGAGAGGTACTGCTTATGGAGAGACTGGCCTCAGACTGGACGTCGTAAAGTTTATACCTCAAAGTAAAAAAAACAAACAAGAAACATCCGTTTGATCCTATGCAAATAGCACCATTCATTTTATTACAGATATGTCTAAACGATTCCAAGTATTTTTACGGGTAGTCTGCTAGAAATATAAACGTATTATTCCCATTCGCGATGTTCTCTAGTCACAGCTTTAGTCTTTCCTTCCTTCCAAAGTTGAAAGCTGACGTCTCATTAAGTCCGATCCGAAGCAAAGTATGTTTATTGTAACATGAATAGAAAGGTGTTTCAGGCATATAAGATACATAACTTACTCGTGTACAGACAACCAGTATTGTTAACATTGACAAACAATTCACTGTGAATGAAAAACTACTCATCCCATGATTACAGTAAATTTATCACGCTGCAACTACCAAAGAGTATGCTTTGTCGTTCACTCACAGAGTTAATAACTGCTTTCAGTTGCAGACACCTCATCTTGTAGCCTGGGGTGTGAAGTAATGTCTATCTATAAAAAAAAAACAACAGACAAGATGTATAAGGACGATTCCCGTCATAGACATTTCATCATCAAAGGCCAAAGGGCGAATTTCTTCTAACACAACAGAAAAGAAAACTAGAGTAGGCTTCAAGCTTTCGGGAATTGTCGAAGAGTTCTGTTTAAACATTGATCTCCTCTGGGCCTTTTATACCTTTCTTTTCAGAACCAGGACGACATCTCTCCACAACTTCACCTCTTTTGTTGGCTCTAAGTATCTTATTTAGCATTTTCTTTGTTTTTGTTCTACCAATCGTTCATGTAATCTTAAACATGTTACTCGATTTTAGTCAAAATCAAATGGGGGTCACCATATCCGAAATTGAACAAGTACTTAGTTGCTCAAAGTTTTAAGTAAAATGGAAACAAAAGGACACATGTACTTAGAATCTGAAAGAAATAGATAAGATTTATGGGATAGAAGAGGAAAGAAGTCTTGAAAGATTTGATTCTGACAGGACACACTGAAAGTATAAGGGGTAGAGGGGAAATAGAGTAACCTACCTAACGAGCAGATGCAAACAGATACAAGAATAGACACAGTAAGTCAGAAAAACATTGTCTAGAGCTATAAAAGATGGAAAGTTGTGGAGAGCCATGATTCGCCTATATCTTGAATTTAGACGACACCTAAAGTAGAGAAAAATATTGTTTGGATATATGTTACACACACACACAAATGTGTGCGTGCGCATATACGTTGCATTTTTGCAGATATTTATGAACAGGATTGCTTTCCTTTTTTATGGCTTATCAACCTTTTGCGGGTTATTTAAAGCCATAAAATATAATTTAGATAATTGGGGGGGGGGTAATGATGTTCTGATATAAGACTTACTAATTAACCCATACCTGAAGGGAGAAGAGTTGAATTCATATATTTTCTAATGGTATTTGCGTATAAGTAAATATAACGAACTCTACTGGTACACGGCTCTCCGATCTAGCCGACACACTGAAGCTTACAAGGCCTGATATTCTCAAGCGGTCACTCATCTAAGTAATAACCAGGCTCTACGTTGCTTACCATCGTTGATCATATAGCGTTTTTTCAACGTGGCTGTAAGCCTTTGCTGACATTAAATTTTCCCTCGATACTGAGTATGGTTTATAATTTACATAGGTTTTGTGTGTGTTTATATATTTTAAATAAAGATCCTATATATATGTAAATTCGACATTGAACCCAATCATCCGAATGACGATTTTGGATTTGTAAGCGGTTTAAACGTGTTACGCGAGATTAGGCAGTAACAATCAAACGTACAGATGACTTATACACTTAATATGTATTTTCTTTTAAATGCGCTTACAATGCGCGCGCACACACATTTAAAATATGATCGAATTTTCATCGGATTAAATAACGCTTTTCCTTTTCGAGGTTGAATACGCAAGATGACTTTTACAAGACTACATAAAACGATGCTTTTACAACTGGAGGCCAGACTCCTTTTATTTGTATTTAATTTTCTGCATTTAGTGATATATACTGATAAATATATGGACAGAAAAAAACAGATGTGCAGACAGAAAAACTAACTCTTCAAAAGGTGGATTTTAAACCTTACCCCGTTCACCGGGAATACGAGAAACTAACACTATGTGGTCCCCTGCTTACTCAGTCTGTCTGCCTGCCAACGGGTTTCCTCATTCTTATTAAACAGTCAACGTGCAACATTCGGGAAATGCGAAGCTCGTGTGGGGTGGGTGTTTTTGGAAACAACAACAACAATAATAATAATAATAAACAAGCAAAAGAAATTGGCTAATATTTTTACTAGCATTCTTTTGTTAAAACAGAGGATTTTCAGTGGTGTTTCTTATCCGGTCGAGTGTCGTTTCAAAGTTATATGGGATGCGTTTGACCTATTACGAGTAAATCACTAGAAACGTTTGGAAAATTTAAATGGAGTCACCCACCCACAAGGAATGGTGTTGAAAGATTCAGACTAGAACTATGGTATACATTTTTGTCCGATTTCCGTAGAAAATGAAGTAGAGAGAGGCAGAAAGAAAAGTACTCTTTATTGACCAGGTGACTTCGATTTTGTCATGCTCAGTCCCTACGCAAATATGCTTCTTTGCTTATAGGATTAAAAATTAGATTAAAGAATCAAGATAATCCTGTTAATTTGCATCAAGATGTAAGGATGTATGACTCAGGGCATTTTAGGGGACAAAAATCAGGGAACCCAGCGTTTCCATTACCATTGTTAATAAAAGAATCGTCTTTTTTTTATCTTCGTTACATTATGCTATTCTCCAACTTTTCATCTGAATTCACTGCATCTATTTTCCGATCTTTTAATATTCCTCTTCTTTAACTAAATTAGCCTTCCTGCAAATCATCCCTTTGTTCGTCTGATCTCCTTTTCACCACCACTTCTCAACCAATATATTTTTCTCAAAAAAAAAAAAAAGAAAAAAGAAAATCTTCGTTTCATCATTTTCAAAAGAACTTTTTTGCATTTGTTTCTTTGCTGACATCCTACTGTAACAGCCTCTTTTTGAAAACACGAGATTGAATGTACAGTAGAAAGAAAACACTAAAAAATACTTTCAAAACCTTCATAGATATATGCATCAAGTTTGTTTGGTTTTGTTGCCAATGTTCACTGTTCTGACGTGCACAGCTTGAAGTTTCCAATTTTAAAGAACAATACAGATTTAACAGAAAGTCTATTAACACTACGCGATCTTCTGAGAATTTAATCCGGCTCGATTTTAGAAAGTAAATATTATTTCCCAGTCAATTGTCATTTTTTTATCGTTGCCTACATGAAACAATAGTCAAGGCAACTTTAACTTTTGACAGGAAAAGGGTGCTTAAATTGATGCAGTCAGTCTTAACTTTTGATATGGATGTAAATTTAAACGAATTCTTTTTTCCCCTATCTAAAACGTATCACTACGTGAACAATTACAAACGGGGATGTAATATTCCTTGGCCAAAACCACAAGATAATACAAAGCAAAACATTAACCTAAAAACTTCAGTTATCTTCTTAAATAGTCTCGTCAGATCGAGACTTTCTTGTAGATGCCATGCGTGGTGTGCAACTCGTTTAAAACTAAAGTGTTCGATATATGCAACCGTTTTTGCAACATGATTGAAAATGACTTCAAGAGAATGATCCCTGGACGTCTTAGAGAGGACCATCCTTCAGCGAATCTCATATACTGGCGCTACAAAATAACAAAAAACAAAACACTGACTTGAAGACTTCCAATAGTAGCAACGACTAAAATGAATAGAATAACTGGAAGCAAAAATAACAATCATGATGCTGACATTTGTCACTACTTCGAACAAAAGGTTAGGAAGGAAACCCCAGTCAACACTAGAAAGAATGATAAGCGTTACTACACTTTAGAAACTATTTGACAGAAAACAGTTTCAAGAGAAATATTTTTTTCATAAATTTCAACCGCGAGTAACGCTATCTGTTCGGTCAATGAATGCTGAATGTTTTCGGATGAGGGAACGGCTAATCATTTTATCAATACTAAGTTCGGAGTATGAAGATAAACTACATCCGGCAGCAAGGCCTCTGATCTGGAGATTGAAGGTTTTGACGAGCGTGGAACCACCTCTTAATTGCTGTGGTTTCGAAGTCTACCCTGGTCCGGGGTGGTTCACCTGTTAGCGTCTCAGCTATGGGAAAATAGTGAACCCACAAACAAAACACCATTATAATAAAAATACCAGTAATACATTTTTTATATAAAAATGGACCAACAATAGAGATTTATAGTAAAATGACCAGCAATACATTTTAAAGCAAACTGACAAGCAATACATTTTATCTGTCGTTGAAGGCATAAAATTGCGTTCAAAATATTTAATTGAGTCTATATAAATTGTGCTCAAATTTAGATTTCGGCATTAAATAACCCACGGAGGTTGATATGGCGCTATACAAAATCAACCATATAAATTCATTAGAGAAATTGATATTAAAACTTCCGCAAAAAAAAAGAAAAAATACCCCGAACTAAGAAAGAAAATTCAACATCGAGACATATGGAAAGCAATATCAAAAATATTAAATTTGTCAATCTATATTGGTTCAAGAACGGATAAATTAACATATTGATAGGAAATATACATTGTGAAGATATGAAACATAAAATACTGTCAGAAGACGACCAAATTTTCAGCTCCAACTTTTCGATTAATCACAGAATTACACATACCAAATATTGCACAAGACCAAATAAAAGTTAAATAGTGAATCACATTTTAGTGGTTCGGTATGAAGATAAAGTCTTACTAATACTTAGTGATGTCGATCCTCAAAAAGAGCCCAATATAAAATTCAACATTAAATAATCCAACAAAGGTCAACATGTAAAAATCAAAATCTAGAGAGGGTACAACATTTTGAAAGGGTAACAATTATGAAGACAATTATGAAGTAAAACCATACATTTTAAAAAATAAACAAATATGAACATACTTTATTCAAATAAAAAGGAAAATTCTTAAAAGTTCAATTGGACAATAAAAAAAAAAAATTAAACAAATTATTTAAAATAACAATCCAAGAACAGTGAAAAGAATTATTTGAAAAAGTTTAATACTTATTCATTTATTCAAATAATGCTGTACCATTACTACTTCCACGCGCACAAATGTATATACTGTGACAATATTACAATCAATAAAGTACAAATTGGGGCACCCACAATGTAGATCGAACTCAATATCACTAACACGCTAGATTGCATTCTACAGAAAGTGTCTTTAACTGTTATCTGGTACTGTAATGAAGCACCCAGCGGAGATTAAACTAATTAAAGAACTGGTTTCTTAGCCAAAGCTCTTTGGTCCAAAAATAGTTTTAAATATTTTAAAATCTACGCACTATTCACCAAACAACTATGTAACATGACTTTTACGTTATCTCTTAACATTATCGAAATTCTTTGCGTCAAATGTTCGACTTGTGACAATGATAAGCGCCTGTGGCGCCTGTGGTGAAATGCAGCAACGTGAACCAATAGGTGCAGCTTTTGAAGATCTAGAATCGGTGGAGAGAGCCGTAATGAGTGACAAGAGAGTTTGAAAGGTGCAGTCATAAGACCACTGGGGTCACAGACGTGGTATAATAGAGACCGATACAGTCTGTTCATATCTGTATCTTCCTTCGTCATTTCCTGAAATACGGTCGATTACCTTGGTCAAAGAAAACCGAAATCTGCTTACTTTTGTGTCTCGATGTAGATTTGAAAACAAATTTTGACTATATCGTCTAAAGTTTTGAAAAGAATGTGTCTTAAATCTTGGCAGTTAACCACCGAGTCTATAAAGAATATTAAAATAGTACTTTAATATACGAAACTAGTAGGTATTAAATGAAACCTGGATTTAATTACTTTTATCAATCTTAAAAAAACAAAAAACAGATACAATATTAAATAATGAGATGTTAGAAAGAAAAATCAAGCGATATATACAATATTTACACCCCTATTTCTAAAACTAGCATATTTTGCCATAATATATTTGTCTCAATGCCTCTGTTTAGATGAGCTCTTTATTACCACCGGTTGAGCTAGGACACCCCATGCTATTTTACGGAGTCCAATCACCCTTATTTCCTCCGTATCGCAAATGCAAGATTTTCACTTAGAAAGATTTTCACCCAAGAGCTGTTACTTTGTGGAACAGACTTCCGCGTAGGATGTTTCTCTGAACGCTGCAATTATGACCTTTTCGAGACAAAGAGGTAAATCATTCCCCCCATCCAGTTCCTACTACCACCTACTCCATTCATTTCACACAACTAATCATTATCCTTTCAAATGTAACCTTCTAGGGTGAGATCATATCGATATCAGATGATAAAGTAATTGTTACACATTGTTTTATTAACAATATATAATAATTTGTATGTAATTAATTGCATTTCTAAATCACAATTGTATAATCCTTGTTAAGTAAATCAACGTTATCATTAATAACCACTAATTAAGCTGCTAGACAACACATTTCTCACAGATGAAACATTGCAAGCTTGTCGCTACGCAATATTCCATGGCAAATGTTGAGATGAGCCCCATTGTATAGTTTTACCAGTTAAGATAATTACAGTTAGGAATAACTCCATGCCACTTCCACGGAATCGAATAAGCCTCATTTCTTCCGTATTCCAAATATACGAAAAAAAAGTTCCACAAGTTTTTACCCCAGGAACTGCTACTGTGGACGATTCTCTGAACAGTATACTCTTAAGCTCTTCAAGTCAAGATTCAATCGTTATCTCGACTCATTTTCGCAAACTTAATTTCCTACCATCATTCGTCTCCCAAATCTCATTCTTCATTACCATTTCAACAGTAACCATTTTCGTAGAGTGGTTCAAGTGCCTTCTATTGGGTGAAATTTCGTATATAACAACACGAAAACAAGTTTTTTGGATTGTTATACAAATGCGTCAGATGACTAAGTCGAAGAATTCTTCACCCTCACAGCTTTGTTTCATAATTTTCCAATTCTGAGGAAGGAGCCAAGCTATTTTCCCAGAATGCAACGAAATTAATTTTACGTGCTTGGACAGTTAAACAATTTTGTTTTTCTTTTTAGGACAATCTTCATTTTACCAGCTGAAATATTTCAACCTTTTCAGCATCTTCGACAGATGACTTCAATGTTTTTGTTTCTAGTTTACTTCTAAAATTTCAAATGTCAAAGCTGTCTTGGATTTGCCTTCAGATGTTATTTTCATTATGATTTGATTTTCTTAAAATATCAAGATCTTTCTATTTCATTTTTTTTCATCATGCTATAATCAAGCTCGTGTTATTTTTGTTTTCTTCAGCTACTGAAACAATGAAAGTTTCCGAGGAGATCTTGTCTTTTCGTGGTTCCTCCTTTTAAAAGATATTTTGTGTAAGTTTTTAATTTTTTGCTTGGGTCATTAATCATTTGTATCTATCGATTTCTTTGTTTCAGCATATTTTATCATCCAAATTACTTGAAAACATTACTTTCAGGACATTGGTTATATTTGAGAACATTCTTCTATGCGCAGTGTCCGTTCAGGACGTAGGCAATCATGGCACTCCACAATTTCCTGTCATTTATAACCCTTTTAAATGTGGTCTTTTTGCTATCACTTCTAACCACTGATGTGCCAACCATTTACAAAAGCTCAGTATGTAAGTTATTCGTCGTTTTCCCCATCCCCTCTTGCCGTCTGTCTTGTGAGTATCGAATTTTCTAAGCCCTCTTTTCTCGTTACGTGAACTAGAAATTTCGATTTTCAAAATATAAGTGTCCTTTTTGTTTCTACTTTCTTTAAAAGGTTCCTCCTTGCTCACAGGTTCAGTACACGGTATCATCAGCATCCTTCTGCGCAACAATATTTTCTTCATTTGTGGGGAGATTGTCCAGCATTCGCTGACAATTGGGAGAACCGACATTACATAAGTTCAGTACTCTGTTTCTAACGAAGTTTCCCTGTTTTTAAATCTTTTGCTTGCCTTTTGGCTGGCATATTTCGCTATCCATTGCGCCTTTGGATTTCGGTGTTACAGTTTCTGTTCTGTCTTAAAACATTTCCTGGTGATGAAAGAAGCAGCAAAAATATTTTTGTTAAACATTATCCTTTCGGTATTGATATTTCGTCGAAAATACAGTGTAACCCGGATATAAGAGACCCGGATATAAGATAAACCCGGATATAAGAGCGATTTTCTCTGGTCCCAAATTAGAGCCTGTGTTATCTAAACAAAATAGACCAAACCCGGATATAAGATACTTCTTCTCCGGTCCCGACAACTCTCTTATATCCGGGTTACACTGTATAAGCAGATAAATAGTTGCATTTTTAAGTATGCTTTTTCACGAGTAAAAATGATTGAATTACACCTCCCCCAATTTTCTAACATCCATATACTTTGAGAACTGGGATTTTTTTTTGCGATTCAGTTGAAGAAATTAAAAGTTCATTTTAACGTAAACCTCTCGTTCTATGCACATATACACAAAAGGCTTCAGTAAATTATAAATCTTGTAAGGCTTTCACTGATGACTAGAATTAATTTGCAACACTACAATTTTGAACCTACACTTCATCATTTTTTTTTTACAATGTATCCAATACAATTATGTACAAGTAGCTGAAGCTTGAACTCCGTTACTATTAATAGTTGGTACCACTGGAAAACTTTATTTGACAGCTTTCTCACAGCCTTAAAGACTTCCTTGTTGACAAGAATATCAGGAGCTGAAAAACTTATTCTATTATTTCACTATATCTATGTAGATTTATACAAATATTTCTTTTTTAATTCTTGTCGACGCATTTCGTCATCAAACTTTATCAAGGCAAGTAACGATAAATGAAATGAAAGCGAAATGCTGTGTAGTTATATCAAATTCCAAATTTTAAAAAAATTTGGAAAAGACGCTCCTGTGTAAGCCTCTTTCTGGATATTGATAACTTTTTTGGTAAGAAACATTCGGATGACGAAACGCGTCGGCAAGAATTACGAAAGACTTTCCAATTGTCATTTTTATCCAATTTGTCTTATCTTCAGAATTATTCTGAGAGATGTAACTATTGTCGACATAGAAAAACTCTTAGCTAAAAAAAAGTTACTAATATCCAGAAAGAAGCTTACACAGGAGCGTCTATTTGAAATTTGATGTAACTTCACAACATTTCGCTTTCATTTTTTATCACTTGCTTTGATAAAGTTAGATGATCAAACGCGTCGGCAAAACTAAGAAATATTTTCCAATTGTCATTTTTATCTAATTCGTCTTATCTTCAGAATTATTCCGAGGAATTTAACTATATATATATATATATATATATATATCTGTAGACAGATTGTATTATATCAGCCTTTTTGTTGATCTGGGAAATCTGTTATTCTCAACAACAACAAAAATAATTATATATATATATATATAGATATATATATATATATATATATATATATATATATATATCTGTAGACAGATTGTATTGTATCAGCCTTTTTGTTGATCTGGGAAATCTGTTATTCTCAACAACAAAAATAATTATATATATATATATATATATATATATATATATATATATATATATATATATATGAATTTTAATTCACAATAATTTTTTTTATTTGTGTTCACCTCAACATCCACTCCAGGGAGAGGGTTTATGCGCGGTGCTGCAAGAGCGTAAAATTTGGAAAAACGAAGTTCTTGGAGCTATGCAGGATATATAACAGCTAACTCTAGACGTGACAAAATCGTGATTTAATAAGTGAACAACATTTCAGTGTTTAATGGGAGACGTTGGAAGTATAGTGTCGAGCTAAGTTTTAAAAGAAAACGAAAACCCAATCCTAAACAGGAAACAAGAGCGAAACATATATATATATATATGTGTGTGTGTGCATATGTAAACGTTATGTTATTACTTTTTAGAGATATGAGCAATTCGAGAGAGATAATAACCGTCCGAATTATAAGTCGTCTAAATATTTTGTTTAGACTATTTCTAGTACAATATCAACGATAAAAACTGAAGCACTAAACTCACTACGTTTAACCGAAAGAAACAAGTTTTCGCAAGCGTAAGTATATGTATTTAAAATACAAGGGTTACATCGGGTCAGAGAACACCTTTCTCGAAACTTCGTCTTCGAGATCAACATATGTACTTTTCCTGTCAGAGCTATTAGCAAATTCTGTTTCCTGGACGAGCCTAGATAGTAATTGCCTCTTGCTGCATCGTCTTTATTCTGCAACCATCTTTAAAGGAACTTGATTTCTTTTCCTTTTAATGGCCGACTGACTAAGCCAACTGGACTCATAATCAAACTGTCTGGGCCAAATCGAACACGTTTCACCACAGTCTCACGGTTTTTTCGATCTCTAATCACGTTTTGGCCAAGATTTAATGGACGTGTTAGACAGACGCCGTAAGTGGACAGGGTAGTCGATAGGAAATCGATATGCGATCAGTAAAACACAGGAGTTTGGTAATATTTGTGAGCAAGATTATTTCAAAAAGAATCGACGTTGGATCGAGAGTAAAAAATTATTTTTAGTTTTTAGATTTTTGTTTTTTTTACTGCCTGGCTCCTACAATAGATTAGCGATCCACAGATTCATTTCTCTTTTCTATGTTTTGCCTTGACTTTCAGGGAAAGGTAGTGGTTTCCGATGACTTCACTACGGTATTAAATTCAGAGTCATTTTTCTCTTATACGGAATCCAACTCAAAGATAGACTTATTTGTAATCCCAGACATGGAACAGACGACGTAATAGCAGAGATAACGAGAAAGGCACATAAAACCTCGACTGCTTAAAAAATACCTTTAACTCCGATAGCAAAGCGACATTTTTATTCGTCTAAATAATATTTCCTGGCAGAACAAAACAGCAGTGTAATGGTTTCAACGGTTTTAAATTTAGAGTAATCTTTCACCTACACGTAAAAGCCAAATCTAGATTGAAGGATTCTTTGTTTTTTTTTTAAAGACTTATCAATCTGTTGCAGTTTATTTAAAGCCAGAAAGTATATTCATATTCTAAGAATGTTTTGGAGATAATGACTTCGTGATCAGTTATGTGCCATGCGTGATACCCGTTTAGGCGATCATGTATCTTTCGATATATGACTCACGAGGCAGATTTTTTTCCCGCAATAGGTTACCATTTCTTTCAGTGGTAGACCAGTTGTTATCCAAGACTATAGAACCCGGTCTGTTCTGCTATTTACCCATAGCCGGCGGGGGGGGGGGGCGGATTCATACCTTTCCCAAGGGTATTAGCACGTAAGTGAATGTAATGGACCTGACTGGAATTCGAAACCGGCTCTTCGATTTCTCAATCCGAGTCGCTATCCATTATTCCACCGTAGTCCTTATTTACCAAAATCTGGGGAAGTGGTGGATTCATATCTTTCCCAAGGGTATTGGCGCGCAAGTGAATATATATCAAAGCCGACTAAAATTAAAACTCCGCTTTCGGATTTACAATTTCGAGCCGTTATCATTATTACCACCGCACATCCAAACTTACAGTCCTTGGTATTCCCAAGCGATCATCCATCTAGGTACAGGCCAGGCTCGATGATGTTTAATTTCGATGATCCTACAAGAACCAGTCTTTCAACGTGATATGCCGTAAACCCACCCAAAGCTAGAGTTATTTGTAATTCCATATATGAAACAGGTAATAATAGTAAGACAAATGATAAAATATGAAATGTAAACAAGTTAAAATTACTTAAATTTCGATTGAAAAGCGACATATTTTTTTTATTAAATTATATTCCGCCTATGAAATCTAAATCCTGGCAAAAAAAACAAACAAAATTTATCTATTCCGTATAATGGCCAAATGAGCAACAAAGACCGGCTTCAAGATCCCAAAATTCAAGCAATAACTTCTTCACAAACACAAACGGGGTTGCTACGTACATGAAAATTATGCTCGACAAAAGAATCCTTTAAGTTCTTGAAGAAGGAAACGTTATACGAGGATCAATCAATGTCAGTAATCAGATTCGAAATTATTAGCTGACATTTTCAGTGAACTATATTTATCTGATTCCCGGATGAATTAAATGGATTAACAGGGAAAAATATGTTGAAAAATATTTTATGGGAAATAACAGAATCTTTACGACAAAAATCCAGGCCTGACACTGACATGTTAGAACCATTCAATAGGTGAATAGTATCATATCGAAATATCTTTAACTAGTCGTTGTAAGAATAAAACGAGCTAGCTTCGATTTTGGGTGTAGTCAGAATATCTCCGGAGAGAGGTTGACCCAAGCAGTATCGATAGTTGTCTACATCTCCTTTGTATTTGTAGGTGTAGACTTCACCACCACATCCTACAAATGCTCGATTAAAATCTTATCAAGAGAATATAGAGGACATACCATTGGTCGGAAGTTTCCAGAATGTGCCTCAAACCAATGCCAAAAGAACTTACATCCGATGACAGTACATTATCGTTGCTAGGATTCATGGAGTAGACGAACGGGTGCAAATGACTACAAAGCAATGTAGTCACCGGCAAATGACGTGTTTAAGCAGGATCAACTCATAGCATGTTAAAACACATCACAAACCTTTACGGGATCATCATAATCCTGCCCGGTATCTTGTTAACAACTGGGACGCATAGTCTCGGGGTCTGCGGTAAGCCCGTAATCTACAGGGTGGTCCGAATTTTTTTTTTTCAATCCTACATAATATAATTTTCTATTTCAGATGGCTGACAGGAGCTCCTGCAGTTTGGAAGAGAGGCCTTCTCGATGTGTGGCAGCGTCAATGAAAGTGAATAAACTGAATCCAGTACACGTGCTTTGTATTACTTGTTTTATTGTTATCATTACTTTTAGGAAGGGGGTTACGAGACTTTCGGACCATCCTGTACGATAAATTCGGAGGTACTGGAAACAAGACCCATCGTGCTACGCAAAAATTGCCAGTTCTCCACGACCCATGTCAGGAGCCCAGTTTATGCGCCGAGCCAAGCATCATAGTGTTAACAAGTGGTTCTCCTGCTCCCATATTTCCTGTAAGCAAATAAAAAAGAGACTTATCTAATCTGTTGTATGTTTCTTGCTTTGAATATGAATGAGATTTTTTGCCCGAGTTACCACGGATAGTTATAACCAAACATCTTTGATCAAAATCATTAAGGATATCAGGTCGGCCACTCTGCTATTCACGGTTGGCGATAACGCCTTCTATGAGATATCAGATACCCCTACCGTTTCAGAAATTAAAGACCTCGTTCATCTGCCGCGAGCTATTAAAACTTTTTCGATCTCCAATAATTCACATTACCTTGCCATGAGAAACCGAGGTATTAACAATGAACGCATCAGATATCAAATGATATCTGATATCGGTCTGCCACTTCCATCACGTCAAATTTACATTCTGCTATCAGATGACATTTGATATGCAAGTAGTATCTTTAAATTTTTCATAATATATTCAGTTCAGTAGAAATACATTTTTGCCAGTAAAAAAACGAGCCCAACATACGAGTTACAAATTATAGATGCCAAAGTACAAACATTTAAATATCTAGGAAATCTGTCTATATTTCTGAGATGAGGTATTACGTACAGTATCCTTTCCTCAAGGACACATGGCACAGTGGATAAAGGCGTTGGTTAGATCCAGTGACAGACCCAAAGAGTGTGAGTTCAATACCCGGTTCAGACAGGTGGAGAACTTTCAGAGGGAAAATTAGCAGGAGATAACTGATAACTGACATCCATCAAACATGGCTCGTGGAACTAGGACAGTCTACCCCAGTGATCGAAATAAAGGGTTCGGCTCGAAATTCCAACCACCTGAAGAAGGCCGTAGCGTACAACGGCCGAAACGTTGTGACAAAAATGGCGACAAAGATGAGGACAATAGTCCGACTAATGTAAATACTGTATCTAGGAAATGTTTTAAAGGAAGGCAGAAAGTGGGACACCGAATTCGAAAGGCGCTTGGGATAGCAAAATATGCCTTCCAAATGCTAAACAAAGTATTAAAAACAGGAAAAATGTTCGTTAGAAAAAGGAAAGAGCATTTAAAGCATATAATATCGGTCCCCTTATATAGCAGTAAATGCGGGACACTTAAAGATGAGGCAACGGGAATGTTCGGTTGAACGTTGCCGAGAATACCATGAACTGAACATGTGAGCAATGATAAAGTTTGAGAGAAAAGGGGAAACAAAGGTCATTTTTACCTAACATCAGGAAGAGATAGTTGATATTTCTAGGGCAGAGGAAAGAGGGTTTGCAAATTGACACCCACAGGACATACTGAAAGCAAGAGGTACAGGTGTAAATAGCTGACAGGAAGGATTAGGAGAGATAGAGAAAAGACAAAATTTACTAAGTGCTACAACGGATAGGACATTGTGGAGAGCCATGGTCGCCCACGACCTGAAAGGATACGGCACACAGAAGGCCGGGTCACAGGAGATTCACTGGACATCTGATTAAGAGAGCTTCCAAATATGACTGCAAATCATTGTCATGCACTTAGTACTGTCAAGTTTATACATTTCTAGGAAATATATATTTGTTTTATCAATGACAAATGCATTCGATCATTTTTTGTGCTAAGATATGTAAGATTATAATTTTCCATCCCTCACACATTATATATATATATATATGTATGTATATATATATATATATATATATATATATATATATGTATATATATATATATATATATATGTATGTATATATATATATATATGTATGTATATATATATATATATGTATGTATGTATATATATATATATATGTATGTATATATATATATATATGTATGTATATATATATATATATATGTATGTATATATATATATATATGTATGTATGTATGTATATATATATATATATATATATATATATATATATGTATGTATATATATATATATATATATATATATATATATATATATATATATATGTATGTATATATATATATATATATATATATATATATATATATATATATATATATGTATGTATATATATATATATATATATATATATATATATATATATATGTATATATATATATATATATATATGTATATATATATATATATATATATATGGGTGCATCAATAATTTCACTACCGGGAACAGTTCTTAGCTAAATTTAGATATTTCATTTTCACTGTAGGTTTGTGTTCCACTTTCATTATAAAATATATCTATCTTATGTATGCCTAAGGTATTAATCGAATTTTTTTTATACGATTTTAGTATTACTATTAACGTTATTTTTCATGGATACACGTGTTTGAACAGACATCCCGATCATCCTTAAATCATCTGCAGGACGGTAGACGTCAATTATACTGTTGAAGGCATACAGAGAAATTTACTTATCTCAAATACATGTACCCATTAAATAAAACCTTTTTAGTAATTCTCTCTCTCACATCGAATATATATATGTGTGTGTGAGAACGTTAAGTAAACATTTGGGCATTGAAATCTTGCACTGCTCGCTTAGTTCGCAACTCTGTTCATTTGTTTTGTAACACAAAACAGAAATGTAGAAACATTCTTTGTTTAATGATGACTGGCGTCATTGTTTATTACGATTAAATAAAAATCTCCGGTTTAAATGTAAAGAAACTTGGCGTAAAACGCCATTATGATGTAGCAGAAACAAGACCAAATTTCACTGGATGCACCGTTTGCATACAAAACATTAGATGTGCATAAATAAATATATGATATTGGTGATGGTGCAGTGATATTTTGCTTAAAAACAAACAAAAAGTAAAAAGAAAGAAGCAAAGTCATATCTATATTGTGGCGTCGTAGTCACCACACACTTATAACCGGAAATTATCGCCCGATTACTCTAGTTGTAAAGAAGAACTACTCAAAGAAAGCAGGAATTATATTCTCCGTTGCTATGGCCATAAAAACAGTCGGCAATAACCCCTTTCACAACCATTTTTTCCGCAGGCGAACAGTAATTTTGGTCTAACACATTCTCTATATTCATATTTGATATCTTCTAACCAATGTACACACTTTCCATGTCTATCTTTACACTGGCTGAATAAATATTTATTTCTAACCAGTTTCCTTCATTTGTATTTCAACGTCACTATATCATTATTAGTATCCTACTTCTAATTACTAATAACGACTAACATATCCAATTTTCCCTACATCGGCGGAAAAATTTCCTTATTATCAATAAAACTTATACGTTATATGACTCCATTAAAAAAAAAAATGACGGTTAAATATTGTGGAAACGTATTATACTGGATTCCTAGGGTGAACACGACATTGTTTCCTTCTGATATAACAAGCCATAGAAACCCTACACATATATGGCTTGACAAATACATCAAATTTCTTTTTGGGTTGTTTATTTTTTTTACCACTGCGCAGTTGCACGAACATTTGCGCATTTCGCACAGAAAAAGAGACGGTTGTTTGAAAAATAACTTTTAACTGAAATGTTACGGGAATCATTCGAAGTATTCATAGAGTCAACTACGGAGCAGAAAGTTCTCACGGGATCGAGTTCACTGAGCACGGTCGCCAAAGAGAGCTTCAAGGGAATGGCAAATAAACCACAAAAATAAAATCGTTTCTTCTCGCGGGCTTGCCAGATTTAGAAACGACGTAGAACTAATGCACCCAACAGGACCATCTAGCATTCACTTTTAGTTCCATATCAGTTCACTCATTTCTCTCCGTCTATTAATCCTATATAATATATGCCAGCATCAGTCGATTCATATTTGTTTATATCGAAGTGATCATTTACGAGGTGGAGTCATAAATATTTTATTGTTATTCTTTTAAAAAAAATCTCGTATAATTACATTTTTTCAATTACATATTCATCACCATTTGAAATGGCAGATTACCGCTTATTAGGCAGCACTCGTGTTAAGTTTCGCAGATTCCGATGCGAACATCTTTTGATCAAATCTCTAATTTAGTTTCCATTAGAGAAAGTTTTCCCTATAAAAGCGTTTTGCAGCGGTTGAGTAAAAAACAAAAAAGGAAAAAAAGAAAAAGTAATAATTGGTCGGTTTAAGGTCAGGGGAGAATATAGAGAAGGGAGTAGAACAGAAAATTTTGAAGACAGTTGAACATTGAACATACTTGCTGTATGAGGCTTTCCGTTTTCGCAGAGAGAAACATTTTTGCTCTTCATCCACTGTGTATGCTGCTACTGTCGTACAAAGATTAAGGTATACCAATTCAAATTTATTAATAAAGGTGGCATATATGATTAGTTATCTGGGTGATTGTCATTACAATTGTTTTTTCCAAAATAGAAATTACATAAATATATCTCAGATTTTTCATCTCGACCAATTCGAGTTTGGACGTTCTATTTGTTCCTCCCTTCTAGTTATGTCTATCTCGTCATTTGCACGTCTTCCTCGGTCTGTCGATATTTTGATCTTATATTTGCTTACCATATTTTATATTATATCTTACTTAGTAGATGAACTGATGCATCTTTCCATTAATTTATTCATTTAGTGGATTTTGCGCCGCTGTGGTCACTACTCGCTTACATTTCACAATTGTTTTTCATGGTGACATTCAACACAGAATAGAGCAATGGGTTGCCGGTTCCTTTTACACCGGAGATGATGGAGTTACCCAATCTCTCCTCTCAGAAATTACGACATACAAGGCAGATGGTTTGAATTTAGTTTTCCTTTTCCTAGACTGGTTACCAACTAAGGATACAAGGCTAAGTCTATCCTACTGTGGGGAAGAGATCGATTCATACCCTACCCACACAAGTGAATTCAATGAACTTGACTGGAATTCGAACTCGGCTCTTCGATTCCTGAATCGGAGCCGCTATACATCGCGTTTCCAATCAGAGAGAGATTTCCCAATTTTAATTTAATTCCTTCATTCTCCCCATTCAACCTATCATTGAATTCTTATTCATCAGTAAATTAACAAGTCGGCCACACCTTTTTATTTACGACGAATCTTTCCAGCACACACTCCGCATCACACTAACTAGCTGAATTTCTGACCACACTTGATTTATGATGACCCTTATGTCTAACTCATTTTGGGTTGAATCTTTGGCCCCGAACCACATATCATTTTCGTTATTGCTGACTTTTACTAGTTCCTTTCATCAGCTTTTATGTGCTGTCCTCCTTTAGGACCTGCGGTTCATTACTCTCCACAATTTTCTCACCCTTGCAGCTCTAAGCAACATTTAACTGCTGACCACCCATATTTGTTTCCGTTTTGCTACCCATGCACTTAAATTCATTGGGTATGTTACTCACTGCTTCCTTCTGCTCATTTTGCTTTTAATATGTCTTGTGAGTGTTTAAGTCTCCAAACACTCTTTCGCATTATATAGTAAGTAATACAACACTTTGTTTCTAAGGTTATTTTATCAGCTTCCTAAAAGCATATTTCACTCTTCTTATACCCGTTTGGATGTCTGTGTTATACTTTAATCTTATGTTACTTCACTGACGCGATAACGGAAATTCTGTACCTGCCCTATTGTTATGTCCGCATCATTGGATCACTCAATTCGTATGCATATTTTTCACTATCACGGATGATCTCGGCAACAATGTTATTGAACTGCAGAAATATTTTAGCGTTCGGCTATGGTTCGATTCACCGACCTGATTTTCATATTTGGCTAATCTCGTAATCACATGTTTAATGATATACTAGCCGCAACAATAACTTCTAACAAGTGACTTCATTTTACTTCTCAGACTTTTCAAAAAGTATGTAAATTTTGTGTTTTAAAATGGTTATTAAATGCCAGAGAGTGAAAACTGCTGAATGTTAGTTCATTATTTCACACAAAACTCAAAACAAGAAATACGATCCTCACAGGGTGTCTCATATTTTCGGCCATGCGCTACCTCTAAGCTACGCTTAAAAAATATCACTGTCAGAACTGACAAGAGATTTGAAAATTGAAAAATCAATAACTACATTCAAATTAACTTGACGCTGCCAAATGATGACAATTTGAGATTATATCGTGATTTTCCAAGCACAGCTTAGATGTGTCACAAGGCCGAAATTAGTGGAGCACCCAGTGAGAATCGAACTCACCACTCCTTCATAATTGTTCTAGCGAGACAAGCTTGCTAAACATTACATCACCTCGAATCTATATAACGGTTCCGTATAGGATATAGGTTCGAATCCTGTCGGAGGACGAATATTTTCTATAAAAATATCTCGGACATTCAGGCCGGTAAATGTTATTTAATACTGTTTACTATAAACAGAGCATTTACTTAAATACTTGTATCTATAAAAAGAATGTTAAACATAAAAATGTCTTTAAATAATTGTCGGACTTTGTCCATTTCATAATTGTGACGTCATTTGTTTACTTTTGATACGCCATGAGCAGTTATGAATGTTCCTGAGAGATTCATGGAAGATTGAAGAATATAAGCAATAATTTCGACCTTGCCAACCGAACGATTCTCAGTGGCCGAATCGGTTAAGGCACGTCAGGCTATATGACGGTTCCGTATAGGATACAGGTTCGAATCCTGTCGGAGGACGAATATTTTCTGGGAAAATTTCTCGGACATTCAGGCCGGTAAATGTTATTTAATACTGTTTATTATAAAAAGAGCATTTACTTTAATACTTGTATCTATAAAAAAAACGTTAAACATAAAAATGTCTTTAAATAATTGTTGGACTTTGTCCATTTCATAATGTATAACTATCTACATATAGCCGTATTTGATATCGTGGGCTTGTGGTCTGTCTGGAAACTGGCAAGTCGTTTTGAACATTTATAACTATTTGCATGGCCTATAATTACGAATCCATATAAAAGACCGGAATCTGAAAAGGCAATTGAATAGTGGACAATGTCCTCCAAAAGTTAAACAAAGGATTAAGTAACAAGATTTCGTTCGAAAGAAAATAATGATAAACTGCTATGTAACATTAATCTTCCTATATGGCAGTGAATGCCGGACAATTTCTTCACAGTTGAACACTTGAGGCATAGAGATGTAGTTCGACAGAAGGATGAGAATACCGTGGACGAGCATGTGAGCAGAAATGAATTAAAAGAAATAAAAATGAAAGCAAAAAGCTTACTTATAGGAAAAGAGAGGGTTGAAATTTCTGCGACACATGAAGAGGTCATGGAGAATTTGATACTCACAAGATATAATGAAGTAGCAGAGTAAATGCCAATAACATAAAGAAGAATAAGGAGTGGAAAGGATATTACAAATACAGAATAATTCAGCGTTACAAAGGATAAGAAGTTTTGGAGAGCCACAAGGTCACGGCCTTTAGAAGTAGAAGACGGCATATGTGTAAACAGATACTAATTCAGCAGTTTGATATTAGCGAAGCCTCGTGTATTGGGTGAGCATTGCATTCACAGCTAGTATACGTCAATTACTGCTTTTGAGTTGGACATTCATCTACAGATACCAATACGAAGATTCAGGCAGCATTTGGGGCTGATTCAATGGGCAAAAAGCGGATACAGTTTTGGTACAGTCGCTTCAAATATCATCTAGAAGTGCTTCACTAGATAGAATTCCCGAATATCTCAGAGTTAGACGTTTAGAGATCTGGAGGTCCCAAAATTGGCTAGAAAATTTCTAACCTCTTTCCAAGCTAAAAATCATCAGTGAACGAGATTAAAGAAAAGGACAAGTGGCAACTGATGGCGATCCCGAAAGAAGTTATTGCAGACTCTTTCGAATAGTATAGAACATGCTTGGGAAAGTATGCAAGGTTCGGAAGTAAGCATTTTCAAAGAAACTAAGCTACTAATGCTCGAGTTAAGCTACTTTTACGTTAATATTAAACAGTTCCGGAGAAACTTCGAAATTGGATATAGCCGAGTATATAGATAACTGCACGGGCATGCGTGTATCAGAAAAGGAGATGAAGTTTCTTCACTATAATTTTGGATGACCCCTGGTCTCAGCTCACGAAATCTGTCTGGATTCAAATATATTCCCTCTCAGAGTACGAATTGATAATGAGAATAAGCCATGATTAACTTTCTTAATATCTACAGTGTTCGCATCATATTCTACG
This sequence comes from Acanthosepion esculentum, assembly GCA_964036315.1. Taxonomy (NCBI): domain Eukaryota; kingdom Metazoa; phylum Mollusca; class Cephalopoda; order Sepiida; family Sepiidae; genus Acanthosepion; species Acanthosepion esculentum. The sequence goes on along the minus strand of OZ038477.1, from coordinate 108,129,654 downwards.
ATTTGAACTACAGAGTTCAACATTTGTGCGTGGGAGCGCGTCACAATACATACATACATACATAAGAGAGACGCGCACATATATAAGGGGTTGCTGAAAAGTTTTAGGACAGATCCATTGAACAAAAAGTATTTTTGGAAAAGCGTTCTGGTTAGACTGAGATCTTTTTTTAGCACCATCGTTCAAGTTATGAATATCTCTCAAAAATAGTAATTGTTTTATTTATTAATCCGCCATATTTTAATCTCTTTTAACGTTATTTTTAGTAGATATCCATATATGAGTAAACACTCCGTTTATTTTGAACATTAAATTTATTTTCGTCTACCGACCTGAATACTCGAGAAATCTTATTGAAGAAAAATAATTGCCCTCCGGCAGAATACGAACATGCGTACCCCTTTGCAGGAAAAGATCAGACTTGATTTAGACAGACTGTCACAAAAAAACGGCGCCTATCAAGCAGGTTCGAATACTAATTTTAAGAGCAACGAATTTCGTCCCAAATTCTCGAAATTTCATATCTCCTTAGATTCTTTTCTAAACGTAAACAAAGCAATTTCAAATTTGAACTGGAAAAGTTGATTCTTGAGGAAATTGGATATCAAACAGCAGTTACGATTACTGATCCAAAAGCGTACAATAAATTCAGTTAAAAATTCACAGAGAGAGATACATACACAGACAAACGTATGGACATATATACAAACACACACTAGAGATTCAACACAATTTAAAACAAATAATCTGGCAAGAGATTTAAAAAAATTGTATTTTAGTTAGAGTAAAGGACGCATTTTAGGTTTTAAGTTATACCAATAATATATTTTGTTACAGATCGTAAGACGTCCGACAGTGATGATCTAGAGTTGGCACACAGAAGATATATATATATATATACATACATGTCATCCACAGTCAGACTGTTTCGCTGTATCACAGCTCATCAGTGTGGGTAGACGTCCGGTTGCCTCTAGCTAGGATCGAAACCCGACTGAATTGGACTCAGTCGGAAATTCTACCACTAAGCCGTCTGCGAACGGCAGGGGTGAAGGTAAATTTTAGCGTATTTATTTATTTTTTTTTAGATTTAGATAAACACACAGTGACTGACAGTGACTCAATTCTGCCGAAGAGTATATAGTTATCGTCAGATGGAACTTTAGCCACGAGTTTTCATGCAAATTCCGGGATAGGCGTATATGATCAATTTGCCATATGTATTTCTAATTCTCTGCTTCCATGAGGTATATTTACAATAACCGATTTGATGCTATGTTTTTTCAACTCTGGAATTGTCTCACACACACATTATATATATATATATATGATGTATCATGATTTGCAATGGCGAAGAAGAAAGATATAACCCCAGAAAAGAACTAAATATTATAATGTTATTGAGTGACAGGATCATAACGCTGAAAATTGTGAAGATTGACAGAAATTAGAGCAAAAAAAAAAGAAAACTGAAAACTTTGGTATCATAAGAGCAAAATCTGGATTTAAGTATGTCACAAAAGAAAATGAGGGAAGTTCAAGAGAAGCAAACAAAGTGTAAAATCCAGCACAAACTATTTGATGTTTGTGTTGCTAATGTTGGAAAAATGAAAAAAAAAAAAATGAAAGAGAACTGATCCAGAAGATTAAGAATATTATCTAAAGACCGGTTCTTTAATACTTTGCTTAACTTTCGAAAGAAATCTTTCGCTATCTTAATGCGCCTTCAGTTGCACTCTCCGTCCCTTGTTAAAACACACAAGAAAATTTCCTTAGAAACGAAGAAAATCCTCGAAGAAAAAACAAAAACAAATGGAGACAACAGAAATGCGGTTCTACAGAAAGATACTAAGAATACCATGGAATGCAGATGTGACAACCCCAAACTTTTAGAGAAAATTCAAACCAAATGGTCACTTATACTCATTGACCTATCTCGAGCACATAATGAGGAAAGAGAGCATAGAAAATTTCACACACTCGGGACTTACTGAACGCAAAAGGGTGGGGAGGAAAACAGCGCATAAACTATCTAAAGATAGTGTGCCGGCAGAACAAATTTTAGAAGTGATAGCGAAAAGAAAATATTACTAAGTTACAAAGGACAGAAAATTGTGGACAGTGTAGGGGACCGACGGGTTAATGTGAGGATAAAATCTCTGGACTAAGACTTCCTGCTGGCCAGTCCCGCTACATAGTAATGTTGGACTATGATGGAGTCCAAAGAAAGCAAAATAAAACGAACAAGACAGATATATATGTACAAAACAATTATATATTAATGACAAACAGATTGATACAAGAATTACAAATACATCATTTAAAACATGAATAAAACGTTAGTGTCTGTATGGAAAGTTATTGTGTTGTGTGTTGAATTGAAATGTCCGTACGGGTGAATTTTGTTTTTAGCGTGTTCCCTGAATATGGGAAACGCTGGTTGTGTATTAGAGTTCACATATTGGATATGTTAGAGAAAGTTTTTGGTACCTCGCCCCACGTGCGAGGTTTCGGTCCGCGGCCGAAATCGAGGTAGTTGCTCACACGTGGACGTAAGCAGGAAAAAGAGAAAGAGAGAAGGATGAACGAGTATTTATACACGTGGGAGAGAGAGAGAGACCCCTGTTGAAAGGGTTACGAAATGAAGAGGAGATAACCCGATAACAGCCATGATCTCCCACGTCCTGAAGGAACACGACGCATAGAATATTATTGTAATGCCCTTTTTAATTTTTGTTAAAGTCATTTGGATGAAAACAAAATGGGTGAATCAAAGAAATCTATAGATATAAATGATTAATGAACCATCCAAAAAATTAAAAAAAAAATTTACACGTCTTTAAATGATGAACCGCGAAAAGATCTGCTTAGCATTTTTATTGTTTCAGTAGATGAAGAAAACAAATAACCAGAGATTGAATTAAAATTTGACACTCACAGGACACTGAAGGCAAGAACGATAGAAGAAAACTCCGGATAACCTACCTAACAATCTTGCGTGAGTGAATGGCGGAATATGGTTTAAGAGAGAAAAAGACGAAATTTATTAAGAGCTACAAAGGACAGAAAAATTTGGAGAGCCATGGTCGCCCACATACTGTAGGGTCATGGCGCATAAAGAAGCTTAAGATTTGAAAGCAACCAAAGTATCGCTTTTAACCATAGCAAAGAAAGGTGAAAGCTGATTTTGCAACGGTAACGTTTCTTAGTAATTAATGTTGAGCTATATTGGACTTGCCTGTGGGCTGCGAGAAGGATTAGGTTATTGATAGTAAAAGTGAACTAGCATAACTAAGACTACTACTTGAAGATGGAGTAATCATTGTCTTGTATCGTAGACAGTAAAACTTTGGGCACTTTCAGATCTGATGATGGTGTCAAGATAAACACGGAAAATTACAAGTTCTTGGACAAGAGGTTTGAATAATATAGATCACAGAAAAACTACTGCTCACTTGACCAAAAAAGGTTTTTTGATTTTTGTTTTTTTAGAGAGAAAGAAAGCAGAGCTGATTAATATAATTTCGTATTTTCTCCAGATTTTTATACCGGAGAAAAAGCAAAACAAAGCATGCAAGTCTATTTAAAAAATCTCAAACAATATTTGAGAAAAGTATCTTATTAGAAACAATAAACACTGTTGCAAATAATGTTAAAGTCGAAACTGTAGAAAGGTTTAAAAAAAATGTTTGAAAGACTAAGTTTAAGAATATCAAGGATGTTATGTAAATAAGTTAAGGTACATAGTATATTGTGATAAATATACATCTTCTATGACGTATATCTTTTGTATTTATTCACCAATAAACATGTTTCATTTAGTTTATTTGTAAAATAAAACCTGACTCGACCAAAATAAATTTGGAATTCACATATTCATCTCATTTCTCATGTTAAGTACATCTTTAAAATGTTACACAACTCGGTTGGCCCATATCATTTTACTTTAGCGATCTCCAGTGTTTTCGCCGGAAAACAGATAGCGTAATGAAAAATGCCACAAACTTAACAAAAATAATTTTTTTTTCGTCAAAATACTTATGTTATTATTAAGATGAAAGACCAAAGTATTTTTTAATTATTTAAAAAATTTTTTTAATATATTCTAACACGTTCGAAATTTTGGTTAAAAGTCTTCTTTTGTTTACGTCATCGCGATGTAAGAGACAATAACATAGTTTTTTTTTTGCGCTTTTTTTCCGTTGAAAACACATTGATTTGAAAATTCTTGTAAAAAATCAAGTAATTGTCCGATTTTAATGAAATTTTCAGGACTTATTCACAAATGAATGAAATTATTTTTGAAATATTTTTCTTTTGAAAAGTTTGGTAAAAAATATTTTTTTTTTAAATATGTTACCCCCCACTTACTTAATTTCATGAAATTTCGCCCAAAACCTTTCGGTTACCTGAAAAATTTTTTTTTTTTTTTTAAAGATGTCTTTGGAGATGATAAATCACTAACTTTTTTTTTTCAAGATTGAGCTATCTGACTGAAAATTTGCTCTGAATTGAAAAATAATGAATCCAATAAAACTATGATATTACTTAATTAGAAAAGTTTTTAATTGCTTTTATAAATAAGTAATATTAAGGACATTATTGTATGAAGAAATAAAATTTTTCTGATGAATAATTAAGTTTTACAAGAATTTTTTCATTTTTTTAAGAAATTTTAATTAAGTAATTTAATAGTTTAAATATCGTTTAAAAGCTCTGTATTAGGCTGTTCCCTCGAGGTCATGTAGTAATTAAGTGGAAACAAATTTTACGATTCCAAAATTGCAAAGTTTAATAAGTTTAGTTGCACTATTTTAATTCTTAATTATTTTTTATGTTGCATTTTTTTAATTAATACGTTCAATATCTCCATGTATGGTAGACTGAAATTGCCATTATTATGAAAAGGTTACGTAACGTAGGAGTTCTGTCCCTTTACGTGGCCTTTTTAACATTTCGCTTCTTAGTTACTTTTCAACAGGTATTTTCTGTTCAGCTCTAAAACTTAAAAGTCTAAAATTTAAAGTTAGTTTTTCTTTTTTCATTTACTATTTGAAGAAATTTTTTAATTTTATGTATTTCCATTAGTTTGAGAAATTATTCTCAAGAGAATAATTTTAAAAAATATATAAATTAGGTAGGTATCTCTACTATTTCAGCATAAATTTAGATTTAATTAATTTAAAAGCTTAATGATTAAATTCATTATTTCCATTAATTAAAATTTCTGGTGTATTTCAGATAGAAACTACATTGGATTGGAAAGTCACATTTAATTTTGATTTTTTAAATAATAATTAAATTACCATTTCATAAATTATTAAGTTACTTCTATCATGGTATTTTATTTTATTTTTAAAAAATTATTTTTGCATCTTCGAAAGGTAAATAAAAGTCAATAAAAATTGCGGAAAATATGTTCATTTCTAACAATTACTAGGTAGCTAAAACCCCACCAAAAAGCGTTAACTCAAATTTCTAAAAATTATGTCATTTATGGTCATCCGTAGTAGCTGTCATCGCTTCGTCATTCAACAATCCATCAATCGTTAGATCAAATGAACACGACCGATCGTTAATAATTGGTTGTATAGTACTTTTTTATGCTATAAGCAAGTAATATTTCTTTTAAATCAGATTAATTTAACTTTAAATTTTCTAATTTTACTAAAGTAATGTGTCAGAAATTTTTTTAAATATTTTTAAAATCGATAAACTTGTGTTTGTTTACAAATTTCTTAAAATTAAGAAAATGGCCACTTTTAAGAAAATTTAAGAATTTGAAATTAAATTTCACATTCCAATGTATATAATTTCTATCTGAAAAACACCAGAATTATTTAGTTAATGGAAATAATAAATTTAATCATTAAACTTTCAATTAAAGTTTAAATGTAATCTTCAAGAATGTTTTTTCATTTAAAAAAAATCATTTTAAACTTATTTATCGAAAATGTATGCCGAAATAGTGGACATCCCTATTTTACTTGTGAACACACTGACTTTCAACAGACATATGCGCAATGCAAAAACACTTTAAATGGACTGGTAGTTCACTGTAATTCATCTGACCACAATTTCGATAAATTATAGTAAATGTCTGTCTGAACAGGAGGGAAAATGATTCAGTAAAAAATGCATTGAGTACGCGCAAACTTCACAATTGTCGATGATAAACCTAAGACCAGGACCGTACATAATATCAGCGATCATTGTAAAAAAGTAACAGGAGCAAAATTCGCTATGCTAACTAATAGAGAAAAACGTAGATCTACGCTGGTTGAATTGATTTTAAGTCCAACAGACACTAACTGCCCAAATAAAACACTTTCTGACCACTGGTTGTCAGATCTGGTAATTTAATTTATTGTCCCTATTATCCTCAGGAACCTCAACGCATTCTCATTAAAGTTTTGTCTTTCCAACCCGAGAAAGTAAAACCTAACACTCGCTGGTCAAACGCGCCGATAAAAAATTGTTCTACTTTGTCCCACGATCTCCATTTTTGTTTTAGATGATATTGTAAAAACTACTTACACTAACACACACACACACACACACACACACACACACACACACACACACACACACACACACACACACACACACACACACACACACACACACACACAGAGCATATCTTGTTTCATTTTATAAAATAGATATATGTCTTTATAATAATGAATTCCAGTTCAATAATTATATTCTTGATATTAAGTTGAAATTCATCAAGGCGCCGTATTTGTTTTTGTTAACCCAAGTACTATCGATCTCCTCCGAAATTATCCCCAGGGGTGAGCTGCGAACACAAACTTAATGTAACTGTAATAGTGGTGATGGTGATTTTTGTGAACCCTCTCTTATAATTATTTAAAAATTAACCGTTGTTTATGACGTTTTGTAAACAAGCGTTCACAATGTAAGGGGTAACCAAAAATAGTAATTCCTCTGTTGCCTGTCACGTCAACCATTGCCAATGTTCAACTCTGGTTGAGAACCGTGACGCCTGACGTCTCACCAACTACCATGCTGTCTACTTTGAAAATACTTGCATGGCCGCTCCCAGGGACAAGAGACAGAGGAGGAAGTACTGCAATGCTATGCCATGAAGTCCAGGCCGGACTTTTAGCTGCAACTACCGCAACCGTGTATGTCTGCCCTGCGTTGGACCTATCAGTCACAAACGTGTACAGACTCCTTCTTGATCTTCGTCTTGCGAAGCCAGACCATGATATTAATGTTGTCAAGAAATATTTTCCTGTATTGTGAAGATGGACAAGAATATTTTTTTTATGTTGTGCAATAGAACTTACATTCGATGGAGTACAAGAGGTTTTGATAATATAGTATTCAAGCCAACATATGTACTTACTTTTACACTTAAAAATGTCATAGAATCTGAAAAATTGATAAAACTGTTAACTTCTTTCATCACGTTTGCCGTGTTTATCCAGATCCTCAAACCCTCTCTGATAATAATTCCATCAAAAGAAAAAAAAAGAAAAAGACTTATTTTCTGTTCACATCTTTGGCCTTTAAGGAGGCTATTCACTGTCTAAATTTATACAATATTCTCGTTCGCATCTCATAAATTTCATTGCAGTCAAGTGCTTCATTCTTTCATGATTTGATTTTCTTTGTGTTATATGATTTTCAAGTCGATAAGAAATGAGCAATATTTGAGCTCACACGGTGTCCACAATAAAATAATGGAAGAAAACCATTTATGGACGTTGGTACATCAATAATTCTTTAGCCTATTCTTCAGCATTCTTTAGCCTATTCTTCAGCATTCTTTAGCCTATTCTTCAGCATTCTTTAGCCTATTCTTCAGCATTCTTTAGCCTATTCTTCAGCATTCTTTAGCCTATTCTTCAGCATTCTTTAGCCTATTCTTCAGCATTCTTTAGCCTATTCTTCAGCATTCTTTAGCCTATTCTTCAGCCTATTCTTCAGCCTATTCTTCAGCATTCTTTAGCCTATTCTTCAGCATTCTTCAGCCTATTCTTCAGCATTCTTTAGCCTATTCTTCAGCATTCTTTAGCCTATTCTTCAGCATTCTTTAGCCTATTCTTCAGCATTCTTTAGCCTATTCTTCAGCATTCTTTAGCCTATTCTTCAGCCTATTCTTCAGCCTATTCTTCAGCATTCTTTAGCCTATTCTTCAGCATTCTTTAGCCTATTCTTCAGCATTCTTTAGCCTATTCTTCAGCATTCTTTAGCCTATTCTTCAGCCTATTCTTCAGCCTATTCTTCAGCATTCTTTAGCCTATTCTTCAGCATTCTTCAGCCTATTCTTCAGCATTCTTTAGCCTATTCTTCAGCATTCTTTAGCCTATTCTTCAGCCTATTCTTCAGCCTATTCTTCAGCCTATTCTTCAGCATTCTTCAGCCTATTCTTCAGCATTCTTTAGCCTATTCTTCAGCATTCTTCAGCCTATTCTTCAGCATTCTTTAGCCTATTCTTCAGCATTCTTCAGCCTATTCTTCAGCATTCTTTAGCCTATTCTTCAGCATTCTTTAGCCTATTCTTCAGCATTCTTTAGCCTATTCTTCAGCATTCTTTAGCCTATTCTTCAGCATTCTTTAGCCTATTCTTCAGCATTCTTTAGCCTATTCTTCAGCATTCTTTAGCCTATTCTTCAGCATTCTTTAGCCTATTCTTCAGCATTCTTTAGCCTATTCTTCAGCATTCTTTAGCCTATTCTTCAGCCTATTCTTCAGCCTATTCTTCAGCATTCTTTAGCCTATTCTTCAGCATTCTTCAGCCTATTCTTCAGCATTCTTTAGCCTATTCTTCAGCATTCTTTAGCCTATTCTTCAGCATTCTTTAGCCTATTCTTCAGCATTCTTTAGCCTATTCTTCAGCATTCTTTAGCCTATTCTTCAGCCTATTCTTCAGCCTATTCTTCAGCATTCTTTAGCCTATTCTTCAGCATTCTTTAGCCTATTCTTCAGCATTCTTTAGCCTATTCTTCAGCATTCTTTAGCCTATTCTTCAGCCTATTCTTCAGCCTATTCTTCAGCATTCTTTAGCCTATTCTTCAGCATTCTTCAGCCTATTCTTCAGCATTCTTTAGCCTATTCTTCAGCATTCTTTAGCCTATTCTTCAGCCTATTCTTCAGCCTATTCTTCAGCCTATTCTTCAGCATTCTTCAGCCTATTCTTCAGCATTCTTTAGCCTATTCTTCAGCATTCTTCAGCCTATTCTTCAGCATTCTTTAGCCTATTCTTCAGCATTCTTCAGCCTATTCTTCAGCATTCTTTAGCCTATTCTTCAGCATTCTTTAGCCTATTCTTCAGCCTATTCTTCAGCCTATTCTTCAGCATTCTTTAGCCTATTCTTCAGCATTCTTTAGCCTATTCTTCAGCATTCTTTAGCCTATTCTTCAGCCTATTCTTCAGCCTATTCTTCAGCATTCTTTAGCCTATTCTTCAGCATTCTTCAGCCTATTCTTCAGCATTCTTTAGCCTATTCTTCAGCATTCTTTAGCCTATTCTTCAGCATTCTTTAGCCTATTCTTCAGCATTCTTTAGCCTATTCTTCAGCATTCTTTAGCCTATTCTTCAGCCTATTCTTCAGCCTATTCTTCAGCATTCTTTAGCCTATTCTTCAGCATTCTTTAGCCTATTCTTCAGCATTCTTTAGCCTATTCTTCAGCATTCTTTAGCCTATTCTTCAGCCTATTCTTCAGCCTATTCTTCAGCATTCTTTAGCCTATTCTTCAGCATTCTTCAGCCTATTCTTCAGCATTCTTTAGCCTATTCTTCAGCATTCTTTAGCCTATTCTTCAGCCTATTCTTCAGCCTATTCTTCAGCATTCTTCAGCCTATTCTTCAGCATTCTTTAGCCTATTCTTCAGCATTCTTCAGCCTATTCTTCAGCATTCTTCAGCCTATTCTTCAGCATTCTTTAGCCTATTCTTCAGCATTCTTCAGCCTATTCTTCAGCATTCTTTAGCCTATTCTTCAGCATTCTTTAGCCTATTCTTCAGCATTCTTTAGCCTATTCTTCAGCCTATTCTTCAGCCTATTCTTCAGCATTCTTCAGCCTATTCTTCAGCATTCTTCAGCCTATTCTTCAGCATTCTTTAGCCTATTCTTCAGCATTCTTTAGCCTATTCTTCAGCATTCTTTAGCCTATTCTTCAGCATTCTTCAGCCTATTCTTCAGCATTCTTTAGCCTATTCTTCAGCATTCTTTAGCCTATTCTTCAGCCTATTCTTCAGCATTCTTTAGCCTATTCTTCAGCATTCTTTAGCCTATTCTTCAGCATTCTTTAGCCTATTCTTCAGCATTCTTTAGCCTATTCTTCAGCATTCTTTAGCCTATTCTTCAGCATTCTTCAGCCTATTCTTCAGCATTCTTTAGCCTATTCTTCAGCCTATTCTTCAGCCTATTCTTCAGCCTATTCTTCAGCATTCTTTAGCCTATTCTTCAGCATTCTTCAGCCTATTCTTCAGCCTATTCTTCAGCCTATTCTTCAGCATTCTTTAGCCTATTCTTCAGCATTCTTTAGCCTAACGTTGAAAAACAAAACATTTTACACAACATTTTTCGAAACACCTGACTTGTCGATGTTCTGAAGTGATGAATAGTAATTTCAGAGATCAAATATTATAAAGTGAAAATTTCAGATCAATATTCAACTCAAATATAAATCAAGCTACGGACAGAGTGGGATTAACACACGGTGCGATGTATAAATTGTCGAAAATACGCAAAAATGAAAATAACACTAATATTTCATTTTAACGGATATATTTTCCAAATTTGCACAAAAATATCTTTACATATTAAAAGAGTAAATTTATTCAATAAAATCGCCATTGACTTCAAACATGACCTCCAGACGACTTCGGAATATCCTTCAACTCTTCTGGACAGTATCCTTTAAGTTGGTGAATGCTGTCATAACCCTTGCCTTCAGTTATTCTTTGGTGTTACAAGGAGTTTTTTTTGTATGTCTCAAAACTCCGTCCCACACATAAGTGATGTGGTCAGAAATTCTCTGAAGGACATGGTCAGAGACTCTTGTTAGTGTGGCATGGTGCGGAGTCCTGTTGCAAGACATAGGTTCTTCCAGCAGCCACCCTCTTGACCCAGGGCAGCAATACCTCCTCAAGGCATATGTTGAGTTTGAGGGCCTGTGGGAAGATAAATGGAGGCATAACGTCTCCATTAGTAGTGATCACTTCGTAAAAACTATTAGACTCATCAAAGTCTTTCCGAATCCTCTGCACTGTGATACCCCAAAACTCTGAAATGTTTGTATTGGAGCTTCCGGCGCGATTACCAAGCAGTATAGCATGCAGTTTCCAAATTTCTGGCGGAGTAAATTGTCTCATAATTTTTTTCTTCTTACAGACAGTGCCCAAATGACCCTACTGTACAATCGACAAAATTGAAAACAACGCATGCGCGAAATTATTATATAATTGACAATCTACCCATTGAATCATTATGTATATATATATATATATATATATATATATATATATATATATATTATATATATATATATATCACCGCAAACAAGGCAGTAAGATTACTAAGAGACAGAAGGTTACACGCTGTGGATAAATTACGAAGAGAGACATTAATGATGAGCAGAAAATGAAGAGAATAATCAGATGGACAGTAGATAACGACTGACATTGCATTTAAAGTTTTGCAGATTAAAGTTGGCTGGAAAGGAAGTAGCTGGAAAGGTGTTCCACAAGCGAGAAGTACGAGGGAAGAAACTGTTAGCGTAGAACTTACGGCTTTATCTAGCCAGGTTAACTGTAGAGTGATCAGACCTCGATGTCAGTCTATTGCTGCGCTTAAATTTTTAAAATTCTTGGTACCATAATGAAGAGCTCATTCGAACAATTATCATGAAAGTATTTATTGAAAAGACAGAGCCAAACGTATGGCGGTGGGAAAGTGACTGTAGCCAAGCCGCCAGATCAGGACCAATAATATTTTATATTCCTCTCTCTCTATCTCGATATATTTTACAATGAATCATTCATACAAAGAAAATTAGTAAAGTTAATGCTATAAAATGGCGGAATCCCTTTCTTAAATACGCAATTACTTTCGACTGTACATTCAGTCATCTTCAGGCATGGACATTTTGTTTTTGGTAAAATTCAGGAAGCACCCGAGACGAAAAAATATAATACGAATCGAAAGATGTTTTTTTGAAATGTGTTATTGATAACGGATACAAACTTTTGGAGCGTGTAGTCGCAACGCTAAGGTTAATTTTTTTTTGAAAATTTAAGAGGGCGTTTTTTTTTTTTTTTTTTTTTTTACTAATATGGCGATTTGAGAATTTTTTGTTGTAAGAGTTTATCAGTAAATGTGGCATGAACTAAATAGTTCAATAAATAAATGTCTCAGTTTTTATCCTGAAAATTTGCACGTCGGATCAGTTCTTTTAAAATCAAATATGTGGTGTAGTTCAATTTATATTACAATGAATCATTCATACAAAAAGTAAATTAGTGAATGTACAGTCGAAAGTACTTGCGTATTTAAGAAAGACCTTATAAAGCTTATAATTAAAAAAACAAAGACAAGGATCATAACATTCATCGAGTGATTAGTAGGTCAATGCACATTTAAAATTTTGTTAGCGAAGGGATTTCGCCATTTTATATCATTAACATTAATAATTTACTCTTTGTATGAATGATTCATTGTAATATAAATTGAACTGCACAACATATTTGATTATCTATATATACAATTTCATTGAACGTGACAGACAAGGATAAACTTAAGATTTTTAAGTTTTTCTAAAGTTCTTAGTTTTTTTTGTCGGGTCTAATAAAGGGAAGCAACTGTCCATAACAATTATTGTCCTAAGTGCTTTAGGCCAATTTATTAGACATTTTCAACTTGTTCTTTGTTAATGTTTGTGTTCAAAGGTGTATTGAGTGGAAGTAGCATTAATTCAAAGCTGTGTGGGATAAATATGACTGATTCAAGTTGATTTTTAAAAGACATCCAACTCATTAGTATCATTGTTAAATAAGGTTAGCTTTAAGCGTAGTTTCAATTGTTTTATATACAGAGCCTCTATAATCTTAAAAAACTTCACTCTCGTGCATCTATATTGGTAATAATGGAATCGGTACTAAAAATAATTCATAGACTAGCGTTAATACTTTTTCAAATCTATAAATACTAAATTTATCATGGATTTTGGGAATAAGAAACTGAAAACTATTCTTTTGTCGAGTAAAATATATATATCTCAAACATTATTTTCTCGTCGAATTTCATATAAGTGACACAGACGTAGGAATAATATCTCCGAGTCTGAAATACAATGCATCGACCCCTAAACTGCATCCATAATTTCGCGTCATGTTTCATATACTCTGACTTGTTCGTTCTGAAGTAGATGATGAATATTGCCCATCACCTTGGCATGCTATGCTTTTGAAAACCGAAATGGCTTTTTCTGACATTGTTAATGCAATGAATGGAAGGACAGCGATCGATCGATTGGATAAATTTAATTTTAGACCACTTTTTTCTTCCTTAAAATTTCGATTTCCTGACCCCGCGGTGAGGTTGATGTGCTTCGTCGCTTTTCATCGGCTTCTCTTATTCGGAGATATTATTACACTTTATGTTATCAAAAGTAATTATAATTATTGAAATAGCTGTAAGAATAAAGAGCAACTGACATGAATAATAACAAAAGCGGTATAATAATAATAATAATAATAAAAACAGCCCATACCTAACGAAGGGCTTTATCTATGTAAAGTGTGTGTGTGTGTTTTAATATGTCTGTGGAAAAATGTCATGATGCCATTTCTAACCTTAGGTCTCTAGGGGGACCTGGAAAGAAATATGTACACACGTACATATGTACAATCAAAGGTGATTATGGTGGTAGTAGTGACAAAAACGTATCCCAAGGCAGATGTAGTTCTCCGTGCCTAGCTAGAATAATTGGGAGATAAAATTGATTCAACTAGATTTTGTTTGGTTTACGGCATATTAATCTCAATAGGTTATTTAATTCCGACATTTTATTTTATTGCTGGCAATATTTTTTGTTAAAAAGTGTATTGCTGGTAATAATTTTTACAAAGCATTTCTGTTATTAAAACCTATTTTTACACTTTCATAGTAAGTATTACTGGTAATGTTTTCCCTCGTTAAAAACATTATTTTCTTCTAAAACCTATTGCAGGTAATATTTTAAAAAAATGTATTGCTGGTAACATTTTTTTCCTTCAGAATTGTATCTCCGATAATAATTTTTCCTTCAAAACTATATTGCTGATAATAGCCCTTCAAAAAGTATTGCTGGTAAAAAAAATTCTCAGAAATGTATTTCTGATAATAATTTTTCCCTCTAAATTATTGATAGTATTAATATCTATTTTTACACCTCCACAGCGTTTTGACCCCCGTTTGTGGGGGCGGGGGGTCAACTATATGCCCATAGCTTGGAACCTAACAGGTGCTACCACCTCGTGTCACGGTGGACCCGAGAACACCAGAAATTAAGAGGTGGTTCCAGGCTCCTCAAACACTCCTGATCAGAGACCTTGCTGTGGAACGTAGTTTATTGTCTTACCCAGGACGTGGATGTAGTTTATCGTCTTATCAAAGACGCCTAATTTGGCTGAGGAGGGTTTACCCCCACCGTAGAGGTGCAGCCGGCGTATTCTAAAGCCCCAATGGACAGGACCAGATCCAACTAAAACTCGCAAAGTCCCAACCAGGGGGACGAGAAAGAGGCATAGAACTTTGTGTTAGGATGATGAAGCTTGTTGACCAGTCGAATCAAGTAAAACCTACATCCAATAATTAAAGAAAATTGAAAGTTCAAATAAAAATTTAAAACTAAATGATTAAGATGAAAGTGAAAAAAAAGTACCAGGAAAGGAGGTAACATAAACAAACCTTTTAACGAATCTGAAAAATCAAGTAGACAGAAAGAAAAATCCTTACATATCGGATACATTACTATTGACAAGAATTTGAGCCATATGTAGCTGGATTTAAACCGGGAAAAGAAGGGTTTGTCCGAGCAACAAAAAATCAAACATTTACAAGGTGTAGCTATTTAGTAAACATAGATTACATGTGCCACAAGGCCGAAAGTCTGAAGCACCCAGTAAAGAACGAACTATGCTGTTGTAATTGATCTAATGAGAAACTTGCTAAGCATTACAACACGTCGAAGTACAAAAGCCTTACAATGTATATATTTTAAAGGAAAGGAATGGTGTAGTTTATATACACATGCTGATGACAATACTGATCATTTAATATCTAGCTGCTTTCACGATTGCCAAACTAATTTAACAATTGACATAATAGGGTAGGACAATAACTTCATTTGAAGATATGCCAACATTACAAGTTGCACCATACGAAAAAAAATGATAAGGACAATCATTTTTGTTTCATTACAGAAGGAGTTCACCTACAAACTAACCGACGAGATATTATCATAAAAAACTTTAAAGAAGTAACGAAAAAAATTCATAAAACACACTAAATATTACGATCCTAAAATAGAAACAGCAAGAATGTAGAATTTAAGCACAGACTATTTTAATAGTTCTGGGATCGTCCTGAATAATAAGGAGGGATGCTGATGAACAAATTTTGAAAATTCTTGGTAATTGTTTCTATATTTATCGGAAATAAAGATTGTGTTACTGGACACATTCTTAGGAAGTTACTGAAAGATTGTTTACATATAATGTTCATTTAAGTATTTTTTACATTGATGTTAAACATCTACTAAGCCCAAGAGCCATTCAACTTAGAGACACAGTTTATGGGGATACGTGGGGACGGTAACGGTTGACTCTGGATTTAAACAGGTTAAGATTGTGGTGATCGAGGAAGCATTTCCTTGAGAGTCAGTTCCACAAAGCAGCTGTTCGTGGAAAAAATATGTTTGAGTAGAACTATATCTCACCAACAGAATATGAAGGGAATAATGGTGGTATGCTTTGATATCTTAAGTGTCACTTGGAAGAATTAAATATCTTAATGTACGACTCACACTGAGAAATAAAATGGTTCGTTGGAAGAATTTGGGGAATTTTTCATGGAAGAAAAAAAAAATTTGGAAGCTTTTCCATGTTGTTCTCTCGCGCCAAAATACACCAGAAATTGTAAAAAGCAAGAATATAAAGAAAGAGACACATGGCA
This sequence comes from Acanthosepion esculentum, assembly GCA_964036315.1. Classification (NCBI taxonomy): domain Eukaryota; kingdom Metazoa; phylum Mollusca; class Cephalopoda; order Sepiida; family Sepiidae; genus Acanthosepion; species Acanthosepion esculentum. Next base: position 108,113,465 of record OZ038477.1, on the reverse strand, counting down.
CAGTGGATAAAGGCGTTGGTTAGATCCAGAGTGTGAGTTCAATACCCGGTTAAGGCAGTGGAGAACTTTCAGAGGGAAATTTAACAGGGGATAACTGATAACTGACATCCATTAAAACATGGCACATGAAACTAGAGCAGTCTACCCCAGTGAATAAAGGGTTCGATTCGACATTCCAACTACCTGAGAAGGCCGGATTGTACAACGGCCGAAACGTTGTAATAAATATGGCGACAAAGATGAGGACAATAGTCCGAATAATGTACATAACACCTCATCTCAGAAATATAGACAGATATAAAATATCTCACCGAGTGATTTAACTTTTTAAAATGTTCTTAATTCCTGAATCGAGTCATATCAGTTTTGTTTTTCAAAAGTCATTATTTCGGCCTTAAAATTAAAAACCTTTTCAAATTAGGAAAAAAAAAGGCAAGGGAAATAGAAAGTCATTAAAGCCTTTTACTATTCTTTAATCCGTAAATTTGACGTAATGAAAATAAATTCCATCAGACAGTATGGACTAAAGATGGCGTATCGTCTGATTTTGCGAGTTTATTTTTTTACAACCAAATAGAAAACAAGGAAATTACAACGATTGAATTACAAAAGGAATGAAGGAATAATTTCCTGACTAAAAATCCCAGCACGAATTAAACTATTGAATTTATACTATTTTGGAATCACGACGACACTGACAAATGAATGTGTCACTACTTTTAAGACAAAGAATGTCAATAAGTAATGGAATATTTATGGGCATCATTAGAGCCGAAGTAGACATTAATCTTTTTAAAACGATAGTTTTTAAAAAATATTCGAATTTATCTTATTTTTCAAGTATGTCTGTTTTTAAAATAAAATAAACGTAAACTACAGGGTGGTCCGAAAATCTTGTCACCCCCTACATAATAATTTTCTATTTCAGATGACTGGCTGACCTTTCGACAGGAAAAGGATATTATTTATGTGAGACAAGACTTTCGAACCACCCTATACTATGTTTCTTGATTAAACTAAAGCGGATCAGAGAATGTCTTTAAATTCTTATCAAAGTAACTAACCAGTTCGGGAAAACCCTTTCTACGCTTGCGTTGCATGTTTTGAGACCAATCTACAACATATTGTAAAATTAATTGCAATACTTCTTTCATTATCTGGATACCTTATGACAGGTGTGTTAAAATACACATGGATAATTCAAAATTTCGAATAACTGAATACCTAAATTATCGAAAAAGTAGTCAGAAAAATGTCATGGAACTTGAGAATTTTGCAGATTTTTGAAGAAAAATCTGCGCTGAACGATTTAAACTGGTTAAAAGAAAAATATGTCACTTCCCACGGGATAGAGAAATGACTAATCGAAAACAACATTTGGAGAACCACGTTGTCAGAATTGATTAGTCAGGCTGAATTATGGTTGGGAAAGGTATTTGAAGTACTCACCTGAATCAGCGGTCCCGTATTGTTGTAGGTAATATTTAGGCTCGTAGCAGCAACTGTAATGAATATTGCTATCATATGGGTGTACTACAGAGCGCTAAACGCGTTCAGAAATGTCTAAATTGTCATATGTATATAACCGACGTCTCAGATCGATAGTTGATTCGAGCAAATCAAAGCTGTAGGTCTTAAAGAGACTATATGAACTAGTGCTATAGAATAACAAAGAACTGTACCAAAAAAACAAACATCACTTGAGGACTTTCATCAACAACAACTAAAATGTATAGCACAGGTAACTAGGAGATAAAATTCTTATGAACTAATCGCCATGTTTTTGTGAAGCCCCGACAAACTCCCCGATGGTGGAGATTCGAAAATCCCTAAGAGACGTCACTCCAATTTACATTATATATATATATATATATATATTTGTGTATATATATATATATATATATATTTGTGTATTTAGGCAGCAATCCTTCTTTCAAGCACATTTCATTAAAAACGACTGACAAGGTGCTTTTATTTAGTTTTTTATATAATTTCTCGTATATAATTCATATATATATATATATATATATATATATATATATATATATTACGGTTGACCCTAACAAATTACATAAGATAATGACGTTCCACACTACTTCAAACAAATGGGTAGATATGAAATCTAATAATGGAAATTAAAACAATTGTATTTGAGAAAAATATTTTCTTGAAAAATTGTTTTAAGGGATAGATTTTTTTATTAATTTGAGCTCAAAATATCACTGGTGGTTGTTAATAAATGTCGAATGTTTCCTTACAAGGAAACGGCTATTATTACCATTATTATTGTATGTAGGGTATTTGTATTATATGCATAGTGTTAGCTTTTGGCGCAAAAGAAAGCTAGCATTCTTTCTTTCTCCCTTGTGTGCCCACCCTTGCGACATTATTTTCACCGACTTAATCTTTTTTGTTTCAGGCTTTGCTTTCACTTTTCAAACTTTCGCGTCCTCAAGTCAAAATGTGAACGGCAATGAGGCAAGCAAGACTTTCAAGAGAAACACGCCTGGGCGAATTGATGTTGTAAAACCGCACACGCAGTTGACGGCCTCCGGCGATGGATGGTTCTCAGTAAGTGTAACAAACGTGCATGTAGCTCTGAGAACATTACTTGCCAATAGTATAAGAACAAAATTAGAAAACTGTGTATATATATATATATATATATATATATATATATATATATATATATATATATAGTCCCCAGAAAGTGAAAAACAAACCAAATAAAAAAAAGGCAGCAACAGATGGACAGAGTAGGCATATTAAAACTGTGGGAGAGAAAAATGAATGTAAACGGATTTGGCTAAATATGAAAAATATAAATGAATTGTGCATGTGAAAACAATATTTTTAGAGAAAAGTAAAACAATCGGGTGGTGGAGGATCCGCCTGAATTTCTGGGATGAGGAGTTATTTACATGTGGACTATTGTCCTTATCGTTGCTGTTGTTGTTTTCCTAAAGTTTTGGCTGTTCACTTTAACCCCATCAGGTGGGACTGATAGCAACTGTGAGTTCAATCCCTGTGACGGACAGTTTGTACTGGAGACTCCGTGAGAAATGGGGGCAAGCAATAACTGAGCAGTACTAAAATGAGAAGTAGATAATACACCATCTTTAGTCCATAATGGTTGATAGAATTTGTTTTCATTACGTCAGATCAAAGAATAATATGTATTTAATGGCATTCTATTTACTTGCCTTTCTTCCCCCATTTCCCTTCGAATCTTAAAAGGTTTTTGAATTTTTCTTTTTTTTTTTCTAGGCATGGGCAGTGGAATGAGAATTTATTCCCGTAGACTAAATAAAGGGTTCAGTTCGACATGCCTTGTTGACATAAACCTGATGAAGGCCGAAACGTTATGATAACAAAAAAGATGAGGTCAGTAGTCCGCATATAAATAATAAACGGTGGTGGGGGATATAAAATGGAGATGAAAATTATATTTGATAAAGAAAATAACGTGCGCGTGTGAGGTTTGGGATGACTTCCACTGTTAGTACCAGGTAACCTATCGTCTTTAGCCTTGGCTGGCAGTCTTTCTAGAGATGGTGTCTCGTCAAAAACACTCAGAGGTAGGGCCAGCATCCTATATTTTGTATCAGCTACCGAAAGAACTAGTTCCGACCAACCATAGGAAAGTCGAAGGATGATGATAGTAACCCGAAACAGTTCTCGGCTCCCACACAGTTCTAAAAATCTGATATAATAGCCTAACTTAAAACATTTTTGAAAACCCTTAGTCTGACGGAGAAGGGTGTATATAAAAAGTTGGGACATGTTTGTCCGGTGAAACTGCGTCGTTAAAAACAAGAAATTTTGTCTCACAAAAACAACTTACAAAACACGAGACAATAAAAGATTAACTTTAAGCAGCCGATTGCTTTGAGTTTGAATTCAACGTTATTTTTACAGAAATTACGAGGCTAAGTCAAAAGTTATCCGCACACCCTCTTCAACATGTCTGTCATGCGTGAGGATAATTTTTGAATTTCCCTCATACATTTTAATTTCAACTGTTTTTATTTATTAAGCTTTGTTTATTTATCTTTTTGCAATGTGCGTGTATGACACACTGTGTCAATATTAATTCAGTAAGAACGGGACATGAAATAATCCCGTCGTATATTAATCACAGAGGAGCCACAGATCATGACACATTTCCTGCATCTGATTAAATATTAATATTTTTTTTATTAAAACGGCACTTTTTCAGGTTCAAAGTCTGGTGTAGAAAATCTTTACAATTTGTCCCACTAAAATAACCTTATAGCATACTTACTGAGTAAATATATTATCAGACACGAAGCTTAAACATATGGTTAGCAAAAATATCTAAGTAGTACTATGAACTGTTAAGTTATTTTGTGTACATAATATACTAGTGAGCAAACCAAAATGAGCTGACTCATTTTATAGTCCACCCATAGAAGGTTAACCAATCAGAAGACTTGAAATATTCGATCCGATGTGTATAAAGGCGGCCATTTTGTTTTTTTCTTGTCGGAATTTCCACTGCTAACCTGTCAGATGAGGAGATCTGCAGAACTACATTTTCCTACTCTCTCCGAATATCCACTACCAACCTGATATGGAAGACCTTAAGAATTCTTGAATAGCTGCTACTAGACATTGTTGCTGTTACATTGAACAAATTACTTCCTACGTCGGATTGCTACATTCAAACTACATTAAACATGTATTACAAGAAGCAAACAAACCAAAAAACAAAACAAGCAAACAAACCAAAAAACAAAACAACAAAAAAACAAAACAACAAAACAACAAAACAACAAAACAACAAAACAACAAAACAACAAAAAAACAAAACAACAAGCAAACGCAACAAGCAATCAAACAACGCAACAAGCAAGCAAACAAAACAGCATGCAAGCAAACAAAACAGCATGCAAGCAAACAAAACACAAACATTGCAGACTCTTGGTTTTCTAGTAAGAATTCCTACATATATAGCAGAAGTTACATATTAGATGTGGCAGTAATAGTCAATGCACGGTCAAATTGTAATATTAACCGTTTCCCTCCTGGGAAACATTTGGCTTTCATTGGCTGAGCAGCCAGTACAGTTTTCGGTTTAAATTTATAAAATCTTCCGCTTAAAACATTTTTTTTAGGAAAACCGATTGCTCAAGTCCAGTAGCTGTTATCGCTCTTTACAGGACTGATGGGTCTATTTTCTATTTGAAGTAGTGTAGAATGTTAACACCTTGATTATCTCATTACTTTCTCTTCGGTTTACATATGCTATCCATTGTTGATTATACAGCTGTTGGTAGTCTTCAAGTGAAGTGGTTTTTATCATTTGGAACAGTTTTTGTTATATGTACTATCCATTTTAGTCGCTGCTTCTACTGGTAGTCCTCAAGTGTTAGGTTTTCTATTATTTTGTACATAAATTTGTGGCGCTGGCGCTACAGAGTCACAATGTTCAAAGAAGGATGATCTTTAAGATAATCAGTCTTTACTCGGTCAAAGCTTTTTTTCACTATTGATCTTAAAAAGCAATTGTATAGAGCTGACAGTTTAGATATTTCTGAACTAGTTTGGTGCCATACATAGCATCAATATGACAGTTTCGATCTAAAGAGGCTATTAAAGAACAGGCTCGATTTTTCGGGCTGAAAATTATCTGGCACTTTAAATTACGATAAGAATCAGGAACTCATCACAATGATTCGTTTAAGAAATCCAGTGAATTAACCCAGTAAATAAAATCAATTGAACAATCACTTGCTAAAACGAAAGAAATGCTGGGGAGTAACATGAAACAGATAGTTTGGAAGTACTCGGATTTCATATACTCTTTCTGTTGATGGTGCTAGCTAGGTAGCTTGGTTGCTTGCAAGCAAGATAGATAGATAAATAAAAAAGGCAAGGATAGCAACAAAGAAATTTGGAAACTGGTAGATGTCGAAAACGGAGCTCTGAGCAGAGAATGAAGCAACAAAACAGATATGAATAAATTTAAACGATTAGAATATGAAAGAAAAAAATGTGAGAGATATTAACAGAAAAATAAGTTACACTTTGTCATTTCTTGGGGGGGGGGGAATGCCGAAAAAGAGAGTGATAAATCCTGAGCAAAACAACCCGACAAAATAGACGAAAGAAAGAACAAACCAAAAACAGAATAGCAGAATGCGTGAATACTTTAAGAAACACGGCGGTTTGATTCTTCTCAAAAACCATTTCCCCTGCAGCAACTAACACTCAATGAAGAATCAATGGCACTTGAGTCCCGCGATTGCACATTATAAAAAAATTAAAGAGAGTAAAACAGGAAAATATCACGCAAACCTTAATCGATATCCATTAGATTAGTGAGAAAAAAGTTTTACGTTATTTAAAAATATACACGTCTAACGAAATATGAAGGTAAACATTTTCATTAGAAATAGAAAAACAATAAAATTTACACGAGTAAGATTGAATAGCCCGATCGAGCGAAGTGCGTTGACTTTCGAATACTAAATTGAAGATGACTTGCCACACCATTCAGTGAAAGTAATTTGATAAAAAACTTAAAACTGTACACCGATCAACTTGTAAGGTTGACTTATATAAGAAAAAAATATTTGTGTTTGTAAAATCAAAATTCTTTTTTTATTGATATACATAAATCAACGTAATGCATATGCATTTCCATATATTTTACTTCGAACGTTATTATAATGACACTTTGTATTTGAAGTAGACGCAATATTTTAATTTATAAAACAGTGCATATTACGATTGTTGGCTTGTGCGTGCGAAATATCTCAGTAATGAAAATGTGTTCTCGTGTAAGGATCGAACCTGCGTCTACATTTGTAGGAGAAACCACAGTTTGATCAGACGTGCTTTACCGCTCGGTCACGAAGAACACAGTAAACAAGGCTCCTGTTTCTCAGTGTTTAATAAATAAAAAATGGGCATTTCCAAATAAGTACAAATGTGTAAACTATAAGGTTTGAAGTAGTAAAAATGTTTGGTGAAAAATAAACCTATTAATTCTTATATATATATATATATATATATATATATATATGTGTGTGTGTGTGTATACATATATATCCCCTGACCAGTGTACAGACGGATATGTCTACGAAACTCTCGAGTCGGAATGCTGAAAGTAACAATCAGCTAAGTGACAAACTTTTTACACACACACACATTATATATATATATATATATATATATATATATATATATATATAGACTGATTGAATTATATTGATTTACTCCAACATTCCTGTCCACATTTACAATATGGAAAAATACTGATTGATAACACAACTATCCTACACCAATAAAATAAATTAAAACTTCAGATCCTCGAAGCAATCTACATTAAAAAATTGAAGCCGACACCGAATATAATCAGTTACGAATACTGTAATGTTCTAAGATGCCTATAAAAAGAAGTTTTCACGCTTTAATGTGCGCTCGACTATGACATTCCAACATAGAACAAATTCGATAATGGATAACTTTTCACGTTCTAATGAACACCAAAACATAACTGTCAGCCGTTGCATTTAAACGCAAAAGAAAATAAATCAGTAATGGATAACTACACACTTTCTGCTTTACCAGTTGCACCACTGATGATGATTTCAGAAAGTGATGGAAAGTATTTGGGAAATAAGTAATTCTCACTGTTACAGTGCATTTCTTTTCCCTATTTATTTGTAATATACGGAAAGATATTCGTGAATATGTAAGGATTATGATAAAAATAAGCAAAGAGTCTTTGTAATTTATTCAGTCAGACATGCCTAAAATAATTTTCTGCTTAAATACGCATATATATATATATATATATATATATATATATATATATATATATATATATATATATATATATATACCGAATAACTGTTTTTTCACTTTCTTTCAATCTCAGTAAGCCCTTTCGTCTTAGTGGCTTCATCGCTTTGCTTAGAGTGTCTAACAGTATGAAAATGTGATTTGTTCTCAGTGGCACTTTAAAAGAATGTTAAGCCATGATCTACCTTCTGAACTTCCGCACAGCGCAGTTCCTCCTCACATACCCATGCGCGAGACAGGCGTTCATGTTTTAAGCAGGTCATCGAACACCAGATGACTTGCAATCGAGTTATTTTTTCTGGGTGTCCAGTAAATGTATCCTGAATTGGTATTTTTGCTTATTTTTGTTTTTTACCATATCAAACAATCTGAGAAAATTAACACAGCATAGTTTTTTTTTTGCTACTTAACTGTTAGTAGGTTCGAAAGTTTTTAAAATATGCAGCAAGCTTTTGATGTAAATCCGTCCGTGTATCTCCTTCCTCTGTGTTGCATCGCCCAATTAATATTCATATCTTCGATTATTAATTACAAAGGATTTAATTCCACCCAACTTGGTCCGGATTAACGCAATGTACTCTGTAGCATTTATCAATAAATTCAAAAGAAAGACATTTGCGTTATGACACGAAATCATAGGTCTGCATAATATCCTAGAAAGCATTTAATTTAAAACAAATATCTTTCAACATCATCTTTCGTATCAATTCCCTTAATTCAGTTGTGAATATTAATCACGCATCGGACATTATACAGTGATAATTCGCCATCTAAATAGAGATAATATCTTTACACCTGATTAGACTCCCAAACGAACCGTCATTATGTATGTATTCGAACTAGACAGAGAGCTGGCATGGAATTTAACACTTCATGGTGAGTCAGTTTCACGCTTCAAGCATTATCGCTTAATTTCAATGTCTAATCTGAGACATTGAGCACTCTTCCAATATATTCCCCCCTCCCGCAAATTTGAATTAAATCGAAGTGCAGCACTCAGTCTAAGAAAAATACTTCGAATTAAAACGGGTGAAAGCAACGAGAAACTACTCCTCTACCTTTCTTAGGAATTTATGGCAATTTGAAGATATTAAAGAAAACGAAGCTATGAAGATGCATTGCGTCCCACAGCATGAAGATACATGGCATTTGAAAATACAAATTAGCTTAACAAGTTGACTGCCAGCTCAGTTACGAAATCTGACCTCAAACACCAACTTAATAGCCACCTTAAGCAATAATTTCTTTTACGAGTTGATTGATAGCTTCAGTTGAATTCTTAACACCATTTCCACCGTAAAAGTATCACTAAATAAACTCATTGTTGAAACCCGCAGATAAAAAAAAAATCCAGAAAATGTCAAGCCCAAGTAATTTCGTGGTTGAAAGTCAATGTGTCAATAACACACATAATATATGTATGTATATATATATATATATATATATATATATATATATATATATATATATAACTCCAAACAAGTTGATTAAAAAGAACCAACAAAGTCTGTTTAGGCGCACAAGCATCACATTGGTTCTTGATAATTACATCGATGATCGAATGTACTTGAACAAAATATAATCTTCGAACACTATCTACAGCTTCGAACTCAGTACTGAACACCATATTCGAAAATTGGAAAAATATAATACAATTAAAAGAAACAGACCGTTTGTTCTTTTTTAACCAAACTTGTTTGGGTGAATACTTGCTGCCTACATATACCATATAGTAAATGTACTATTTTGGATTATTAGTCATTTTCTTTGTAGGCTTTATTCTACTTACAATCTTTATCCTTAATCTGTTCATTGTATTCTCAAGTCTTGGTTACTTCAAGATATTTTTCATTTGTGATGAAATTGTCACGATTTAACTGATATATAGGAGACCTTCACTCGTATTTCTGATTTTTTTTCAATGCCTTGGTATTTTATTCAGTTGTATCTTTCACTAATTCACGGACAGGCATACATTCACATAAAAATATAAATTTTTCAGGATTAAAATTACTTAAATAAAGAGTTAAATTCAATAACACTAACATGATAGAGTTTCAAACTTTTAAATTTAAAATTCTGAAGTTTGGCTTATAGCGTTATCATCGGAAAATGGCGTAGATGCAGTTTTCCCTTTCTAAAGGCATTAATGGGTTTGCGGGCAGTAAAGTCCCTGTTACAATAGAGTTTATAGTTGATAGGATAATATTGGAAGCATTATATTGGTCATTGCAGTGATATGTATGAATAGACAAGCACCACAAGAGATGAAAAGTCAGCAACGAACACCTCAGGAAAATAATAAAACATTAGATACCGCCATCTGCAGTAGATGATTAATTACCTATCTGCGGTACTTAATTTCGTGAGGTACTCTGAAACTGTCTTGAAGCTAGACTACAAAACAATAAATACTGAAGTGATAAATTGTTTTAAATCATCGTTACTATTGGCTAATCCTCTTCCTGCTTTATATTAATCTGCCTAATATCATAATCCAATCTCCTGTGAATATATATGCATATGATACAACGGTTTTTGGGTAATCATCCAAAAAGCTACCTGACCAAAGCCTGGCAGCCAATCTATCCTCTGGCCAAGCTTCAGCAATACAAGGAAAGCGGGTGGGTAACATTCAATACCTCAAAAACGAAACTTAACGTCCTATCATTACAGAGTGGCCTCCTGAATTTCCGTCTATCGCAATGAACGGGTGTTCTCTCAAGAAGGCCCCATTGCCTTCAAAGGTATATTAGAATAAGCCCACTTCAGACCTCGTGGAACGCGTATATACAATCCATCACTAAATATGATGGAACAATTTTCGATTCCCTGATCCTTTCCATTAAATAGCCATCTCCTCCTGCTATGCCCTATCAGATCACGCCGGAAATAGAGTACTTATGTCATACCTAGGCTGGTGCCAGTCTCCACTTTCCAGTCTTGATAGAGTCCAAAAGCGTTTACGCGGCCTTATAGGTGTTTAATTGTTTCTATTATACAACTCCTTTCCCCACAGACGAACCGTTGCAAGTCGCACTACTCTACCATTATTGCGATGGAAAATGTCCAAACGAGCTATATTCCTTGGTTCCCATAAATAACCCTCCCACCTAAGATCCATCACGACGCGTACATTGAAGCAAACCGTCCTCATTCGCTTCGTATTGCTTCACACGAATGCTTTACACCGCCCTCATTCGCTTCGTATTGTTCCACACGGATAGCTTCTTCCTAAGGACTGTTGCTTTGTCGATCAGAATCTCAGGGTAATATTTTCCCGACCACTACAATCTTAACGTCTTTAAGTCCAGGTTTAACTTACTGTGCCCTTACTCGTACTGCTCACACAACAGCCGCCTTCATAAACCTTCTACCTTAAGTGGCCCTTGTACAGAGTAAACATTAAGAAAAAAAAGAATTTTGTAAAGACCGAAAGTTTGTCATTGTGGCAACGGTTTCATGCACAACAGAAACTAAATAAAAAGGATTCGTTATTTTCTCATCTTTGCTGTTTAAACCAAAGTTTTTGTTCGGCCACTAATCCCAAAAATTCAGAAAATTTTAGGTCGGCCGGAGATCGTATCACCAAAGTAATATACATGAGGTTTCAGTTTGCTGATTTTTTTTTTAGGAGAGGAATCTACTATTACCACCTTCTTAAAATTATTCACCGTTCACTTGATGGTTTTTGAATGGAGATTGAAGCCAGTATATGAATGTTGGTGCTATTACTGAAACCTGAATGATCTTTTTCCTTTCACCATTGTTCAGTTGAGACGACAGATTGCTTGTCAATAAGTTAACACGTACGTTATGTTCCCAATACCTAATAAGTAATGGAGTATTTAAAAATAAAAAAATAAAAAATAAAATGAATAAATAAAAATAAAATAAAAAATAAAATAAAATGAAAAAAGGGGGACGATGTTTGATTTTAGTGAGAAAAGCACATACAAAAAGCAAACACACACACACACAAAGAAAGCAAAAACACACAGACACACACAAAGAAAGAAAGCAAAAAACACACACACACACAAAGAAAGAAAGCAAAAAACACACACACAAAGAAAGAAAGCAAAAAACACACACACAAAGAAAGAAAGCAAAAAACACACACACAAAGAAAGAAAGCAAAAAACACACACACAAAGAAAGAAAGCAAAAACACACACACAAAGAAAGAAAGCAAAAACACACACACAAAGAAAGAAAGCAAAAACACACACACAAAGAAAGAAAGCAAAAACACACACACAAAGAAAGAAAGCAAAAACACACACACAAAGAAAGAAAGCAAAAACACACACACAAAGAAAGAAAGCAAAAACACACACACACACAAAGAAAGAAAGCAAAAACACACACACACACACACACACAAAGAAAGAAAGCAAAAACACACACACACAAAGAAAGCAAAAACACACACACACAAAGAAAGCAAAAACACACACACACAAAGAAAGAAAGCAAAAACACACACAAAGAAAGAAACAGGTGAGAGCCTCTTGTGATTAACGTCTGATTCAGTGAAATGAGAAAAACTTGTCATTTTGGAAACTTTTCATTTTCATTCTTTTAATTTTTTTAAAAAGGTATTTTTCAGTGTGCCCACGTCGCTATCGAATGACACAAGATGAATTTAAAGTGGCTTTAACGGCAACACCGTGAAAAAATTGAAGGAGAGTTATTGCCTGGAGAATGGACCCTGGGGCTTGAGTTTAATATTATTTTCAAACTTTCCCTTCAAAAGTGCCAGGGAAGTTATTATTTCTTAAAATAATGACCTGCATTTATACTCATGATTGATATTGCAATATTTTGTTGAACTTGTTAAGCTCAAATTTTTAACGATGGAATTGGAGAATTTCCATGGATATTTTATTGTCGTAGAACTCGTAAGGTGTTTATTCAATCATTTACTTTAGAATTCATCAAAATATTAAAACAGCAAAACAATGAAATTTTCAGTTACTAGTAATTATATAATATTTTATTCGAACCAGCAGCACATTCATCTGGGTTGTTATAACGTTTCAGTTTGTGGTTACAGTCACCAAAAGGTTGTAATTATAATAATCAAGATGAGCGGACCCCGACCAAATAGCTAAGCATATAATAAACGTAACTATTAATAATTCTTTCATTTTAATTTTAGTCGCTCAAGCAGCCATGAATTTTGCGCGTAACGTAAGTTACGGACGCGGAAAGTTGGAAATGTGAACAGAGTTCAAATTCCCGTCGAAGACTTTCGCACGAAATTCATTGGGAAAGTTGAGAATCCTTTTCTTCCCCGCCCCTAGGTATGGGTTAAATAGCAAAGCTGTATAGCTTCTCTGGCATTTGTTGACAACTAGTCTAGGAAGAAAACTAAAGCTGAAATCGGTTTGGCGTGAAAAGAAAAATCAGCTTCCAGTGAGACAAGTTCGACTGAACAAGCAATTAGGATTTGAGTAAATATCAAAACATACTAAAATTTCTTTAACATGGTGTTAGTAACTTTTACATTAAATTTATAACAAAATATCTATGTTACATAAGAAAAAAAGTGCCTTTCCGCTTTGCGCCATCTTAAGATTATCTCAGGTAGTTTTTAAGTTTGCTCGGAAAATTTCCGAGCAGATGGAAATTCAAATGACTTTTGTGACAAATACGGATCAACTTTAGATTTAAGAGAAAAAAAATACAATCAGAAAACAGGACTTTGAAAAATTTAAATAAAATTCTTGAGAATTTATTTTATTATTCATAGCTTTAACGGGTCGTTTCAGTAATATATCTAATACAATTGTATAAATTCGATTGCGTTTTTATGAATCTGATGGCGATAATGCAGAAATGTACCAAGCAATGATATCAGTTCTCAAAAGGATTTTTCTGACAAGGAAGGAAGAGTATATCAAACTCTGTTCTTACCTGACAGAAGCTCTTCAAACCAACCAACCAAACTTATTTACTTACCTACAAAAGAAATAAAAACAGACGTAAGTTTTATTTAATTAAATTGAAATTCCGACTTTCTAAATCAAGGAAGCAAAAAAAAAAAAAGAAAAAAAAAGCAGCATTCAGAAATGAAACTTGGCAATAAATAATACATTATAAATACGATGGAGACAACTTCTGGCTAATACTTTCATAGTTTGACAGAACAAACAAAAAAGACAAGTGACTTAAAAATTACAATTGATTTTTATCTGACAGAAAAAAGTTCCTAGGCTTAGCTTAATATGGAATAAAACCAACAAACTTACCTTAGTAATAGTATACAAGAGACATATTTCTCTGTTCTTATATGTGAAGATGAGGTATCAGGGAGACGAAAATACTGGTAGGTAGAGTAACAGTACTTAGGTTAATTCTTTGTTATTGCAAAATAAGTCTGAGAGGTCGTCAAATACAGCACATCTATTTACAACACTACTGAAACGACACGCTTTTCAAAATCAAACCAAATGACCAAACATCAATTTTTCATTAATTTTTCTCCTTTAGATTAGACAGTTCAGAGCTTAATCTAAAAATTGGACAATTTTGCTGTTACCCAATTTGGACAATTATACTCTTGCACCCGGTATATAGATACATTTTAGCGAATTAATAATGTACAAAGACGCTGATTTTGGAGTTGACAATGTAAGAAAAAATCAAAACAATAAAGGAAGAAGTAAAAAAAATATGAAATAAAAACATTGAAAGAGTAAGATTTTAATAGATACATAAAAGCATAGTTTCAATACGTCATGTAAAAATGTTTCTTTTATTCAAACTATTTTAAACATGGTCGCTTTAAAATCAGTGTTCCGTTTCCATGATTCCTTCCAGATACAGTGTAACCCGGATATAAGAGAGATTGTTCTCTGGTCCCAAATTAGAGCCTGTGTTAATGTATATATAATAGACCAAACCCGGATATAAGATAAACCCGAATATAAGAGACTTCTTCCCCGGTCCCGACAACTCTCTTATATCCGGGTTACATTGTATATAACCTTTTTAAAACCCTAGACTTGCACTACTGGGTTTAAAATACGAGTTACTAACTAAAGTACAGAGCAGAGTTATTCTGACTATTCGAATCGTTTTAGTTATTTTTACGAAAGACTTGTGAAAATTTCATTTTTCCACAGTAACAGACGTTAAACACTATATTTCCATTCTTTTCTTTCATTTACTCACTGAAACCAAGTAACGTCTGTGATATGTCATTTCCGTGTTTTCACGCGGTCAAATAGGAATAGTCTATTATTTATGAGGTATGGTGTAATCATCGCGTGAACTTAGAAAGTAACGAACGGAGGGAGGGACAAACAAAATTATAACAGTATTCTTTAACATTTAGAAATAAAGGTCTACCCTGTTTCTTGAAAGTAAAGCGTTTTTATCAAATCTTACCTAGTCCGAAAGCTGATGTATGCTTGTATGCAAACAAATTCGGAGCTTTTGCAGAAGCACAAACTAACGATGCGTGAGATTTCGATTAGCAATAAAGTAGAAAAATTACTTGAATTTCGAAAAAGGGCACTCGGATTCGGGGCATGTTTGAAAGATCTTTCTAGCACATCAAAAGTACTGGACGATACAAAATGCGCCAAGCTAAATAGTCAGGTCTACTATCGTATTTAAAATTACATCAAAGCGGACGACTGATCTTGACTTTCAACAGAGGCAGGTAGCCATTGATTCTTCTTTTGCAGGCTAGGGTCTGGGAACAATAACAAAAAATATATATATATGTATAAATTAATGCTAGCAGTTTCTTCACTAATTTCTGATAGTGGGGTGAATACTGTTCTAACGACAGTCTTTAAAAACAAATTATCGTGAAACAAACTTTCAAAAGGCAAGAATAACTGCTTAATACTAACAAATCTGCTTTTGTACTTAGAAGAGAATACACTGCATTTTTTAAAATGATGGAAAAAAAAGTTAATTCTGCAGCCAAAGACTTGTTCTCTTTAATTCCTCTTTTGATTAAAAAATAGGAACCATTTATCGAACATAGTACTTTTCTCCATCCTAGCTCACAAAAAAATATGTGGAGACTAGCAATAATGAAGATTTTGGCTATCATACAAACTTGGAATGTACACAGAAATAAAGAAAGCCTAAAATCAAACATATAAGGAATAAATAAAATAGTACTATCCGATTTAAAATCATAAAAAAAGTGAAATGAAATTGGCGGAAGAAAAGAACAACTGTTTTAACCCGGGGTAAAAAAAAAGAACTTCGATGTGAAAAGATTACATATATATATATATATATATATATATATATATATATATATATATATATATATAATCGACGTATGAGGGTCAGGCAGATAAGTTCCTAGAAACTGAAAGCCCGACACATGAGATTTGATTATAGTGGTGAAGGCTTTGTGCCGGGCCATCCACACTTTTTGGAGTGACGAATACAGGAACCTGGTGCAACGAATGCCACAAGGTCCCCAAACGACCTGTTGTGGACCAGATAGCGGTGCAGATCTGGCTTACGAAAATAAGGCCTTGTGCCAGACGCTACACACTACTACCGAATCCACAGACAAAGTAAGAAAAAGAAAAAATATAAAGAGACGTGCTCTTTCCACCGTACAAACGTACAAAGTGAAAAGAAGTAGACAGGCAAAACAACAAAAGGTTAAGAACAAACATACATTTTTATTAAGAGTTTAACAAGTAGTTTGTCTTCAGTGAAGACCTTCAGTAAATGTACTGGAAATATAGTTGAAGAAGAGGCCGAGTAGATTGTCTTCAGTAAGGTACTGGAAATATTGTAGAGAATGAAATTTAATTGACTTGAGTGAAGACCATCAGTAAGATACTGGAAATATGGTTGCAGAAGATAAAATTCCGCGCCAAAATTCAAATTCAATATGGCTATATGGCGGGAACGAGTTCTTCGAGAAGAAAGGTTCAGAAAGTCAGTTGTAATGCATAGTAACATACGGCAAGGAAAAATACTCACTGCGAGAGTTTATAATTGTGAGTGT
Organism: Acanthosepion esculentum; assembly: GCA_964036315.1. Taxonomy (NCBI): domain Eukaryota; kingdom Metazoa; phylum Mollusca; class Cephalopoda; order Sepiida; family Sepiidae; genus Acanthosepion; species Acanthosepion esculentum. The sequence goes on along the minus strand of OZ038477.1, from coordinate 108,096,631 downwards.
ATGTAATTGTTTTTAAAGTAACTGGTTCTGAAGGTATGAGTTCGAAGAATGTGAAAAATGCTCGTTCATCAGGTTGGAAGTTTTTGAAAGTTCCTGGAAGTTGAGCGGCTCGCTAAAAGATGTTCGCGTTGGAATGAAAATTCTGTCCTAAGGTGACGACAGTGTAAGATACCACAACGAGCCATGAGATCAGGGCAAGGCTTTGCCGAATAAAATGTCTCTGTCTGTATATATGGGGTTACCGGCGAGAGACAATTGAGCCTGTCAGGTCAAACGACCTGGGGCGACTAATTTTGAAAAGCCAAATTTGCCGTGACGTCAACGCAAAAGCGCGCGAAAAATATGAATTCTTCCTCATCTTCGGCTAAGACAACGGTTTACTACTATGACTGACCGAACGTGAGAGGAAGGGGGTGAAAAGTCGCGCGTGCGTCAAAAATGAAGGTGGGGGTAGTGACATATCCCACAGACCCTCCGCAGGTTTTGAATTCAGAGTTGTCCTTCTCCTAGACCAGTTGCCATCCAAGGTTATAGAACCCAGTCTATCCTGCTATTTACCCATAGCTGGAGGGAGAAGAAGAAGATGATTCACACCTTTCCCAAGGGTATTGGCACGTAAGTGAATGTAATGGATTCGACTGAAATTCGAACTCGGCTCTCCGATTCCTCAATCCAAGCCGTTATCCATTACTACACCGTCCCCCTCCCTCTCTCTCTCTCTATATATATATATATATACATTATATATATATATATATATATATACACACACACACACTTTAGTCTATCAAAGTTTTTACTCTTAGAGAATCGTTTGCGGTTTAATTCGAAGAATCAAATATACGAGCTACGGAATGGTGAGGTTATAAAAAACAAAAACAATGACGCTTAAATATCAAAAAGTGTTTTAACAGTGGACGGGAAACGTGACATGGAAATGCGAAACGCATTGTAATGACAAAAGATGCCTTTCACAAACTAAATATTAAGAAACCTGAAAACGTCGCTAGAATAAAAAAAAGGTTTGAACTGCTGTGTAATATTCCTACTATACGATACTGAATGCCAGATAACTTTTTCGCAGATGAGGAAACTTGGAGCAACAAAGATCTGGTTCTACAGAATGATGTTGAGAATATCGAAAGAGCACGTAAACAACGATGAAATTTTTAGGAAAATGGAAGCGAAAACGATTTGAAATTTCTAGGACATAAGGAAGTAGAGGAGCTTGGAAATGGACACTCACAAAACCTTTTGACTGCGAGAGGGTAGAGGGAAACAGCATGTAACTTAGTTAACAAGCTTGTTCAAATGGATGGCAGTACAGGGAGCGGAAAGAACAGTAAAAAGACAAATATTGCAAAGAGTTATATAGATATGAAGTTGTGACGAGCCATGATCATCCAGGTCATAAAGGAATATGTGACGGATTGGAGAATTCGGCACTCCTAGGACATACAGAATGGCAAGAAGGACAAAGATAAAACGGGAATAACCTAAAAAGCTTGTGTAAATGGATTGCAGAACGGGTGGTGGGAAGGATAGTAAAAGAGACAAATATTACAAAGAATACAATGTTGTGACAGGGAGGCACGGTGGAGTAATGTATAGCGCCACGGATTGAAGAATCGGAGAGCAGGGTTCAAATTCCAGTAGAATCCATTACATTCACTTGCGTGCTAATACCCTTGGGAAAGGTATTAATCCTCTTCTATCCCCAGCTATGGGTAAATAGCAGGCTACTGGTCTACCACAGAAATAAATGGCAACCTACTGCGGGGAAAAATCTGCCTCGTCAGTCAGGTATCGAAAGAGCGTGTATCACGTATGACACATAACTGATTGACAAAGTTGTGGAATGTAATTATTGCCTACGTCCTGAAGGGTCAGGGCAAATGGAAGTGTTGCTCAAACACTGAATAAATGGGCGCTATAACTGAGACGGAAAGCATTAGAGGGAGTCTCACTTGCCCAAATTCACTCCCACCCCCAAATAAACCGGCGTTTTTATTTTCATGTATAAAATACTTTTCTTTCGAGACTTGAACTAGTTCTATTTCGTCACAGTGCAAAATTGCGAAGGTCAGCCCCATAAGCTATTGTGGCAGTAGAGTCGCTGTACCGCTAAGCCGCTGAAAAGTTCTCTCCACCTGTCTGAGTAGGTAATTATTCTCTCCAGGTCAGGCTCACTTTGTTTACGGACATATCGCCGTTGATTCCATTGCGGGATACTTCTGCCCTCATGTTGACTTCAATCAAGGAAATCCTTCACCCATTGACGCCACGCCATCATGTACACCCAGTATTTTAGTCCCATATACAGAGTAGTTAAACACTTAATAAGCAACTAAGAATTTTAACCAGTAATGGAGTTGCTGAAGTTGATTCAATTTTCTGTGCTTGGGTCTTTTAACTAGTAGACGTTGGTAAATTTTTACTATTACACGCAACACGACTTATTGACCTAACGCGCAATGATCATTTCCTCACTTACTTCACAGTCATTGGCCAGTTTATTACTTAAGAGCATAATATCGCCGGGAGTGCGACGGGTATAACAACAAAATATACCAAGACCTAATATTTGTTGCAACAACGACGAGGACAATAATCCACATGTAAACAGTTTAAATTTTTATGTCATAGGGTGTTTTGTAGGTTCCCCTGCGAGTATGTGGTATTTTGGTGTATGTAGTATTGGAGGTAATGGATAAATTATTGTAGTAAATGTGTAAATTTATAATGAATGAATGGGTCGCGAGTCGGATTAAGTAGGACAGCTAAGGAAGACCAGCCTCTCGTTTTTCCCTTTTGGCCATGTGCCACAATTCCTGCGTTTTAAGGAATAAATATGTAGTTTAAGTAATAACTCATCCTAGAAATTATCGAATTGGTACGGGCCCGATGTGATGCACCAGGCGGCCGGATCAAATCTTTGCACCTCCTGACATTCCTACACAGATGTAGAGACCGAAATCTAGTTACATCAGGTTTATCATCGGTTAAATCCACAAATGGAAGTGGAGAGAGCTGGAGACGCCCTCCTAAGGGAAAGGATTCTCTCCAATACCTGGAGAAACCATCAGCTAGAACCGGCAATACCAGACAAGAGATGAGGACAATCGTCAGTATGTTAATGCTGTAAATAATAATTTCTCATCCCAGAAATTCAGACAGAAAATAAACTAGTATAATGGACAATGTTTTGTATGCAAGAGTATAAAACAATCCATTTGAAAATTGTTTAAAACTGTTTAATTTCTTTAGTTTGAGTTGCTTAAACCACAGTAACATCACTAATGGAGTTGCTTAAGATTTACTCACGTTTTCGTACAGTTGCTTATAAAAAAATCGTGTAAATGGATTTAAAATACGAGACTGCTTACACAGGTACATTTGCTGTGGACTGAAAGAGATTTTCGTTCTGTGCGTGTCTGCCAAGTAACAAACACCATAACCATTAGGCATAAAGATAAAAGTTTAGACTTTTTCTTACTATCGAGTCACCCCTGAAAGTGCATGTTCTTTGCTTAACGTTAAGAACTACCATTCAGCTATTAATGTCTTTGTCCAAGTCTCCGCTATCCGTTGGAAGCCTTTCTTGCGGCAAAGAGTGTAACATTTAATGTATTATCGTTGGCGTCTGTCGAAGGTTGTGAATCAAGTAGCCAGTTGGATTATTAAAGCATGTATTTCTTCATAAAATTAAGTGCTGACCCAACCTAAGATAAAGATCAATAAATAGTAGATTTGGTTTGACCGACAAACACACAATGCAGTTCATTATTTAAGTAGGCGCTGGGGTCACAGGAAGCGAAGAATCCACGCTGGAGGTGAGGTGCTTCGCAGTTCATTTGTAGCCAGTCCCGTCTTTTATTCTAGATGAAATTCGAAGTAGTAAGAGAGAGAAAGAAATGTCACTTACAATGCAAAGTTTCTTAGTTAATGTCATATATATTTCTCGATACTTAGTCGTATTGAGTCAGGTTTTGTAGATACAATCGCAGACTTAAATAAACGGAACGTACTTTAGCATTTGCCCACAAGTGTAATTATATAGTGAGAAGTACCAATAGTTTGAGACTAGTTTAGCAGCTACTTCAAGGCGTGGCGCACTTTGCAAATAGGTATTTGCTTTTTTATTAGCTGTTAAATAACCTTCCCGGTATGAATAAAATAAATCCAAGTTTAGAATATTGCTACAACATATGGACCTCTGCTTCTATTGACATTGCCCTCCTTGAGAAAATCCATAGAATAATCAGCATTATTATTGTTCCTGATCTGGCGGGTCGGCTTTATTTTTCCACCACCGTCAGGTTGCCTTCTCGTGTCATGTATCATGGTATGTGTACGGCTGAGCTTTTCGCTACGGTACGTAGACTTTTTGAATTTAAGCGCAGTACTCGACTGGCGTCTAGATCTCATCAGTTTGCTGTTGAATTAGTTAGATGTAGCCGTAAATTCTATGCAAACATTTTTCTCGCATGCTGAACGCCTTTCCGGCTCTATGCTTTCAAGCCAACTTTAATTTACAAAACTTTAAATGCAATCTCAATCGCTGTTATCCTGATTACTCCTTTTTTTTTTACCGCTCACTATTAATGCTTCTGTCCCTAATTCTTCCACACCCAGTAACCCATTATGTCTTAGTGGCTTTACTGGGGTGATACCGTTTAAAAAACAAGTGAAAAATATTAGAATTCAAATGTATTAATATTGTAATTATAAACAACTGCAGGTTGTTTATAATTAAAAACAAACAAAAACAAAATCTAAGAATTGGAGTACGTCAAAATCAAGAAAGTACGAAAATTTAATTATCTGGAAGTGTGACACCAAAATCCGAAGCCGCACTGTAATAGCAAAAATATGCCTTCCGATAGGTAAGCAATGTGTTAAGAAACAAGAAAAAATGGTCAGAAACATAGTAAAGAGTACTAAATTGTTGTGTAATATTAATCCTCCTCTATGGTAGTGAATGTTAGACAATCACTTCAGACAAAGAGATTCGAGCCAACAGGCATATTGTTCAGCAGAAGGATGCTGAGATAAACATTAACTGAACATGAGAACAATTAGGAAGTTTTTTTTAAAGAAAATTGAAACAAAAAGAACTTACTTAGAATAAGAAAGAACGATGAAACATTTTGGACGCACAACGAAGAAATCTTGGAAAATTTGACATGTCTATTGGGGAGAGAAGAAAAGCGCAAGTGAACCACCTTATGAGTTTGCGTAAATGGGTGGCAAAACGGGGAAGGGGGAGTAGGAAAATTCATTACTAAGAGTTAAAAATGATAGGATGTTGTGGGGAGAACCATGGTCACCAACGTCCTCAAGGAACAAGATGATAGATGAAACGATTTGTAAGAGAATTGTTACATCCTTAGTTTAAACTTAAAGAAAATATTTTTATCTTTAGTTTAAACTTGAAGAAAATATTTTTATTCTTCATTGCTGAAAATATGATTCTCATGGAGCTACGCTAAACTTCACGGAATCTAAAGAATGTGTGTGAAGTGAATTAACATTTGGTATCTAGTATGCAAACAGCACAAGGAGACTATTTGAAAACAGACAGTGGAAGCTACGCCCGAAAGTAACTTTATAATGGTTGAAAACCCAGAAATTTTGGTAGCACTTTGTGAATATCACGGATCATTTCTGGAGGCTGGGTTCTCAAGAGTACTCCACGTTGGTCGTAAAGACTACCGGCGATTGACAAAGCCAGCGTGAGATGGACATGGTTTTCTGAAGCAGGCCCAGAAGCAAGACTGGTGATTGGCAAAACCACAACTTGACAGCGCTTCCTCATCTCCTGAGTATTAAGATGCAGTTAGTGGAGTTGCCCGGAAAACGAAAAAAAAAAAACAATTGCGAATTACCAAGCAAGCAGCCTCCGCATTCCATTTGCAGTAGATAAAATTTCAGGCGATGAGTGTCTTTCTGTTACCTGGAAAACATCTTTATTCTGTATATTTTTCAAGCAACTCTCCTCGTCAATATACAGGGTGGTCCTAAAGTTACCTTTACATAATATAATTTTCTATTTCAGATGGCTGACACGATCTCCAACAGTTTGGAAGAGAGGCTTCTCGATGTATGACAGCGTCAATGGAAGTGAATAAACGGAGTTCAGTACACGTGCTTTGCATACTGCTATTACTTGTTCGTAGTGGGTGACAAGACTTTCGGACAACACTTTATTGCAAATAGACATTATTATGTCTGTTGAATTGTTCCTTTTTTAATGTGCGAATAACCGTTCGCAAATGTTCTGGATTTAAAAAAATAGGTTCAAGCATTTGACACGCATGAATCATCTTCAGGGTGCGCGAATAAAGAGAAAACTAATCAAATGACTTAAGTTTCACATTGTTTTAGAAGTGTCATGAGGTTTGGTTTAAAAACTAAATTTCATGAAATAGAACTCAGTAGATTATATGAGCAACGTGTATCAACATATTTCTTTATGCATTTAAGAATACGGAGTATTAGAATATAGATATTGTTTATTCATTATGGTAATGTTAAATCTTCAATATTCTTTATTTTTGCATTTGATTTATGGAGCATTTTTGTATTTATTGTTAGAGAAGAGTTGTCTCATATAGTTCTTGTGATATTTGTTAATGTGTTTTAATTGCACTTTCAGATAAATGGTTCACATACCACTTTTCTAATATCTAATTCATGTAATAACTTAGTTATAATTTATCTAATAAGTTGGGCTATTTTAAAGTATAACAGCCACACTTGCGAAAAGTTATTTACTTGCGTTATTTGTATTATTCAAATTGTTATCCTCATCTTCATTGCCATATTCACAACGTTTCGAATGTTGTACGCTCCGGCTTCCTTCAGTGTTTGGAATTTCGAACCCAAACTTTTTTTGTCCGCCGAGGTAGATTGTTCTAGTTCCACGTGCCATGCCTCTTCCAGATATCTCAGTTATTTCCATTTAACTCAACTCTCCAAGTATTTTGGTTCATCACTGCTCTAGCCTGCTACTGAACTCACATCTCTTTGGGTCTAGTCACCGTACATTATTATATAGATGTTTATAGTTCCCTAATTGTATATAATTTGTAAATTAAGCTTTATCACGTTGGGAAATGCAGCTATCTGATAGGCTAAAGTTTATTCTGACGTCGTAGTTGCTGTGTACTTATACGTAGTAGTTAAAGTTCTTTTTATCTGAAAATTCATCGCTCTTAAGATAAAACTTTTCTTTACATAGTTTTAAATTTCAATTCTTTCGGGTGAGGAGAGGTCATTCTACTTGCATTCTATGTAAAGTGACACAATAATTAGCAGTAATTAAGCTAAGCAAAAATTAAATAAAAACTAAAACAAAAAGGTTAAATACCTGGGAAAAAAAACAGGTGTTGAATCCAAATGAAGTCTTCCGGCTTTTTACTTAACATTTAGAATCGACCGCCATCACTTCTCAGGGAAACCGAACATAAATAGCTCATTGGGCCAGAGACAAAAGCAAATATAGAGAGAAGTAGGGGGAGATAATTCGGGCTCAGTGGCCACCTAAATCGCTTTCTGCTACGGCAATCGCTTTATAACACTCAAAAATAGAAACTCGGTGAATGCCAGAATGTGGTCGACTCGATCATTCTCAAGTTCGACGTATGGTCGAGGAGAATTATTATCAACATTGGATGCAACCCACGGGCTATCCAAGTGGCAATTGGTTTGATTCTAGGCTAAGTGATTCTCAACGGGTGAAGCTGTTACGCCAACCAAAGCCACTTACGATCAAACCGCATGATGAATGCCCAGCAAAAGACAGCTGAGATTGTTGCAAAATTTATATATGCTAATGATTTGATTACATTCTCTCATTGGGTAAAATTCTAAGAACTCTTTATACTATCTTCTGGGGTATATTATATTTGGTAACTTTTATTTCGTTTTCTGAAAGTCTTCAGTTCAATCCTTGAGGCAGGTAGTGCTGACCTATATACTACTTCACTGGACCGACATATAAGCTCGCTAGAACAATTGCGACTGAGTTGTGAGTTCGATTCTCACTGGGTGCCCCCTATTTTAGGCCTTGTTCCACATCTAAGTTATGCTTGGAAAATTAATATAAGCCCGCTTGGGAGTAACTTATATTTACACGTTGTGAAATTCTTTAGTAAAACACAGGATGTAATATACTTAGGGATGTGAACCTTATACACGATTGGATGAAATAACAGGGTCTACATAACATTATCAGATGACTGATTTTGACAGAATGTACAGCGGAATATGATACTTTGAGTAAAAAGAAACACAAATGAGGAGATTGGAAAGAAAGAAATATTTTCTAATAATAATAATAATAACACAACGTCTAAGACATACAATTAGAAAGAAGGCCGAAGCGTATCGAAAACGGACTTGCGTTTGGGAAACAAAGACAGATTCATGCATTTTTTCCCCCCCAAAGTTATTTGCGTGAAAGTAAACGCAACAGACTAGGTAGAAATCTGAACACGCCTATTTCACTGACTATGAAGATAATTGTTACGCCACTTGAAACATCAATCTTATAACAGTAATATCAGTAGCAGAGGGCATACCATAGCCAGCTGTTGAGAGAGTTTTTGTTTGACGGATGAAGCAGTCAATGCAACTTGGAAGTGACATCTAGATACGTGGGAACAACCTCCATCGGAGACCATCTCGGCGGAATGAGTGAGCAACCTGAAAATATTTCTGACTGGACTCCACCTGCAAGGTTATACGCCGCTTTTATGAAAACCTATCACCACATTGCGCACATTTGTCTATGATGCAAGTGCCTAGTGTACCCGAGATTTACCATAACCCCCTCCTCCCCCCACTTAGACAGGTTGTAACACAAGGTCGGTTTTTAACGTGGGGACCCGAGTCATTCCACTCGGGCCGCTGGTCTTGTCTAAACTGGTCTTATCTTGTCTAAGCTAGTCACGGGTGTGCAACGTGAGGGGGCGGTTCAAAAAACTTCTTCTTTGCTAATCCTCCCGGAAGAATCCAGAAGGAGAGCCCCTAAGTGATTTTCTAAGTGTAACTTAGATGTGGCACAAGGCCAAAAATGTGGAGCACCCAATGACAATCGAACTCGCTGTTCAGTCGTAATTGATCTAGCGACACAAGCTTGCTAAACATTACACCACGTCGAAGTGCACTGTAGTGATTTTCTAAGCGCAGCTTAGATGTGGAACACGGCCGAAAGTATGGGGCACCCAGTGAGGGTCGAAATCACTACTCAGTTGTAACTAATCTAGCAAGACAAGCTTTCTAACCATTACATCACATCGCAATGCCCAAAGCATCTGGTGTACCATTACTGAACCGGGCGTTATTATAGGTATATTCGGCTTCTTATACCTGTGTCCCAGCATTAATTTGTTTGCATAATACTCTCCCAGTGGTCATCGTCTACTACTACTACTACTACCACCACCACCAACAACAACAACAGCCGCCGCCGCCGCCGCCGCCGCCCATTGCTTCAGAAGTCTGCGTTGCTTGTCAGTGCAAATATTCTGCGAGAGATTCTCCCTTTCTGAGGTTGTACGACTTGAGAGAGAGCACCTATGATGCACGATTTCCCGTTGACAAAACCGTACGAAAACAAGATAATAACAATAATATACATGCATACATACACAGAGAAATGGAAGAGTTTCGTAAGAATCTTCGAAGCCCAATCATATAAATTTCGTATTTCAATATAAAACAATCTAAAGAATCCATCCCTAAATATATTGTATTCATAATAGAAATAATAATAAAACCGCAACAAATAAATTTTATGATTCAAAACAACAGAAGATTCGCAAAGAAGCAGATATGACAGCCTTGTGTGTTTATAAATAAAAAAAAACAACTCAAAGAAAATTCATAAAGAAATACATTGAAACAAACCGAAAAACTAAGTGGACAATTAAAAAAAAAACAATCATAATATTTGAAAAACAATTTTAGGTGAAGGTAGGAATCATTACATTTATAATTATAGTTTATTTTTTTATTTTTTACTCATAAAGTCATTATTGTTATACAATATTTTTCTCACTGAATAAAGATGGCAGCCAAAGAGACAGTTATTAAGTACGCTTAAGTTAAAGAAAACACAAACGCAAATAATAGACATCTTACAAAAGAAAAAAAATTGAAAAAGAAGAAGAAAATCACTATAAAATAAAGAGGCAACAATATTTGAATAAAGAACCGTATCTTTTTATGATTGACGCAAAGTAAATTATAGGAATTTCACTCTGTAAATGTACAATCAGTTTTAATGTTCGACTTTAAGTTTGAAGTAACGAAAATAATTACAAATGGGAAAATACAGACATACACAAATATGCACAGTTTATGGTTTAGTGGTAGAGTTCGGCACTCAACAGTTTTAAGTCTGCAGTTTCGTGCCACAGACTTCGAAGTATTTACAGCTAACAGAAAACGTATTTAAGTTCCACACATTTCATGAGAGTACGTTTTTTACTTTTAAGTTCAAAATATGCTTGCTTAAGTTTAAAATATGCCATGCTCTTGCGAAAGCAAGAGCATGGCATATTTCTAACACCTACACCAATTAAGTTTTAACATTTAGCTAACTTTTCCAAAACGTTTAGTTAATCTTGGAAACGACGAAACTAGTTAAAGATTTTATACGCATTGTGTTATTTTTCATATTTCAATTATTACAATAGAAATGGAATTTCTTGACGTTGAATAATGTTGAAATACTCCTGCTCTAAGAATGACCAGACAAGTATTTCTAATGAGGCATTTTCTTTTTTTAAATTTAATATATATAAGTAAATAAAAAAATCCTATTGTATATTTTCAAAACCGTATATTTATATTTTCGTTGCTTTAAGGAAAAGTGTTATTTTAGTAAGAACAAAACATTTCCTTGTCATGAAAAGTAGATAAAAAAAAAGAAAACGCAATAAAAGTATATATTTTGCTGCTACTTATAATTGATGACAAAATAAAAACAAAATGGCGGCCCGAGGCAGGTGTTTTGTGTTTGCAAATACATATAAATGGACAAACACATACACATATATGCATATACTCATGTACATATGCAGAAAAAATAACGGCAATTATTAACAGTGTGATGCAATGAAACAAAAGTCTTGAAACGGAGATAAAGAATTAGCACGTAAAATAGAGGCCAATGAATCGTTTAATTAATACGTTCCCTTTATATTTTGTAGACGTTCAATGGTATCTATGATTCATTGATTACTCCTGGTATTACATGAATCACTTTTTGATCAATATCTTTTCATGTTAAAATTGTTACGTGTTTAATATAAGAGTGAAATGGAAATAACTCTCGGAAGAAAAATATTAGCAACAGAGCAACAAAGACGGCTACGACTAAACATGTTTCAAGACCAAGTTGAAGCAAGACGATCAATTAGTAGACGAAGCTATCCGAATCCGTCATATGAAATGTTTGAACAAATAAGACTGCATTCTAAGAAACGTAGGAGTAAAGTAACTTATTTTGTCCGGGAACTGATTTTGTCTAAATGTAGATAAGTATTTTATTTGTATAGATTATTAATACGACGAAGCGAAGTAATCACCTATAAATTGACTAAGTTAAGTTGATTTACCTCCCTTCACACTACACATGAGACAGGAAATATGTAAATAAATATATACATTGATAATTATTATATGGTTTGATTGAAAATTATTTTGACCAAATCTACATCAGTGAGTTAGTCCTAGAAACACCGGGCGTTCTTTTTTTCAACTGTCTTGTTTTTTTTTCAAAAGTCGCATCACGCATTAATATGTTTAATGTGAACCACACAGACACACACACATTATATATATATATATATATATATATATATCGGATGGATTTCAGAAATGTAATATATAGATCAACATAAACTGCTCAGAAATTTTTCTCTTGTTTTTCTCCCAACACAAGCCCCAAGAACTACTGTAGGTAGAGTGTCACTGATGATGTCGTTGTAAGGGGAGTATATCAGGAAAAAAGAATTGCATATGATGAAGATGTGTATGATAGATTAACTGGAAAAAGTTAAGATTGTAGTGATCGAGGAAGCATCCACTCGGGAGTTTGTTTCATATCGTTTATTTGCTTCGCAACAAACAATTTCCGAATGAATCAAAATTCTCGCCTAGTCTGTTGCATTTTCTTTCGCGCAAATGTCCATAGGAATGTCATTAAGCCATCTCTTCTTCTCCCCAGCTATGGACTAAATAACAGCGTAGACACATATTTGAGTTGCTATACATGTTTTATATTTTAAATTAAAAAAAAATCATTGTTTAAAGAAAATACGGGTCCAGCAACTGAAACACGTATGCCAAAAAATAATTTTTATCGTATTAGTAGTAGTAGTAATAATAATAATAATAATATTGGCACCCACTGAATATAAAACCCGGCATGACAGAGTGGGCCAATATCTGCACTGGAAAATTTGTAACTCCTATGGGAAGGAAACTGGAAGAAATTGGTACGAACACCACCCTAACCCGGTTACGGAGATAGGACCTGTTACAATTCTATGGGACTACACAATACACACTGACAGAACAATCAAAGCCAACCGCCCAGACATTGTTATTAAAGACCACAAACAAAATAAGTGCCTCCTTATTGATATGGCAGTCCCTGCAGACTGCAATGTGTCTTTGAAGATATTCGAAAAACTGTCAAAATACAAGGACCTTGAAATAGAAATCTCAAAAATGTGGCACATGGGAACATCAACAATTCCTGTTGTAGTTGGAGCCCTTGGACTGGTTGGAAAAGATTCCAGTAGGCTGATTGAAGGGATCCCTGGAAGTCCATGCCTCAAAGAGATACAAAAAATTGTTCTGACAAGTACAGCCCACACTTTACGAAGGGCTTTATCTATGTAATTATTTTTTATTTTTGCAGTGGAAAGTGTCATGATGCCATTTCTAACCTTAGGTCCCTGGGCGGGACCTGGAAAGAAATGTGTAAACGCCAGATATCAAAGGAAATAATAATAATAATAATATATTTAAGTAAATGCTCTGTTTTTAATTATATAGTATTAATTACGTTTACCGGCCTGAATGTTCGAGAAATTTCGTAGAAAATATGTGCTTCTCCGACATCATTTGATCTGATGTGCTGTTAACCATTTAGCTAAATAGAAGCGTCTGGTTATCAAAGTCCGAATTTCTGTTTATAAACACACACCTTTGTGGCTGAATGTTACAGTTTTTTCTTTGTGAATCTGTAACTGCAATGTTAAAGAAAGATGATCTTTGCTAATATCCACAGGCTTCACTCACCCAAATTCTTTAATAGGAAAAAAATAAATGTTCACTTATCTAGTCTCTACTTTGAGTTCCGCGGAGATTACTTTCACTCGTCGTTGTTGAAATAGATTTGAAAGAAAGACTTACTTGAGAGGACGATGGTCTGTGTCAATATTCCGAGCGGAAAGGAACTATTTAATTTGAGAACCACGATAAAATTTCTTGACATTTCAACAAAGTTTGCCTGTGATTGATGTTTGAAACTTTTCAAAATTCCATTATCAAACATGTTTCACGTAGACAGGGAAGTAATTATGAAAGATTGAGCAATGGCTTGAGAGAGGGAGATGAATAGATAGAGGGGATACAAATAAATGGCTGTTTCATATTCTATCTATCTCATATGTTCTTAGTCTGTTCTTTCTCAATCATTTCGCTGCCAGTACCCTTCGGACAGGATGAGAAAGAAAAGGATGTGAGCTTGAAAGGTCGATCTGCTGATTAATAATACAACCTTCCCCATTAATGGAAAGGAATTGATTCAAGACTGAAGCGTAATAGCCCAAACATAAAACGATTAGTTAACGATCCGATTGCTTCTAGATTAGACAATTCGGACACGTTATCTGTGTAACGAAATGCAAGCTCTAATATGACCTGTATATCTTAAACACTTTAGTAGAATGCCTTGTCTCTGAACCTTTCGTAACTTTAGAAATTTGTCATCATGTACTCGGATGATTCTCATTCAAAGCAACATTTACTGAATGAGATAATCTTGTGATTTTTTTTTAGTTTGACTCTGGTGGAAGCTTTTTCCATAAGGCTTTCGTGGTTTTCAAATGAAGCCGTTCTTTTCCCCTCGAAACGTTGCATTGAACAATCATTCCCATCATATAATTTTTTTTTATTACTAATTATTCATTAGTTCTTTAAAATGTACGGGCTCGAGTTCCTCGCGTTAAACGTGACCTTGTGTCGCATACCGTCTCAGTGAGGGACGCATGGGTAAAGCATTCCGCAGTCCAGATGACTACGATCAAAGTGTAGTATCTGTTCTAGCAGCCGCTAACCAGCCCACGGCTCCAGCCATCATCATCAGGTTTCTATCACCCGTCGCTCCAACAGGCTCCCACCTCCTGCCGCTCCAGTCATTCTTGCCAACGATATCACATAAACTGTTAATTTTAATTGTTTGTTGTTGTTTTCCGTCATTCAATATCTGTTTGCGGTCCAGTATACCACCCGCAACAAACCAATAAGAAGATTATATGGCCTGAGTGGGTCGCTGATTGTTGTGTCTTCTACACCAACCCGCATTCGAACATTGTTTAAATAATTCAAAGATGAACAGATATTAATCACTTGGTTAACATAATTCAAGACAACTAAATGTGATTATATTATCTATAACTTTGAAAAGCTTCGCTATCCGAGAACATTATCGGCCATGCTGTTATTTACTAAGCTGACCTAAGTACAAGTCAAAATCAGCTGGTATGAGGAAAATAGTGCGAGCATGAGTGCTTCGCAAAGTGTTGATCATATTTTCCGGGTGAAGCTATTGCCAACATTATTGAAATATAAAATAAATGTTTTCAATCAACTGTTTTTATTGATGAGTCCTGCTATATCGCACTAAATGTTGGAAAATATCACAGATGAATAAAATAACTGAGGCAATAGATATATGATTCTACAGAGGGATACTGAGAATACCATGGACTGAACATGTGAGCACAGATGAAGTTTTAGAGAAAATGATAACAAAATGGGCGCTTACACTTGGCATCATAAAGAGTTGAAATTTCTAGGACACATAATGAAGGAAGATGGCTTAAAAAATTTAAAACTCATAAGATATATTGATGACAAGAGGAACTGGGGGAAAATAATGCATAACCTACCTAACGAGCTCGTGTACATGGTTGGTAGAACGTAGGAGAGATAGCAAAAAAAAAAAACAAAGACAGGAAATTGTTAAAAGCCATGATCACCCACGTCCTGAAGGTGAACAACACGTATAAGAAGATGAAGAAGGCTTTCCTAAAACATACGCTTTATCAATCCAGAGAAGAATCATTTGCATTGTATAGAATTGCATGTCAAAAATTAAACTTCGTATTTTTTCTGTAATCCCGAAATGTTTCGCTAATACACCAATTAAGAGGTGGTTCCACGCTCTTCAAACCCTCCAGATCAGAGGCCTTGCTATCAATATATAGTTTATCGTCTTACACAGGACGCTTGAATAGTAGATTCATATAATGGCTTATATAATCTGTGGTGGGAGTACACAATTTTATTGTAGCTTTAAAGACGGACATGTCAATAGTATATATTGACATAATAAAAACAAATATATGAAAATAAATAGTGGGGAAAAGGAAGGATAGAGAAATATTAGTCACTGTAAAGGGGTAACTCGTAATATATATATATATATATATATAATGAAGAAAGAAAATCCAAGAAAAGCTAACAGGTTATTGGTCCTTACATTCTGTTGTAGCATACCTTCGGACGATAATGGGTATGTCCCCATTCACATAAATGCAATAGTAAATACTGTATGTTGTTCTGTAGTTAGAACTTCATTGTGGAATTAACTTCTACCAGGTGACTACTACTCCTACGCGCCGCTAGCGAAGCTTATATATGTTGTACTTGTCCTGAGTATTATTGCCCATTACCAATCTTCGTGTTATTATTCTATTCTGTAACCTCCCCTAGATTGCAACACATTCTGAGCTCAGTTGAGGACAAAATATATAAACATATGCGCAGCCACTAAAAACAGGAGATAGAAATATACTAACAGAATTCCGAATTGATATGCGTAGTTTTATAGCACCATTTACAATACGTTTTATTCATATCTCGTGTACTCTTAAAAGATCCATTTTAAAAACCATAATACAACGATCCATATTACTGGTATACAGTCTTCGAAATTTGACTATAAATTGATTATAAATCCTGCCACTTCTGTTTGGATAGAAACTACTTTAGCCTATAAAAGAAAACTAATTTAACTAATGTATACCGTTGCCCACTGCTTAAAAATGGGTGACTTAAGAAGTCAGCTGCGTAACTTCTAGGAAGGAAATTTATCCTAAATCTTTGAGGAAGTGTGAAGGATTATCGATTTGATATTGTTTTCTACGTCTGGGAATAACCTAACGATTCCAGCACCAGCAGATTGTGCCAAGATTACTGTCAATATATATGCTGGCGCGTTTGTTTGATTTCCTATCAGATTTCTTTTGTCATTAGTTAATTTCTGGTCGATCGTAATGTAACTGGTGCGCATGTGCAAATATATAGCTCGGGTTTCGGGTGCCGTTAATGTATAATGCAACATAGGAAAAACAACACAACAGCATGGTTAGTGTAACTTATCAAATATGTCAGATTAATTCGTATTTCTTAATTGCTTAATGACAAGACAGGGAAAAAAGGATATAGTTTTCCATTAGTAAAATTGTTTCGAACTAAATTAGTCCACTTTCACTAAACTTTTGTTTCGGAAAACCGTTGAAGCTTTTTCTTGATTATTCAACCAGAAAACAACTTCACTTGTTTGACTGTCCTTTGTGCGATACAGCTTTTAGTCGTTAAAAGCTTTGTTCTATAAGTTCTAAGCAACATTTGAGACAAAATGCAATTACATTTTCATGGCGAATAGGTGAAAAAACAGTAGAAAGTTTCAGTGGAATACTTAATTGCTCGTGAATCGACTCAAAATGTCCACCATTAAAGTTCTTATTCTTTATATTAACCACTTAGCTTATCAACAAAATAAACTTTTATAATTTCTTAAGAAGTTTGGCTGTAGATGTCCAACGATAGTCAGTAACAATCTGGGAGTTGCCAAAAATCTTCAACTGAAATTAAGATGGATGAGCTACGGTTAAAAAATAATTACTCTGTCAAGTACACATATATATATCAAACGTTTTCAACATATATAATAGTTGTTTTAAATGGTTATTATTATTATTATTATTATTATTTCCTTGGATTCTGTTGTATACACATTTCCTTCAAGATCCCAACCAGAGACCTAAGGTCAGAAATGGCTTCATGAGATTTTTTCATGGTCATTTTTGTAAAAAAACAAAACAAAACAAAATAAACTAAGATCACACACACATTTTACATAGATAAAACTCTTTGTAATGTGTGGGCTTTACTTGTGAGTACAATTTGTATTTCTTTAGGGTATGGACTATCAGAAAGCTTTGTCAGCCAGTCCAACGCCTCCAACTACAACTGGAATTATTGATGTCCTCATGAGCCACATTTTGGGGATTTACATTTCAAGATAGTTTTTGAAGATATTCAAAGATACATTACAATCTGCAGGAACTGCCGTGTCAATAAGAAAACACATTCTGTTTTTGTGGTCTTTGATCCAGATGTCTGAGCGATTACCTTTGATAGTTCTGTCTGTGTGCATTGTAATGTCCTATAAAAATGTTACATGTTATTATTAGTATTATGTTGTTGTTTGTATTCTGTTTGTTTGTTATATGAGCTTCCCATAGCCTTCAAGTGGAAACTTCAGTTGACATGTCATGACTGGTAGCTATATGTTTGCTTTTAGAGTGGGGTCAAAACAAGAATCTTATAAAATGGCTACAATCAAATGAAAAGATGTTCACTGTTAAGATGGATTAAAATCAGTTTTGTGGAATGTCAAAAGAAATAAAATTATGATAATAAAATTGTTAAAAAGTTGAATAAAATCAAGACATTTTAGAGATTATAATTTTATTTTTTTTCTGTTCAGTACAATCACTCGTACAATCACTTACTTATCACGAGACTCAGGGTAAGGCAGTTGTAAATACTTACGTTATTTGCACAAAATCTTACGTTAAGCGATACTTAATGGGCAGTGTTTATATTTTCTTTGATACCGTCTTGAACAGACGATTAGCTTCACACAGTACAATTTCTGAATCTCTTGTAAACAGGGTTTATCAGAAATTTAGTTAATGTGTTTGCCCGCCACCTTTTCTAATCATACGCAGGAACTCCGGTTTATTATAAGCAGTTTTAAGGTGTCAGGAGTTTTCAATTTCCGTTTCGAGATCCTGATATTTACTTATTTTTCCATAAACCTTAACGGATATAAGCCTGATATATATATGGCACTGTCATATCTGTGAGAAGGAATGTATAGTCTATGAACTTATTGTTAATATGAAAATTTATATATTATTAATTATTCATGGTAAAAATAGATACAGAAAATATAAATAAATATTAATGAATAATGAAGTTTTAATTTTTGTTATCTTTCATGCTTTCTTATCACGAGCAAAGAAACTCCGCAGTCAAGACATTTTTACGTGCCGTCCATTAATTGTCATACATTCGCCTGTATCTCATAAGCCACGTTCTAGACACCTGTAGATGTGGACTAACAAGTATTAGTTTTATATGATTAAAGTTTGAAATTTTATAAGAAGTCTACTAATTTAAATGTACTTTTGCATAATATTCTCTGTGGTCGCCCATACAACTGATTCTACAAATTTCAATAAGATTACAACTAATGTACATAAACCAAAGATGGCGGAATTTCAGACTCCCGGAGAAAAGAAAGAATAAACCTACATGGCTAGATTTGAATGGCGTTTCCTAGTTGGCCGTCGTGGCATAACCGGTAAAATAGATGCCACAACAATACAGATTCTAATGTATTGGGAATTAAAGTTTAAGTAGTGTCAGTATATTATATTATTATTCCCAGACCAAGCTACTGACTAGTTGTTGTTGATGTAAGCATTACAATAAAAAGTAATTAAAACAATGAACTACTAACAAAAATTACTAATAAAATAATTTCATCTAAATATTTCGAATAATATTATCAACAACAGTTTCTCTAACACAGATTCAATGAAATATAAGAGTCATTAAATCGACCGAAATGACTCCAAATGTGTTAAATTTTCTACTCAGAGTAAATAATAAAATAATAATCATTATCATTACTCTGAGAGTAACACGTCAACAAACAAAAAGACGCTGGAGTACAAATGTACAAAGCACATTATACCTCTGAAGACACCCAGTCTGAGAATGGTATAAGATAGAAAATGAAGACAGATTCATTGATTGGTGGCCATGTCTCATCAATTTGCAGTTGGAATGGCTACGTGTAACCGGAAGTAAGTTCTATACTATTAGTTTTTTTCTATCGCACTTCTCGCTTGTTGAACTCTCTTCTGGGCTTTTGCCTTAGAGTCAATCTTCAAAAAATTAAATGCATTGTCAACGATTATTTTCTGTTTTCTTAATTATTATTCTTTTATTGTCCGCTCTCCTTAATAGTAGTTTTTCTCATATTCTCTAACACTCAGTAACCTCTTACGTCCTAGTAGCTTTATTGTCTTGGTTGGGGTGAAATGTTAAAAAAATGTATATTATATATATATATATATATATATA